>CM034701.1:328061941-328111239 GCA_020142125.1 Phrynosoma platyrhinos
TTTGTCACAGGTTTTCTTGTGAGCCTTGGGAGAAGCTCACCGCTTTTCTTCATACAAATGCAGTTCTCAGCTGCAATTCTCAGCAATAGCCAAAAATTCTCAGCAGCCAAGAATAGAAAGGAGCAGGAAGGAGTCAACAAGAAGTAAAAGTAAAACAAAAGATAAAATGAGATAAAATAAGCGGCAATTAACAAAAATAGTTAAATCAAAACACAGAGCTCCAAACAATGCTGCTGCCTTTGCCGCCATCTTGGAGCTCGGATAGTATCAACTAACACACAATCCTTATCTTTATCTATTTTGACATCAACGCCTAAAACCTGTTACCATTGTATCTCTTTCCTCCAATTGTAAATACTCTATAAATAATTTCCAGTTTTCAAGAAACCATTTATATATTTCCCTCCACTCAGATGAATCAGCTTCTTCACAATTTCCATCATTTTTTTCTTATAATTCATCAATATTCAGAATTTTGGGATTCTTCCAATATTTTGCATAGATTAATCTAGCTGCCAATACCATATGCCAGATAATCTTTCCATGTCCTTTTTCTGTTTTGGAGTTTTCATTAAAAATTCCTAAGAGAATGCATTCCAGATTCTCTGACAATTTGAATTTCAACATTTTCTGCATTTGTGATTTAATACAACTCAGTTTTTAAACTTTTAAACATTTCCACCACATATGGAAAAATGACCCTCCTTCTTTATTAAATGTCCAACACTTGTTATTATTTCCTTTATATATTTTGGCCAAGTCCTGTAAGTTCAGGCCTGTGACCTCCCTAACTGATCACATTACTTCACTACACTCTTATAGTGCTGCTATTCCCCCTTTACTTTTCTGGCTGCCTCCTGTTGCATTCTGTGGTTTCTTGTTCAATGAGGCCTGGTTGAGAATTCTAAATGCCCCTCCCTCGACTACAAATCCCAGGATGCAACAGGAGGTAACCAGAGCAGTTATAGTGGAATAGCCGCTCTGTCAGCGTGTAGTACGGTAATCTACCAAATCTATATCTGGTGTGTCGTCTGCCTCTCTTTCTGTTGCCTTCTACTTTCCCTAGCATCATTCCCTTTTCTAATGAATTGTGCCTTCTTATGATGTGGCCAAAGTATGACAGCCTCAGTTTCATCAGTTTGGCTTCTGGGGAGAGCTCAGGCTTGATCTGCTCTAGAACACATTTGTTTGTCTTTTTGCCATCCACTGTATCCTCAGCACACTTCTCCAGTACCACATCTTGAGTCAGTTGGTTTTCTTCCTATCTACTTTTTTCACTGTCCAGCTCTTACATCTGTACATAGTGATGGGGAATACAATGATTTGGATGATTCTAACCTGTGTTCAGCTATATATCTTCACACTTAAGGATCTTATATAGTTCTTTCATAGCTGTCTTTCCCATTCCTAGTCTTCTTATTTCTTGATTGTAATCTCCTTTCTGTTCAATGTTTAATTCAAGGTACAGGACCTTTTGGACTATTTCAATTTCCTCATTATCTAGGTTGAACTTATGTAGATCCTCTGTGGTCATAATTTTTGTTTTCTTTATGTTTAGCAGTAAGTCTTTTTTTACACTTTCTTCTTTTACCTTCCATAGTAATTGCTCCAATTCTGTGATGTTTTCCACTAATTGTATGGTGTCATCTGCATATCTTAGATTGTTGATGTCCTTTCTTCCTATCTTCACTCCTTTTTTTTCTGAGTCTAAACCTGTTGAACCAATAAAGTACATCATTTAAAAAAGATTTTCTAGTGCCCTACATTGTTGGACCATTTCACCATGCAGTCCTTCACTTTTTCATCTACCATTTTGTCCCTTAACAATATATAATATGTTAGGTGAGAGGTGTCAGAACATAAGCGTTTCTGAAATTTTGATTTTACTATTTATAAATCTCCATCTTTTAAAATGTTTCATAGACTTGTAGATATGGAAATCACTGTCTTATTACTTTCTTGTTTCAGTTTCCCCCTACAATTGTTCTATTATGCTTTTCCTTTTGTTTTACTAATAAAACTGCATACATTGACCAATCATTTTCCATAGTGTCTCCTTTATAACACACTGGTTTTTCTGGAGAGATCCAAAGTGGATTCTTTTGGACATAATCTTAATTTATAGTTGAATCATACTTTTATTAGTGCTCTTCTTACAAGATGATTGTTAAATGCAGCATGGGTCCTCAGTTTATTATACCAGATATAGGCATGTCAGCCGAAACTTAGGTTATGTCCCTTTATACGCAAGTTTAGATTTTCAAGTGTAGCCCACTCTTTTAACTGAACCAAACACGTTGCTTCAAAATGTAACTTCAAATCTAGGACCTGCAAATCTCCCTTCCCTCTTGAATCTGTCAATAGTTTAAATTTAATCCTTGGCTTTTTTTCATTCCAAATAAACTTTGATATATCTCTTTGCCAATTAACTGTGAAATATAACAACAAGGTTTTTCTAGTTCGTCCTGCAAAAATCAGAGACTTCTCCTATGGATTTGGACCATCATTCAGTCTGTATTGTTTCATCTGGGTGCATGCATGTAGCAACATAATATGTGCTTTCTGAACAAAACAGATCTGCAGGCTTCTTACTGTAAAACTGTAAAAACAAAGGACATATTTGGATCAGTGAAGGGCTAAAATTAATGCAGTTTGCAACCTAATCATCCCATTGGTCTGCGTTTGAAAGAGTTTAATTGTAATTCAGTCTGCAGAAGATTGGGCATTCAAATATTAAGCAGCTTATTTCCATATGCTTAAAATGCTTCACATCCTCTGGTTGTATAGAGACATCCTGGGGAACTATGGTTTCCCATCACAAGGGTCCAACATAGTGTGCCTCAGGCTTGCATGTTTCCTTGCCCTTTCCTCTCCACTCAAGATGAGAAATTTCTGCTTTCTGTTGTTCTGAATGATCTGAAGTGTGGAATTTGTCTGAATGGGAAACTGTGAATTCCTCTAATCTCAGTTATTCAATAAAATAAGATCAGAAACCACAATTCGATTCTACTTTATAATTTATTGTGATTTAAACAACCCATTTTCATATATTTGGACAAAATGGGAAACTATGCTTTATTCTGAATTTCCTCCATTTGTGTGAAAAAAGAGCAGGGGGATGTGAGTAAGCTTTCAACAAGAAGCCATGGCTTCCATTAACATCAGAAGTGGACCATTATGGTTTTAATCTTTACAACCTTATAAGGCAGAGGTGGGCAACATTTGTAAGTGTGGGCCATTTTGTCCCTAGGGACCTGGTATAAACTGTATTCCACAAAAATATGAATTTTTCACATTTTGAAAACTTTCAAAAAGACTATACTTCCACTTCTGGTTCTGAATTTTCCTCAGACCCTTCCACCCTGAAACCGTGGTGTTTTAGTAGCACAAAATCAGGGACTACCCAGGGGCTTCTGAGAATGGCAAATTAATTTTTCCACAGGATAGAGGAAGTGTATCTGGATGTCCAGAAGGTTCTTGGAGGCTGCAATAATGTCCTTGAGACTACATATATCTTAAGATTATATAGTTTAATTACTTTTTAATTTTAATCTTTTACATAATTTTATCTATTGTGCTTTTAAAATTGCTGTTTCAATTTTGTAAGCCACCTTGAGTCCCGGTTCTGAGGAAAAAGGAAGGATATGAAATGAATGACTGTGAATGAATGGACCATCCATCACTATTTATATCTCTCTTTTCGCCTAGGCTGGGACTCAAGGTGGCTTATAAAATGACAGAGAATACAAGAAAATACATATAGTTAAAAACATAGAAAATTAAGATTAAGGCAGTATTAATTAACAGAATTAAAACCAATTAAGACTTCTGGCAGCGACGGCAAGGCGACAGGTCCTGCGGAAAGGGCTCTCTGCAGGATTGCCACTTAGGGATAGAAGGGATTAAAGAATCCCTTGTCATCTTCATCCCAGGAGGGGTGCAGATAAATTGGGGCTCGAAGGAGACCTTTGTCCTGGTCCCACTCAATGTCCCAAGAGAGGATTTCAAGTTGGGGAGGACAAGGTTGTAGAGCAGCCAAGCCTGAAATGGCTGCCATTATTTGGCACTGAGCTATGCCTGCTGTTAATTTTTTTTATTAGAATGACTTTGCTCTTAAATCGGAGATAGTAAGTACTGCAGCTTTTTCAGTTGTAGCAAGCTCTTGTGACTTTGAGGTTAAAAAGAACTTTGCAACATTAGATGAAAGGATTGCAACTTGATTGCAAAAGGTAAGCACAGCCCGTGTTGGAAAGTAACATCTAAAACTGAGCTGGAAGAGAATAAAATGGGGATGGAAACGAAGAATAAAAGATAAGGAACTAAATGAGCAACTGTATAAACAGTGTAAAGGGGATCCTTTAATTTTACTTTTAAATATAAAGTTGAGAGCATTCGGAAAGAAGAGTGGAAGGAGGGAACAGATGGACAAGAAAATGGCGACGGTTTAAAACAGGGGTAGTCAACCTAAGGCCCGGGGGCCGGATGCGGCCCCCTGAGGCCTTTGGACTGGCCCCAGGCCAGTCCTGCCGCCGCCGCCCGCCATGATGATATTGATTATTGTTATTATTACTTGTTCTTGTGGTTTTCTTGGCAAAATCTCCACAGGGGTTTGCCATGGCTTTTCTGGGGCCGAGAGAGTGTGCATAAATATTTTTAATTTTTTTTAAAAAAATATTTTTTATTTTTATATTTATTTATTTATTTATTTATTTTTGGTGCTTCGGCCCCCCAATTGTCTGAGGGATAGCAACCCAGCCCCTGGCTCAAAAAGGTTGCCTACCCCTGGTTTAAAACAATAGGACAAGGGAGAGTGGACACGGAAAGTGCATGAGTGAAAGTGCAGGGGTGAAGTCGGAGAGAGGGAGAATAATTAAATAACTAAATAGAGG
The DNA here is from genome assembly GCA_020142125.1 of Phrynosoma platyrhinos. Lineage (NCBI taxonomy): Eukaryota > Metazoa > Chordata > Lepidosauria > Squamata > Phrynosomatidae > Phrynosoma > Phrynosoma platyrhinos. The sequence continues at coordinate 328,066,831 of CM034701.1, forward strand.
GCTGGACAGAGAGAAGACAAGGAAGAAGGCTAAGAAGAATAAAAGAATAAAAGATAATCCAACTTAAACAGTCCATGGAAACAAGATAAAGGCACTACGGAAGGAGGACAGGAGGATGGGACAATGAGGCTATACCATAAGGCAATATCTAATAGAGTAAAGAAAGGAGTGTTGGAAGGAGGACGGGAGGAGGAGACAGTAGAGGTGAGAAAACAGGAGAAAATAACAGTGGAAGGAAGATGGGGTAAAGAAGCTTTAGTTAAAGAAAGGAGTGTTTGAAAGAGGATGGTAGGAGGAGACAACGGATGCAAGACAGCAGGAGAAAATGACAGAGGAAGAAGAGCAAGAGGACAAGGGGTTGAAGCTATAATCAGGGAAAAGATCAACTTAATTGAAGAAAGAAACACCGGAAGGAGGACAGGAGAACGAGACAGCAGATGAAAATAACAGAAGAAAGTGTATTAGATACATGAAATCCAACTGTATTAGCAACAAATACAGATATAGATAAGAGGGATAAGATGTGGAAGAGATGGTGGTTGAATTGATTCTTTACTCCCCCCACCTCTGTCAGTGGTCTTCCTCTAATTGATATAACACCTCCCTTCCTTCCCTTTGGAGGTAGGAGAGAGGAACCAGCCTCCCCCCTCCCTTTCCCCCCGCATTACTTCAGTCAAGGTTTTTGAAGATGGGTTAGAGACCTTTTAATTTTTTTGCTGGTTGTTTATTGCCCAGGTAGGATACACAGGGAGGAAGACAGCAGTTTTGGGAAGGGTTAATAGGTAGGTGAAGGGGATTAATTGAAGGGAACTCATATATGAACAGGGATATTGAATGTTGATTTAGAATTCATCATAGGGTATTTAGAAATACATAAGTTAAAAGCCTGGGATATTTCAAAGGAAATCTCAATTTACAAACAAGAGTCAAAACTGGTGCCTGGTAACCATCAATTCAATTCTGTGCTCATTGCTGAAAGATAGTATTGTACCAGTTGGACACCATGTGTGCTTGTGTTTTTTTTTTAAAAAAACTGCTTAAAATAAAAAAAGCAAGATTTCCTTTAAGGACTGCTTGTAAAGGTTTTACCTTTAGCCACTCTGATAGCCTTTGGCTGAAGAGCGGGGTATAAATATTTCATATTATTATTTTTATTATTACATAAGTTAAAATCTGATAAACAACAAATTAGGAGGAGGTTGAACTTGATTACTTCTGACTATTGGAATATTTAAAAAATAAGTGATAAGTGTTATATTCGACTTGATTTGGACTGATAAAATTTAATTGGTAAAGAACTGCTATAACTTTAATGTAAATAATATTGGTTAGCAAGAAAAATAACTAAGATCAATGGAAATGGTAAACTGATTTGGAATATAACAGTATGTTAAGTTACAGAACCAGATTGAGATTTTATATGTGTTAATGTTGATGTATTGAATTTTACAGGAAGATTAGAAAGTACAAAGACAGAATTTTTCTGCTTTTCTTTTTAAGATAGTGACATAAAAATTGAACTAAGATAATAAAAATCAATCAATCAATCAATTAAGGTAGAAGATGTGCTAAAGGAAGGAAAGCAGAAGAGAAGACAAGAAGAATTTGAAGGAAACCTACTAACTCTGGACAGATCAAGATGACAACAGGAATTAAAAAACCGGCTCCAAGTGCAGGTCCTTTTCAAAGGAGAGGACCCACTGATACAATGGCCAAAACAACAGATCCAATGCAAACACTACTGGAAGAATTTCATAAACTTAGATATGAAATATGACTTGAGATGAAGAACGAATTGAAACAATCCAGGAAGGAGACAAAGGAAGATCTACAAAGAGAGCTTGGTGCATTTGGAAAAAAGTTAGAAAAAATATCGAGTGAAGTAGAAGGTTTAAGAGGAGATGTTGAAGGACTTAAAGGGGCAACCAAAGAGTTGAAAAATACAACAGTGGATCTACTTGAACAACAAAAACATGAGAGTAATATAAATCTGATTCAAGAGTTCTGTTACAGGGAGAAGTGTCTGAAGCTGAGAGGGGTACTGGAAGTACCAAACCAAGACTTTTTCAAAAGCAAACAAACAAAAAACAACAACAACATCCCTAGCAGAATTTTCAGGCATATCAAAAGAGGAGATGGTAAGAGATACAGATAAAACTTTCAGAATCAACTCTTCGGTAGCAAGAGAAAAAAAAAGTTCCAAGAGATGTTATAATATCCTTTATAAGATCCAGAATGAAAGAAGTAATCTTGCAAAGAAGTTATCAAGAAGACCTTCTGATAGACGGGAAAATACTAAGGATTTACAAGGATGTACCAATGGCAGTGTTGAGAAAAAGGCAAAAGTATAAATTTCTAACATACAAACTTAGAAAGAGAAGAGTTAGGTTTGCGTGGGATAGAATAGAGGGCGTTTCTTTTACGTATTTGCAAAGACGTTATAGAATAAATTCAGTAACAAAAGCAAGGTAATTCCTAAAGAAAATACAGTCACAAAAACCCGAAGAAGAACGAGAGGAGAGACCACCAGAAGAGAAAATGATTACGAGGGCTAGAAAGAAAATTGAACACTGACAAGAAGAAGGAGCTAGTCCTAAGGATGAAGAATCACAAGAGAATATAACTTGGGAATTATTTTCAGAGGAGGAAAATGTATTCAAAAATACTCTGAAGAAGGAGAAGAAGAGGGAGAAGTGGACGAATAAGTATTAATTACTTAATTAATTACTATATAAACAAACAAGAACATGGAAATTAAAATTGTTTCTTGGAATATAAAGGGCCTGAATTTGAAATTCAAAAGAAGCAAAACTTTCCATTATCTAATTTAAAAAAAGGTAGAAATAGTATGTTTGCAAGAAATTAAAATAAGCAAAAATGAAGTTAATTATATGAAAAACCCTAAACTAGGACAAATGTTTATATCAGCCAATGAAAAAAAGAAAAGAGTAGTAGTAATATGTGTTCAAAATAAATACAGGGCCAAATAAATCTTTAATGATTATGAAGGACATTACATTGGAGTCAAGGTACAAAGTGAGAACATGAAATATCTTTTAATTGTTACATATAGCCCAATAGAAAGACAACTAGATTTTTACAAGAGATTGCATGAAGAGATAATGAAAATAGAGACGGATTATAAAAATGTGATCACACTGGGTGACTGGAATGGCGTGACTGATCCAAAGAGAGATAGAGCTCCAACAAAGAGAATCAAAAAGAATCAAGGGAAACTACCTTTCAGTTAAAAGATCACCTGAATCTGACAGATGTGTGGAAGAAATTATACCCAAGTAAAGATGGATTTACTTTTTTCTCAGAAAGTCACGTCATCTTCTCTAATTGTTATGTTCTTGACTTCCTGTGAATTAACTCCCAAGATCAGAGAAATGGAAATATTACCCAAGACCATATCAGACCATAACCCAATTCAACTAAAGATAGAGAACGTAATTATTTTTTTTTCCTGGAATTTGAATAATTATTTGTTAAATGACAAAGATTTTAGAGCCAAACTAAAGAAGACATTGAAACAATACTTTTTAGAAAACACGACAGACTCGACAAAAGCAAAAGTAATTTGGGATGCCAGTAAAGCAGTGATACGTGGGTTATTGACACAAAGAGGGGCAGAAATCAGAAAGCTACAAGCCACGGAATTGAATAGATTGGAGAATGATATCAGTATAGCTGAATCAGAACCTTGCCAAGGATCCTACAAGTGATAAGAAGAACAAACACTTGTAATGGCTGAGAAAACAACTTGATAAGACATTAACAGATGAAATAGCAAAAAAGATGAAATTTTTTAAACAAAGACATTTTGAATTTGCTAATAAGATGAAGATGGTTGGCATACAGACTAAGGAAAGAGAGAGAAAGGAGATTGATTACAAATATTAAAGGAGGAGGAAATCCAAAATGAATTTAAAAAATACTACACAAGTCTATATAAGGATGAAGATACCAATTTAGAAGAAATAATTAACTATATAGAAAAACAAAAGATCAGGAAAATAACGCAGGGACAACAGAGAATGATAAATGCCGATTTTACAGAGAGTGAAATAATGTAAGTGATTGCAAAATTGAAAAAAGAAAAAGCTCCAGGACCAGAAGGATTCACCGCAATGTACTATAAAACATTTGTGGAAGAACTAAAAATACCTTTATTAAAAGCTTTGAATAACATAAGCAAAGAAGGGATACCCGACACATGGAAGAATGACGAGATAGTATTATTACCAAAACAGGGTAAAGATGAAAAAGAAATGGGAAATTACAGACCAATATCTTTATATAATATAGACTACAAGATCACAGCACTAATTTTGGCTGATAGATTAAAGCAAATTCTAGTCAATATAATTCATGAAGATCAAGCAGGGTTTCTCCCAACAAGACAACTGAAAAACAATATTAGAATGATAATAGATACCATTGAATATTATGAGAAAAATAATGATAAAAAGTTGGCATTAATCTTCGCAGATGCAGAAAAAGCTTTTGACATTGTAAATTAGAACTTTATGATGAAAATATTAGAGAAAATGGAGATGAGAGCTAACTTTTGTGGTTGGATCAAAGAAATATACACAGAGCAATCAGCTAAATTAATAATCAATGGGAGTAGTACAGACATATTTAAGATTTCAAAAGGAACAAGGCAAGGTTGTCCCTTATCGCCTCTTATTTATAACAGTTTTGGAAATACTACTGAATAAAATAAGACAAGAGGGGAAAATAAAAGGGATGAAGATAAAGGGAATGGAATATAAACTGCGAGCATTTGCAGATGATTTGGTTCTTATTTTGGATGATCCCCAACAGCAAATCACTGATGTCAGTGATTTGCTGTTGGAGATCATCCAAAATAAGAACCAAATCATCTGCAAATGCTCGCAGTTTATATTCCACTCCCTTTATCTTCATCCCTTTTACATTAGAGGATTTTGGCAAGGTGGATGGATTTAAAATTAATTATAAAAAAACTGTGATATTAACCAAAAATATGTCCAAGAAAGAAGAAAACTATTTGGAAGAAATAGCAAAATGCCCAGTAAAAAAATAAGGTTAAATACCTTGGAATCTGGCTTACTAAAAGAAATGTGGATTTATTTGATAATAACTATAAAATCAAATGGAAGGAAATCAAAATTGAATTAGTAAAATGGACAAACTTAATCTTAATGATTGGAAGAGTGGAAGCCATAAAAATGATGGTTCTTCTCAAAATGAACTTTTTGTTTCAATGCATTCCGCTTATCCATAATAAAAAACCATTTAAAGAGTGGCATAAAGATTTAAGAAAGTTTATTTGGAAAGCAAGAAGAGCAAGAGTTAATTGGAAAACAATGACAAGGAATAAAAGCAATGGAGGCAGAGGTGCACCGGATTTGGAAGTATATCATAGAGCTAATGCAATGGATTGGTTGTCAGACTGGGCCTTACTAAAGAACACAGAAATATTGAATATAGAGGGTTTTAACAACCGATTTGGGTGGCATGGCTATTTATGGTATGGAAAAGCAATGGTCCACCAAGAATTTAAACATCATGTAGTAAGAATATCACTTCTGAACGTGTGGAATGAAGTCAAAAAGAGAATATACAGGAAAATACCACTTTGGATATCTCCACATAGCTTTTTTTGGAAAATGGACAGCAGTTAAAATGTGGTTGAGATATAAAGACATACTTAAAAGACCAGATGGACTGAAATATGAGCTTAAAACAATGGAGGAACTAGAACAATTAAATTCTAAAATGCACTGGCTACTATATATGCAACTAAGAGAAAGATTCAAAACGGACTCTAAATTCCAGGAATATGAAGAAGAATAATTAGATTTAGACAAGATCCTGACAGAATCAGAGAAAAGAAAAACAAGCAAATTATATAAAATATTAATGAATAGAGAATAAGAAACCGAAATGATATCAGAGAATATGATCAAATGGGCAACTGACATTGGGAGAACAATAAAATTAGAAAGTTGGGACAATGCTAGGAAGAAAACAGAAAAATTCACTCAATTGCAGGATTTGAAGGAAAACTTTTGGAAAATAGAACAGAGGTGGTATTTAACTCCCACGAAGATAGCAAGAATTTATAATGTGAAAACAAATAAATGCTGGAAATGTAAACAAAATGTTGGATCGTGGTTCCACACCTGATGGAGATGCTCCATAATGAAAATATACTGGAAAAAGATTCATATCTCAATACAAGAAATGTTAAACATTAAATATGAGTTAAGCCCGGAGTTATATTTATTGAATATGACAAATAAACTAGGTCCAGTTATTGTAAAAAAAATTGGAGGATTTTTCTGTAATGATCACTGCAGCAAGACTGTTGATAGCTCAGAAATGGAAGAAAAGAAGAGACACCTATGGTGGATGACTGGTTATTAAAATTAACAGAAATGAAAGAAATGGATAGGTTAACTGCTTTAGTAAATCATAAAGATTTAAATAGACTGGACAAAGAGTGGGCTCCAATTGAAGAATATATAAAAGCAAGGTGGAGTTAAAGAGGCAAAGTCAACTATGGAAAACTTAGAGATAAAAGATGATTTAAAGTATTACACAAGGAGGGGAGATATATAAATAAACAAATCTGTAAATGAAGGAGATTTGTAACTGATGAATTGTCTTAATAACAGGAGCAGACAAACATATGTAAGAGATATAGAAAGGCATAAATATGACTGTATAGAACAGGTACTTACTCTCAAAGAACTATAGGAAGGAATAGATAGAATTTAGTATTTAGAGAACAATGTGGTTGTATGAAACTTATTATATATCAAACATGTACAATATATTTGAATATATAAATAAAAAAATTAAAACCAATTAAAACCATACTTTGAAATAGATAAAAACACTTTATTTTTGTGTGCCTTCAAGTTGTTTCTGAATTATGACAACACTGTCATGGAGTTTTCTTGGAAAGATTTTTCAGAGGGGCTTGCCATGGCTTTCCCCTGAGGCTGAGCGAGTGTAACTTGCCCAAGTGGGTTTCCATGGCCAAGAGGGGGATTTGAACCCTAGTTTCCAGAGTCGCAGGTTGCATCTGCACTACAGAAACAATGCAGTTTGACATCACTAATTGCCATGGCCCAATGCTGTTGAATCCTGAGATAGGTAGTCTGTTGTGGCACCAGAACTCTCTGACAGGGAAGGCTAAAGATCTCACAAAACTACAAATTCCAGAATTCCATAGCATAGAGCCATGGCAGGTAAAGTGGTGTCAAACTGCATTACCGTATTTCTGCAATGCAGATTAAAACATGGTCCAACAGTCAAACCACTACAGCACTATAACACCATGAAAGCTATTTTTGTTAAAATCAGTTTTTAAAAGCTTGCTGGAAAAGAAAGGTCTTAGCCTGTCACTGTAAAAAAACAAAGAAGCACTGAGCCAACCACCCTCTGCCTCCATACTTTTCCAGAACCTGATCTTTGTGGCACATGCAGAAATTCTCATACTGGTGACCCAAGACTCTTACTTTGTTCACCCGAGTACATACTAAGAACTGGGTCTGCATATTACCATGTAGGGATTGGAGTCCATGGTCGTCTCCAGAAATATGTTTGCATGTGTACATGAGATCACTAAATAGACAAAACCTTTGATGTTGTATAAAATGTGCTTGTTAAAATATTACATACCTTAGATGCAATCACTGCTACTCAGATGTCGTGGTGTCGTTAATTATTTGAAAAAGAGGTGGAACTGTTGGCTTGGTCCTGAACAACCATTTGGATGAGACAAAAGGTCCTAAAGAGTTTTGTCATCATGTAGACTTTTTGTTTTCTGTAGCAGAAATTATTGGATGAAATGACCTTTACTGACAGAGGATGATGATATAGTGGAAGGGACATTTTTCCACTTGACCTTTACACAATGTGTCATCTTGTCCTGTAGCACAGAAAACAAGATGTAATTGACAGATTTGATGGAATACTAACCTGACAGAAGCTTATTGTTTGGAAGGATATATGTGTTGAAATGTGGACCCTGTAGTGATAACATGGCAAGCTTTCCATGTAGCAGTCATTACAAGGGGAATGAATGATGGCACAGAAGTGGCTACTCAATATGCTACTGCAAGACATTTTATTTTAATGAGCAATTATCTACTTTTTAACTGAGCTTCAGTTTCCCACAATATATTTGACATTGTCTATCCCAGCCTTCGTCAACTTAGTGCCTTCCAGATGTGCTGGGCCACAGCTTGCCATGTCGGCTAGTGATAATGGGAGTTGTAGTCTGACACATCTCTAGGGTACCAGGTCGGTCTGTTTTACTGAAAATGTTAATGGGCTGGGTCATGCACAGTAAATTACTCAGATTCTGTGGCAAATTTCATGGGTGCTCAGATGATTAACATCAGTCATGAATCCCTACAGAAATCTTTGGGCTATAACTTTGGTTTATAACATTGGTTTATTTTATCCCTTTTGGCTTTCAGCCTTTCTCACCATTGGCTATGTTGGCTAAGGCTGATGAGAGTTGCAGTCCAACACCATCTGGAAGGCTGCATTACTCCCACCCTTTATTTATGTGCACAATTGAAGCTCTGGTTTTGATTTTAAAGGACCAAATAGTCTGCAACTAGGGTACTTTAGACACAACCATCTCTCTTATGAGCTTAGCCAGAAATAGTGTGAATTCAGTCCACTTTTAGGGTTAGGGTTAGAGTTAGGGAACCATGGGAACTGTATTTTATTGTGGCACCAGAGTTGTCTGACAGAGAAGGCTCAATGTCTCAGGAAAATAACAGTTCCCATGATTCCCTAGCACTAACCCTAACCCTAAAAGTGGACTGAATTCACACTATTTCTGGCAGTCTGCAACCCCTGGAAAATCATCTTCCAGGTCCTGGTCTGTAGTTGCACTGTTGAGCAAGCAATTTACAGCTTTTAAAAGTGGTTTTTTTTTTGCTTCTTCAAAGTCAGTGTATTTTACAGGTGATAAGTAAAAAAACAAAAAAAACAAAACCAAACTGTGAAGCTGCCTGGTTGTAATTTGCCTTGGCTAATGTCCTCTTTAGTACTAGATCTCTAAGGCTGCCTTAACTGCTGTGGCTTCATTCTATGGAATCCTGGGATTTGTAGCTTGCTGTGGCATCAGAGCTCTCTGACAGAGAAGGCTAAATATCTCACAAAGCTACAAATCCCAGAATTCCATAGCATTGAGCCATGACAGTTAAAGTGCTGTCAAACTGCATTAATTTTGCCGTGTGGATGCAGTCTAAGTTTTATGTGGATGTATAAAAAAAATAAAAAGGTTATACTTGTACTTTGGTTTCCCAATGCTATTTAATGGGGTGGACTGGCAATTCAGATTCTGGATTAGAACACATTGAGTCCAGATCAATGATGATTGAATTGGACTCAGAATTAAATCACCAAGTCAGCCACCAAACTTAATCAGGGCCTCCACACACAGCCCTAGTTGAAAACTTTTTTTCCTCCTGCCCAGGAGATTTGAAAAAAATATTTTTGGAAAAACTCCTTTCTTCCCCTCTGCTGTATCAAATTTGCATGTCCTCACAGCTGTATATCAGCTTTAAAAAAGAAGCAGTCATACTTCTCTCCCATCTCTGTCCTCTCATTCCAGATGAGCGTTTTTGCTCCCTTTCACAGTGCCCTTCTCAAAATTAGGGACATTTCTTGCATCTGATAAAAATAGTATCCAAATCCATACCTTTCCATTCAAATCAGCTGTAGTTCAGATGGCTTTTCTTTTCCCTGAAGCACCTGGCCAGATTTCCCCCTTAAGAATGTAACAATTGCTCAGAGCATAGCTGCAAAGCTGAGCTGATAAGCATATTATCAAAATGAAAAAACGGAGAGTTATTATGGTTGTAAATGATGAAAGAGTTGGAGGGGCTTTTGTTGTTCAGAAAGGAAAAGAGAAAATGGTTTTTACTTTCGTTTGAAAGGAATATATTAAAATACACTCTATGAAATTACAAAGCCTCTCTAAAAGAACAAAAAGGGGTGCTAACTTTTTAAAGTGTCAGCTACTAAAGGAAAATAGGCACTTCTTTTATGCAATGGAACATGAATATCATTTTCAAGTATGCCTTTTATCTAAGTTCTCACTAATGTTCAGTCTAAGAGATAAAAGCCTAAATGCTAACTATTCAGAGGGGGAATTTAGAGTTGAGTGAGACCACATAGTTGGAAGAGGGTCAGGGCAGAGAACAGATCACATGAGACGTAACTATAGAGGACAAACTGGTAGAATAGTTCAGTTCAGTTGCACAAACTACCAAACTCTTAAAACTTCTCAGTACAACCACGAACTGCAGTATTACACTTGTCCCTCCATTTTTGTGGACTTGGAATCCATGGTCTTGCTCTTCGTGGGAAAGACAAGCGGCTATAAACAAAATGGTTGCACACACCTGTGTGCGGCCCCACCCATGCGCCATGGGTGCATACGCCATTATTTCTTATGGGAATCGAATATCTGTGAGTCACCATTTTTGTGGGCCATGTGTGTCAGGAACGGATCCACCACGAATTGGGAGGGGCTACTCACACTCCTTTGGACCTTAATGAGATGAAAGGACTTTCACGCCACTCTTGGATGCCTAACCTGCAGAGTAGGTGAGGCTAATGTTATATTGTGGAAGGACATGGAGATGGAAGTTTGCTTGAGTTTCACTGGCAGGTTTTCCCCCCAAGCAAATAGCAGGGCCCCATTGCTTGTGATTGGGACTATGGCAGAGGTAAAGTGTTAACACTGTGTTCTAGAGCTGAAAAAAAATGAATTATACAGATTTGGAGGGATTCTGGGAGTCATAGTCCAGAAAACGTAAGTTTTCTAAGTGTTTTTATTCTCCATGCTGAACTCTTGATCCTGGTTACCACCTCACCTGTTGACTATTTGTGTAAAAAGAACCATGGGCAAGTTGCATGTTTAATGTAATTTCTAATTTGGCCCTGAGAATTTCTCTGCTGCCAACTTCTTTCTTTCAGTTAGCCTCAAAGGTGCTGATTCTACACATGGCTATATCTTTGAATTCTACTGATAGACTTCCTGTTACATTGCAACCCCCTCCCCCATATTTCAAAGTTAGTTTTACAACTTTCAAAAAATAAGCTAGAGTTTCAAAGGATAGCTACCAGCTGGTCATTTTGTACACATATTTACAGGATAAAATAGCTTAGCTTTCATGTATGTTGGTTGCATATTTAGCAATGTCACAATCAATTAAAATACTCTGTAAAGAGAAAGATGTTAGCCTCTGATGTATCTCTTTTTCTGTCTTAAAGACAAAGTACAGCCCTGCATTATTGGATAATGTGGTTTCACCTTGTTTTTCTAGCTGATAAATTTAGAAGAAAACTTGAAGAGTTGGAAAAAGAGAAATGTTCACTAAAATTTCAGCTTCCATCTCGACATCCTTCAATTAGCAGCTTTTTGGACAGATTCAAAGCACAAGTTCAAATGACATTGGATGGGGATGTTCCTAGGTAAGTGTATTGGAAGCTATAGAATTTGTGAGTGTGGGATGTAACACAACACACAACTGAAATTAATACACCCTGACTTGCATTGTTACCACCTCTTGAATAAATCAGGAGACCTAATATAATGCAATGAATGGTTAATAGGCTGAGCTGTGAATCAGTAGAGTAGATCCTGAATTGCCTTAAAGGAAGCCACTGAGCAGATTCACTGTAACCCAAGGATCTATGGGAACCCTGCCTTGTCAGTTATGAGCTTCATATTGGTTTCTGCTTGAATTGGGGGTGATGAAATAGACCAGCAGTTTTTAACTTGTTTTTTTACCAGGGGCCCCCTTGAAATATTTTTTGTTGCCATGGACCCCCCCTGACTTAATTCATGATAGTGCATCAAATACTATACTTACTATATACACCTGGTTTTGGGGTAGCTGGGGTTGTCTTTTCCTCCATGTGTGCTTCAACTGCAGGAGAAAGAAGCAGGCCCCAGGACCCTGTAGGCCCAGGGGAAGACACTGTGGCCCCGGAACCACAGGTTAAGAAAAGCTGAAATAAACTAGTCCTTTGTTTACTCACTCTGTTGGCCAAACATCTATGCAGCTCCCTTTCTGGTTTGTTTCTCCTAGAACAAACTAAAGACACAAATAAAAAAAAATAAACCCTGGATTCATTCCACAGTCTAATAGTGGCTGAAGAAGACATCCTCTGGGTGACAGTTGCCAACCTAGTCCTGGTTGACTAGAGTAAATGTCTCTCGGAGGACCTGGGTATACAAGCTGTTTATATGGGAGGAGGAGAGCCTGTAGGTAACCTGGACCTAAACCATGTATCTAATTTATGTGGTTTTGAATATTCAGTGTAAAAGTGGTAGAACTGAATAGGATTTGGTGATGATGAGTGTTGGTTTGGGGTATAGACAAAAAATACAAACATTTTCTTTGCAAGTTCCCTCAGGAACAAGAGCAAAGGATCACAGCAGACAGAGCTCTTGATTCTTTGTTGTTGTGATTAAGTGCCTTCAAGTCAACCCCAAATAATGGCGACCTTATCCTTGGGTTGTCTTGGCAAGATTTTTTGAGAGGAAGTTTAACTTCCTTTAATGCTGAGAGAAAGTGACTTGTCCAAGTTCATCCCGTGGCTGTCCATGCTTGAGAGGGGGTGCAGATCCTGATCTTCCAGAGTCCTACTCTAACATACAAACCACTTTACCACACTGACATTGCCCTTTGATACTCTAATGATGTACAAAGGATGTACAAAAAGGTTGCCCTGTTTTTTATTTGAAGCAGCAAGGAACAATGCCTTCCTCTGTTTGAAAGGTTTTCTGGTCTAAATGCAGTTTAAAGAAAAGTGCCCTAAGAAGGGAGAGGGTTAGGAGGCTTAAAGCTACCTATCAATAGACTGAGCAGGTGTGCAGTTCATTGTCTTCCCAACTGTGGTGAGAAACATTATGTTTCTGTTTAAATTATAATAATTATTTTCAAATTTCCATATGTATATTTACATTAATGCATGCACATTTCATGCAGGTATGTGCCTTCTTGTGTCCCTTTGGGTGGGGGGTGTAAATGTGATTATCTTGCAAATGGTTAGAGAATTTGGAGGTGCCAAGTCAATTGTCTAAACTTCTAGATTATTACAAACAACTAATATTGAATATTTCTTTCTTTCTCTCTGCTATGTCTCTTCGTTATCATTCTACTCCTTGAAATAAATATATTGGCTGTGCATGCGTGTGTGTGTGTTTTCAAGTCACCTGCCTTCTAGTTCTAGACAACTGCAAGAGTTTTTTTCATACTCATTTAGTAAGATTCATAGTTTCAGTGAGAAAGGCAAGCAGCAACAATTTTGCCCATGTCCCTGCTTGAGTCTTCATGCATTCTTATACTTTCTCAGCATGTCAAGCATTTATACTTTTGGAAACTGTGATCTCAAGGCTTATTTCCAAACTAATCAAGTTCCATATGGCTTTCAAAAGTGACTTAGGTAGTTCTAAGACTGAACCGTGAAACAGTAACTGGAATGAATCCAGTTGTATTAGACAAAGTAAAAAACACTTAGCTGCAAATGATACAGCCGTCTCTAGATGATGCTCTTAGATTAACATATTAAACTTCTGTATCTAAATCAGGGGTGGGGTAATTGTGGCCCCCAGGCTGCATGTGATCCCTGAGGCAACTTGGTACTCCTCCAGACCACTATCAGATCCTTCAAAGACTCTTCAGACCCCTGGGTTCTACACAAAAAATTATGGAGAACAAAAATTGCCCCTCAATAAAAAATTATAATAGTAATAATATAAGTTTTTGGAGGCTGCCAGAATGTAATGAAACTCCCCCAGGCCCTATAAACATGAAAACTGGAGGCAAACAGCTGAAAATAGAAACTGGAAATCACTTTTCAATTGGGTGTGGCCTGCTGAGAGGGAATTTTAACAGCAAACATTCTCCTGTTTTCCACAGTTGCCCACTCTTAGTGTTACCAGTATGTTTAGTCTTTCCATATACTAAGAATGGAAACGGTGTGCATGCATGTATATGCAAACACAAACTGGCTGTTAAGTGTGTGAATAGGCTTCCCATCCCAATCTTTCTGCATAGTTTCTATGAATAGGTAGTGGTTTCATATGGTAATAGTTAACTAGCAACATATCCACCATTAAAATCTAATTTCCAAGTGATTTGTTTTTTGTTCAAGAATAGGCCTTCATATTATAAAGTGTTATATGGAAATAGAACAGTTCCTGACTAACCAGTCTGAGTAACCTTGATGTTCTGTGCTTGTCTGCTCAGATGTAAGTCCCATTGAATTTGGCAGGATTTACTTCTTGATAACAGATTACAGGACTGTATTCTATTTTGCCTCTTTGAAAGCTGTTAGTTTAAGAAATTCGAAGCACAGAAGAGTTTTGGGGAATTATGTGTGCTGTTAGCAAGATCCTGATTTTTCATTGCATTGTGTTAGGTCAAAAGGCTGTTAAAAGGGTTGATGCTGAAAAACATTGTTTAAGTGATTGTGGAGTTTTTTGTGGTTCAGTGTTCAAGTGCTGGAGAGGTATTTGAAATATGTGATCAATTCTTGAGTTGTTTCTGAAATATTTAATTTAATGTATAGACTTACATGTATTGGATTTTGGAAGAGCATACCATATTCTAATATTGTGTTTATATGTAGATTACCAGATAGACCTGTATGTTCAATCAGGGGGTTTAAAGTGTGATTTTAGTATTCTGCTTTGTATAAAGAATAGTTCAAAAAGATTATCAGGTGTGTCTGTTTTAAATTAGTCTGATAATCTTGCTTGAATGAAGTGTGGTTGGAGATTCAGGAGATATAAAAGTATGTACTTCTTCATGGAGTGTATATAGTTTGAAATATGGAATTTGCTACCACAAACTGTAGTGATGGCTGCCAACTTGGATGGCTTTAAAAGAGGATTAAACATATCCACACAGGATAGGAATTTCTCAGATATGTGTATTCCATCCAGCATCAGTGACAGTATTCTTCTCTATGGTCCAAAGTGCACTGCAGAAATAATCCAGTTTGAGATCGCTTTAACTGCCCTGGCTCGGTGCTAGGGAACCCTGGGAACTGTAGTGTTTGTGAAACTTTTTGCCTTCTCCTATCAGTGAGCTCTGGTGCCACAATAAACTCCAGTTCCCAGGATTCCCTCACACTCTTTTAAAGCCTTCACACTGAGCCAGAGCAGTTAAAGTGGTCTCAGACTGAACTATTTCTCCATGAACACAAAGAGAAGGGTGCCAATATGAACATAATGCTAGACTACATGGGTTTTTACTCTGATCCATCATGTTTTTTCCCCTCTCTCCTTAAATATTGGCATGATGGTCTTATGTCCATAAAAAAAGGCAAGCACACTTTAGTTTGCAGCTCTTGGATAAATCACCAACCCATAAGTACCATAGAGTTCAGCTAAGCCTCTAGGTACAAGATTTGCACCCTTACTATCCCAAGACAAACCAATTAGCCTCCCAGTATTGTATTCTGCTGTATTACATTTCAGGCACATAGATGCATCAACACAAGCACTATGGATTGGGATGCTAATTCTCATTGGTGATAAGTTGCTCTTATTAATTTTCCTCCAGCTACACTAACATATATTTTAGATAAAGAAGACAGTACAAATAAATGCCTAGGAAATACTTTGTTAACAAATTTAAATAATCCAATGGCTGGTGTTTTTGAAAGGTTCAATGACGAAGAAAGCCAGCTTTTCTTGAAAAATAAACAGAAGATTTCAAGTCTTCCTTACCGTGAAAAAACATTGGCTTCAGTCACTAAACGAGATCAGTTGCTGGAAGAAAAGGAGTGGATACAGGTATGAAGAACATAATGTACCAGTGTGTGTGGGATAATGCTGTGTAGACAATTGGTGTTGTTGTTGTGTGCCTTCAAGTTGATTCTGACTTATGACAGCCACAAGACCATTATGGAGTTTTCTTGGCAAGATTTGTTCAGAGGAGTTTGCCATTGCCTTCCCTTAGGCTAGTACGAGTAAATAAATGTCAGGTCGAGTCAAGAGTACTCACTGCTATGCAATAATTAGTACCTTGACTTTGACTCATCTGATACTCTAAAAAATTAATGGAGAATTATGATCACACAGGAGTCATGATGATCTTATGAGAGTGGGTCAGTCTTTAAAGATTCAGGTTTCTGTGAACATACCTTTACCTTTCTTATTTTTCATATCTGCTGTTTGTTCTTTGGTTTTTATAAGTTTAAATAGAAATTGGTCAAGAAATAAAAAAAATGTTCTTGAAGTTTATTGTTGCTTGAGTGTTTTTTGTTGTGGTTGATCTACCAGTATCAGGTCCACAAACTTCTTGATCTAAATTCATGAGGTATTTAAATGTCTGGCACATAGTGATTATTATCCATATGTTATTATTGCCAGCACTATTTGTAATACAGTTGCAACAGTTTCAATTTTTTCCTTCTAGTACTTTTCCAGTGATAACTACTAAAGATAAACTGCAAATGTTGACTCATGATGTAGACATGTTGCAGTGAGTATTCAAAAAGTGATACATGATTTTGATTGGGTATTGAATTCTTTTAATTTCATTGAAGAAATTACCAAAGCAGCCTGTTCATGGACCAGTGCAGAGGTAGTGGTCTGTTACTAGAAGATTGGGAGTTGTATACTCTTTATCTCCAACCAGAATTCCCACTGTTTTACAGAGTTATAGAATCATAGAGTTAGGATAGACTCCAAAGTCAAATGTCTTTTTCAGCCATTATAGGAAAAATAATAGTTTTCCCCAGATGGTTATCAGATCACTGTTACAAGCCTTCACTTTGATCAACAAGAACCAGGGTTTACTATTAACCAGGATCTGAAGCTGGATTTACGAAGAGCATCTTCCTAGAAGGCAAGACTCAAATGTGAGAGGTATACCCTAACACAGTGGTAGGAAAACATTGGCTCTTGAGAGGTTTGGCCTGTCACTCCCAATAGATCTACTGATTATGTCCCATGCTAAAGAACAGTGGGATCTGTTGCTCCAAATATATGAAGGACCAAAGGGTCTCCACTCCTGCCTCCCCAAAAGGCTAGGCTATTGAGGTTTTTTTTAACAGCAGAAATAAAATTGCTGTAAAATTATTTTATATCTGAAATGCAAAGCACAATGAAATTGTATCAGTACTTGATATTAAAAAAGGTGATATGAAATCACTTTTCAATTTTGCTTTACTCTCCCTTTCATTCACTTTAATGAGTACAGCACATTCTGGAGATGTATTATTTGTTAACTGAAACTATTGAATTTCTAACAGTGTTCCCAAATTGATAGAACAAAGAATGAATGGTTTGTATGATAAGCCTCATTTTATATTCAAAATAACAGTTGTCTTGATGACCTTTGTTATCTCTTTAACATATCCCTTTGTGTTGAAACATTAACTACTTTGTTCTCTTGCTGTTGAATCTTAAGTCAGGAGGAATTGTATAACAATTAAGATATCTTTGAGATGCACACTGAAACTAACTGACTGTGGGTGGAATCCTTCTGGGGTACTTCACTGTCATAAGAGACAATTATGCTGGCAGTTCCACCTTCCATATGCTTAGTTGCACACAGAGGTGGAAGTAGCAACAGTGCTGGGAAGATAATAATAATAATAATAATAATAATAATAATAATAATAATAATAATAATAATATGCCTCACTTCCTAGGGGAGAGGGCCCTTGTAGTGAAGGCACCGTAACAGAGGTAACTTAGATGCCTGTTGTCCAAGCCACCTTTCTAGAAAACCTTGGTGTTGACCAGTGGTGTTGGCTGCAGTTGGTGTCACCTGGTGTGAGTGGGTGAACTGCCTTCCCCTCCTCCCTCCTGCCCATTCATCCATCCAGACTGCTGCTGGGGAAGGCAGTACAGTGGATGCTGGCCAGCCCTTTTAAGGTCCAGCTTGGCTGCATGGCCAGCACCTGCACCTGACTTTGAAAGCACTGTGCGCCCAGCAGAGACAAATTGCTGAGGGTGGTGGTGCTGTAGCCTCTGCAAGGTGCCCTTTCTCACTCTCCAATAGTTGCATCCCTCCAGGTGTACACCCACCTCTGGGGAGTCACCCAGTATGGCCTGCACCCCCCCATCCTGTCCCAACAGTCAGGCCTTTGGAAATAGTGGCTTAAGGTGATATGCCATCTCCCTTTGTCACTGTTGTCACCGACTTTTCTGTCGTTTCCTCTGTGCTGCTACACCAATGACTTTTTTCATCTTGCTGCACCTATTGCTCCACTTTCAGCTCTGCTGTTTTAATCCATGCTGGTAGCTTGTATTTTTAAACACATTGGCCTTAATCTTAATTGTTTAGTCCAATATAAATCTCTTCAAATCAAGGAGATTAAACATATCCAGCTTATATTTTACTCAGTTCAACAGTTCCAGCTGCAACTTTGCTCCTTTTCAGACTCATGGAATCACAGAAGATCCTTTTTCTCCAATTTGGGAGTGATCTGGTTATGCATATTATGGGGGAAAAGGAGGGATAGAAATAAAGTGATTGATTGATGCTGCAGCCATTTAAGCAGGGATGATCTGACTGGCTCAATCCATGATATTCTCAAATAGATTATAGGCATATGGGGAAATGGCCGAGGTGCATGTTGATACATGTGAAGAGGACCTTTGTATCTCTCGGTCTTGGCTATTTTTGTACTAGTCTTTGTTTTCTGTTTTCCTTTACATATATAAACAATATATTTTGTCCTCATTTTGGCAGAAAGAAATTGAAGTTCTTAGAACAAGACTGGTTCTTTTGGAAGCTAAAGATCAACAGTTAAGGACAGAAATAAAAGAGCAAGATCAGTTCATCCAGTCCCAGGATTGTGATCTGTCTGCTTTTCTCAGCTGGGTGTCACTGAAGGAACTACAAGCAATAGGCAAAGACTTGGCAGATACTTCAGAAGCATCACGTAAAATTCCATGTAGTTTGGATTTTCCAGAATCCATAAAAAGGTACATATTATTGGATGGCACTTTGAAATCTTTTGAAAAACCAAAACTCTAATTTATTGCTTTGCTCCCAACATATTTTTCTTGTGCTTTGCCTTGTAGAGAAACATATCTAGGTTAAAATATAGTTGTATAGTTTTAAAGCCTGATGCACAGAGAACCTAGTTTGCTGAATTGGAGCAATGTTCATGTTGGATTGAATTTTCCTAGGAATTATGGCTTCTGAAGCTATAATCCCATACAGCAGGGGTAGGCAACCTAAGGCCCGGGGGCCGCATGCGGCCCCCCGAGGCCTTTGGACCGGCCCCAGGCCAGTCCTGCCCCCGCCGCCCCTGCCACCTGCCATGATGATATTGATGGCTTTTCTGGGGCCAAGAGAGTGTGCATGCATGGTTTTTTTTTAATTTTTTTTAATTTTTTAAAATAATTTTTATTTATTTATTTATTTATTTATTTATTTATTTATGGTGCTTCGGCCCCCGAATTGTCTAAGGGACAGCAACCCGGCCCCCAGCTCAAAAAGGTTGCCTACCCCTGCCATACAGTATTCATTAAGTATATACAATTCTGATGGTATGGTAGAATTTGACATTATTGAAGGAGGCTGCTTTTCACGATTTGGTTGCCAGGTGGAGCAGCCTCTATGTGGTCATGTTTTTGAGGAGCTCCCGTATTTTATAATGGTAAAGATATAATTATTTAATGCAAGAATAGTCAGTAGCCTGTGCTTTTGTCCTCTTGTCTTCTGGTCCTGCTAGTACTTTCCCCATGTGATATAACAGTGTTGTTTATACAAATAAGCAGAAAAATAAGCATAATATAGTGGGCCTTCAGTATCCATGGGGAACTATACCAAAATTTGCAGATGCTCAAGTTCTGTTATCCCCAGTGGCAGCGCGTGTATGCGGCCACACCACCATTAGGGACAGTTGAAGTCCTGTTGTCCCTATTGGCAGCATGGCCATGTGCATGTGCCACCATTTGGGACAACAGGGCTGTCCTAATGGTGGTGCGGCCATGTGCACATGCCACCATTGGGGGCAACATGGGCTTGCTGCCTGCGGATGCTCAAATCCATGGATGGCAAGTCCATGCATACTGAGGTCCCACTGTATTCTAGTTTATAGATATATTCTAGATATATATTTCTAGATCTTCCCATCCAGCATGTAGAGAGGTGGGAAATTAGGATTTTTAAAGACATGCACATGTGCGATAGGTTCATGGATGCATAAGACAAAATGCAGGTCAGTTGCCATAAATCAGTTACTTATTTTTTCCAATAACTTTAGCTGGCAATTATCAGGAAAATGATTAGATAAATAGTGGTGATAAAGAGATAGCTTTTAGATTAGTCAATGCCACCTCATTTGTCATTGGTACAAGTAGATTTAGTCATGGCATTTTTCCCCTGCTTGCATTGATGAAAAAGAATCATTTTTGACAAGCGTTATTAGGTGACTCTTGGAACCATGAAAGTCACACCATTTAAATGAAATTGAGGCTGTCAACTTCATTTTTTTGGCACTGTTTACCTTGTATTCATATTGCTTTTGTTAAATTTATTTTCCTTTGTTTTTATTTATTCTTGACTTTTTTGTAGTGTACAAAAGTTCTGATTATGGATTGAATAGTGGCAATCTAAATGCTGCTTCTAGAGCAGGGGTAGGCAACCCTTTTGAGCCGGGGGCCGGGTTGCTGTCCCTCAGACAATTGGGGGGGGGGCGAAGCACCCAAAATAAATAAATAATTTTTTTTAAAATTTAAAAAATATGCATGCACACTCTCTCAGCCCCAGAAAAGCCATGGCAAAACCGCTGTGGAGATTTTGCCAAGAAAACTCCAAGAACAAGTAATAACAACAATAATCAATATCATCATGGTGGGCGGCAGCAAGGGGTGGCGGCGGCGGCAGGACCGGCCTGGGGCCGGTCCAAAGGCCTCGGGGGGGCCACATCCAGCCCCCCAGGCCTTAGGTTGCCTACCCCTGTTCTAGAGAAATGCCTGGAGGGATGGATAGCCATAGGTTTTAAAGAACTTGAACACTGAGTTTGTTTCCCTAATTATGTTAAGTTAAATGCTTGTTGGCTTAAAAGTGTTTGGGCAGTACAAAAATACTTTTTTTCTGTACATGTTTTTTTGGGGCGGGAGGGGGATGGTTTAATATTGTCATTTGTCCTAATGCTTCTATTGGCCAATCCATTCATCTGCACTTGTGGCCTTGTAATTCAAATAGAATCTTAGATGTGAAGGACCCAAAATCTCATTAGTTAGGATAGTATTCAGAGACATAGCCATGTTAGTCTGGAATATCAATATACAAAAAAGTCCTTTCCTGTTGGCCAAGTGCATAGTTTAAACAGGTAGGTTTCAAAACAGTGTGAAAATGCATCTTATCGCTCTTGTGGACAGTCCCCCAAGCTTTCTTCACCTAGGATTGCTAAATTGCCAAACACCATTCTAAGGGATCTTGTAGCACCTTTGAAACTAACTGTGCAAAAGAACTTGTGGCATAAGTTTTCATAGATGTAATGTAATGTAATAATTTTATTCGGTCATTGACCAGTATAAAAGTATAAACAGATTAATACAATACAATATCGTATCAAAATAATAACAGAGAAATACAATACGTTCAAATGTAGATATACTAATTCCACTTAATTTCCATTTACAGTAATGGGGCATCCATTTACCATATGGGGACGCAATTTACAGACAATATAATAGAATTTAGCCACCTTGTGAATTGTTGTTGGATCAGTGCTGTTTAATAAGGATAGTAAATGGGAGGTATCAGATTTGTTGGGGGAAATACACAATATCGGGCTGATTAATTGATGTCGAATATCCCTGTAGAATTGACAATATAACAAAACATGTTCGTTAGTCTCCACAGCGAAGTTTTCATAGATACAAAAGCTCATGCTACAACTTCTTTCACACAGTTAGTCTTAAAAGTACTACAAGATCTCTTAGGATAGTGTTTGGCAATTTAGCAGTTCTGGCTGAATACAGTTTGAGGGGCTGTCCACACAAGTGATAAGATGCGGTTTTATCCCATTGTTTAAAAACGATGCATGTGGCCAATACAGAAGGAATCTGGGACAAAGCTGTGTTCTGGGGCTAAACATCAGAGCAAACTAAGCCCTGATTTGCTCTGTTTCAAGCTGGAAAGTGCAAACAGTTGCACCAGCATATGGATTGAGTATAGATGCAGAGATGGGGGAAGGGCTGGTGCCATTGCTGCCCATAATTCTTTTTATAACCCATCCATGAACCTATCGCACATGTGCATGAGTCATCAACTGCACCATTAACCCATCATACCATCGACCCACTGCACACCTTGTGAAGCAAAATAACAACCAACATTAGGTATTGCCAACAATACAATGGAGTTAATAAGAACGTTAACAAATTGGCTGGTACAACAGGTGCCATGGGGGAAGGAGGAAAGGGGTCATGTATGGCCCCCCCCTATGACTGTGTTTAGTGTGTCACTGGGTGTACTGATAAGTCATATGGGTGGTCGCTCACTTGTGCAATTGAGTGGCCAGTTACACAGCTGGTTGTGTGGGGCATTGAATGGGTTGGCAGGTGGGTGGGATGAGGGTGGCAGTTGGTGATGGTGCATCTGTGCACTCATGCATATGCGTTTGTGGTGGAAAAGGAAAAAAATGGCACAGCACTGCTTGTACCCATGAATGCCCCATTTTAGTGGGTCTATCCTTGTAGATGAAGTGAGGTGGTGTAGGTTGCCCATTGGTGTTCAGCCCATTGTGGGAGCTTGAGGTTTGGTCAGTGGGTTCCACCTGTGAATTGGAAAACCCCAGGGAATAAGCTGGCTTTTCCACTCTGACTGCTCAGCCCTTCAGCCAAATGCTAATTTTGATTTAAGAGTTGGCTATGGAACATAGAAGTTTATCACATGGGACAGATCCCATGCAGTAACTGAATTTAAACTGGAAAAACCTGCAAAAGCAGGTGGATTTTTAGAAAATGTCAGGGGTTAACCTGAATAGAAAGTTGACAAATCCCATAAAAGCAGATTGATTTTCATTCGATGTCAGGGTTAATGAGCATTAATGTGACATTAACCTGAACAGAAACTAGACAAAACCTGCTCCTTTTTACTTTTGGAAAATCCTGAAAGTAAAAATGAGTGGGCTTTGTTGACTTTCTGCTTGGGTTAAGTAATTTTAATGCTTATTAACTTCAATGCGTCTGAAAATCAACTCTCTTTCCTTGTTTTTTTTCCAGATTTTTAAATCCCGTTTCTGCATGGTATTTCTGCACTTTGCTACCTGTGTGATAAACTCCATAGAGTGAAGAGAAATCTGATTGTTTAGTATATTAATTAACACTATGAAAACACAACTGCCATCAACACCATACTGTAGAAAAGCTTAGTCTTTCAGTAGGGCACTTTTGTGTTCATTCAGGGTTGGCCTGTGGTTCTTATACTTATTGTTATTAAATTTTATTATTTTCACTATCTCATGAGTCTGGCATAATTTATAGAACTTCAAATTCAACACTGAACTCTGACCAAACCACTGCCTCAGGAAAACTAGCAAGTCAGAATCTTATTAGGATACTACACTAGCGCAAAAAACAAAACAAAACCCCATTGCACAAATAGTTGTACTTTCTTAAAGATTGCATAAGTTGTCCCTAGTACAGCTAGTCTTTCCACAAGAACACATGGAGACCTTTCTCTTACTTTAGACTTGGTGAATGGGAACTAACCAATTATTTTACAATGGGTAAACTTAACAGTGTGGTGCCAGTTGTGTCATATGTTTATGTAATGCCAAAAAATTAGGATCTTAGCCACAGAATAAAAAGACTGCATAGTATGCCACAAGTCATAACGAGCCAGCTAAATCTTAAAATATTTTAATGGATTTAAACCACTCAGTTACTACTATCTTTCTTGCAAGAAGCCAGACAAAAGATGAATGCTGTGTAGTGCTGGTAGGAAAAAATGTTCAGGTCCAGACCTTAACAGATATCACTAGAAATTTCCAGTGCAGAAAAGCAGCTATTTCCTACTGTTGTGGATCAGTTAGCCAAGTGAGTGGCATTTTTGGCTGCTACAGTGCCATTTGTTCAACTTTTGAATGTTTTGAACCAAATCCATTTTATAATCCCAGCTAGAATACAACTCCTGAAGCAATGGGTGTTACATAAAGTTTGATTAACCATTCAGTAATTAATTCAGTGGATCTGCTCTGTGGGGAACTAGCAATTTGATTTATTAAAATTTATTCATTTAAATGGGAGTTAGGCATATGTTTTTATGGCATTTAGACTCATTTAATGACTGTATACTTGTCAATAGAAACCCATCTGGATTCCATTAGTGCCATCCAGAAGCGATAACAGGTGGTCTTCTGTATTTATCTAAGGGAAATCACCAGTGCTTATCTTAGGAAAATGCTCACCTTCTATAACAGAATAATGAGCAAGACATATTACATTAAAACAGTGTATCACCTATAAACCCAGCATTATGTATGTATGAAGATTGTAACTCTATGTAAGCATTCTTCAAACATGTTGAACAATCAAGCAATGGGGAGCATACAGGCTCATCCTGTCTCTGTTATTATGTTGGTCACTCTCTTATGCAAAGAGTATCCATGGAGGCTCTCCACATAGTCTGGGATTCTGATTTTCCAAGTTCCAAATCATGCAGAGCCTGTACAGATAGCAGAGAGTTTTCAGAGGTTTGCCCTCCACACTTAAAATGGTGAGAAAAATAAGGATGGAGGGCGTGAGGTGTTTTCCTTCCTGATAAGTCTTGTACCCTTTTCTGCAATTACATTTTGGAGATTATCACACATCTCTTTTCTCATGATCCAGGCACGGACAGGGCACAGCCTGATACTGGTTAAAATGGATCTTACTGCATGCTTCCGTGCCCAACTCGAACACATTGCATACTCAATCTGGACTCCTTGTATACTTTGCAAAGAACGATACTTTCCCATTCTTTGCAAAGTCTGGGTTGGTTAGACGATATGTTCGGGTTGGCATAAGTTGGAATTGAGTTGGAGGCACACAACAATGTGGTGTGTATTGGAGAAGCAGTTACAGAATGAATCTGAGGTGGTTTCTCCATTTCAGTGTACCTCATGACTGGGTGAGTGCCACAGATATTATTTCCTAGCCTTGATCTGCAGCTCCTGAAAATTCTTTGGCTGGGATGTTGTCTGATTCATTTAATTATGATGATAGAAGTCCCATAGTTAATGTCAGATGGTGCAGAATCTTGGCCATAGTTTAATGATAGTGTACAACTGTTCCTTTGCTTGTTAAAAATGTGCAAAAATATGTGTAGAAAAATGCAGCAATATAAACTGTAGGAGTGCTGAGGAATTATTGATTGGTTGATTGATTTGTATTGGCCCAACTTGGTTTGAAGGCCAAGGAAGTCATTCCATTTCAAACTTTTAATATAATATAATAGAAGCTTACATTGATGTAAACTTCAGCGTCTGGAATCCCCATGAGTATTGCACTTGTCTTCTTTGTAATGAATTGCATTAGATCTGTTTTGAAGGTCATAGCTTTCAAAATGCTGTTTCTGGAAAGATTTCAAAAGTGTTTGGAAAAAACTTTGTGCTGTCTCATTTTGGAGTTTCTGGAGCAACTAAAATCTAATTCTCCTTCCTCCATTATCTATATATGGCCCTTCTTCTGCTCATAGTTGCTTCTTGTGATAAGGAAAGGATTATTGTCACAGACCACCTTTTGATTTCCTTTACTTCCTGCCATCTCCCCCCACCACAGATTTATTTAGAAGTGAGGTGCTACAGTTTTTGTTGCCCCTTATTCTAAAAACAAGTCTGACTGCTATCTCCTTGGTGTTATGAAGCAAGGAGCAATAGATCTGAATGTCATCAACATATTTGTGACACTTTAGTCCAAAGCTCCAAATGACTTCTCCCACTGTTATTATTTTGCTATTGAATACCAAGGAATGCAGAAGAGAAACATGGGGAACTTGGCATAGACAAATCTATCTGTGGGTCAGACAAGTAGCAGAAACTCTGGAATACAATCTTGTGTCCTGCCAACTATAGCCAGGCAGAGGGAAACTATGGCATCAAAAGTCACCTTGAATCCTATTTTTGGGAGAATCATATGTTGATGATAATCAATTAATCAATCAATTGTAGGGTTGCCTGCATGAAAACTGGAAAAGGCACCTGTACTGTCAATGGTTGTGTAGAAGAGGGAATTTCAGTAGGTACTGATTGTTGGCTGGGTGGATGGCAAGTAACACCTGCTGAAATTCTCTCTTATACTCACTCATTAAAAGGTATAGGATGCCTCTCCAATTTTCACTTTGGCAACCATACTTTTGCAAGTTCCAAGAAAACTAATAGTGCTGTACACCCCCATTCCCTGTCTCTATTGAAGGTCATCTTCCAAGGCAACTGAAGCAATCTGAATCCCATATCCTGACTAAAAGGCCAAATGAAAATGGACATGGCAGTAATTGACCCAGCATGGTGAATTATCATGGGCTTCTGCCTTTTCTTACTAAATTTGTATTCTGTATTGTATTCTGTTTTTCCTTTGTATCCTGTTCTTTCTTTGAAGAGCTGTGCTATGACCTGCTACTAAATACTAGAAGCCAGGGTCAGATCTCCCTACTGCTGCTGCCAGTAATGTGCATGCTGAGAACCATGGGATTTACTTCTGAACAGATATGTACAGGAATACATTTTCCAGATTTTTATAGTGGGGATTTTTATAGTGAGAAAAGTGTTTTGGACCAAAATGCACTTCAGATTTTCAATCTAAAATGCTATAGCTTCATACAGAGACCAACCAAAAAACTTCCACATGATGATTCTTCAGTATCAGTATAAAGTTGTCAGGTTTTCAAAATAGCACTGAGGGAACAGTTGAAATTGATGACATGTAGTTGGCAATCAAGATGTGATTAGTTACACAATATTCTACCTAAATACAGAAGATTTCAGTATATAGATTTCAATATACTTAGCCATGTATTTCTTTGTAAAATTAACATACTGTTAATTCTTTCCCTACAATCCTTTATTCTGGCTCCCAGTTAAAAAAATGGTTGTAGGGTAAATCATCTATGACTACAGAACCAAAAGTGAATTTTACATTTTACAGAAAGTAAAGGCTTATAATGTACAATAAAGTCTTATTCTACCTGTATTATGTACAACAAGGTCACTTGGAAGATTACCTTCGAGAGTTGTGGACTCTCCTTCATTGGAAAGTGCAGAGGCTGAATAGTGACCTCTTATTAATCCTTTGCTTTGGATTCCTATCCCGTCAGAACTTGGATTAGGTGACCCTTGGAATCCCTTCCAGATCTATGATTGCCTGACATCTGAGCATCAAAATCCCCTAAAGTATTGAAATAAATGAATCCAAGAACATATGCAAATACAGGAAAATTGCAGAAAAACATACTTTTGGATGGTTGTTGTTGCTGTTGTTATGTGCCTTCAAGACATTTCTGACTTACGGTGACCCTAATACAACCCTGTCAAATCTTGGCAAGATTTGTTCAGAGGGGGTTTGCCATTGCCTTCCCCTGAGGTTGGGAGGTCTACTCTCTCCAGAAATGACTTTTGAGTCACACTGCTGAAGTAAGTCTTTATTTTTAGTTCAGTGAAATAACTCTTAAAGAGAGACTAGATATTTCTTTGGGCCACTGAAGGTAGGTCACTCTACCTTTTGATGTGATTTGTATTCTCTACTCAGTCCATCACGAAAGCTATCATAGTAGAATATGATAGTGGATTTTGCTTTCTGTATTAGTTAGCAGATTTTGATGATCAGATAATGACAGTGTTCAATAATTAATTCAATCTTTCTAGGCTTCAAGAAAAAGAACTGTTGCTCAATATATCTATTAAAGATACTGCTGTCAAAGTAAGTGCATTTAAAAATTCTTTCTTTTTTCCCCCTGTAAATTTAAAGCAACAGTGAAGAATTTGATGATTTAGTGTAAGGAAACACTTGGTGAATGGTCAGTAAATACTGTTATTTTGTTAATATAATATTAAGTGAGTATGGGAACGTGGATATTATATTAATCCAGATGATGATGATGATGATGCCACCAATCTACATGGTGCTTCACAAAATAAAACAGCAAAGGAAAGATAGCCAGCTCTGCCAAAGGTGTACAATTTAAATACACACACACAGGAATGAATGACTAATACAAATATAAAGCCATACAACACAGTTGTAGGAACAATTATACAAATTCAAAAAAAGTGCAGTACAATACAAAACAATAACAAATACATAATCAAACTATACAAAATTATGAAATTAGATTAAATGAAAATTTCAAAATCTTTGGAAGACAAGGAAATTTTTAATTAAGATTCTTTAAAAATGAGGGAATGAGCAGTTCACAAAGATTCAGGAAGACAATTCAGGAATATGGAGCAGGAAGTAAAAAAAGAGGAAGCTGAGGGCCTTAGTAGACTGCCAGAAATAGTGCAAATTGAGTCCACTTTAACTGCCCTGACTCAGTGCTAGGGAGTTCCCACAATTCCATAGCCTTACCCATGGCAGTTAAAGTGGTGTCAAACTGGATTATTTCTGTAGTGTGAAAGCAACTTGAATATTCCTTGCCTAAGGAAACCATATGAAATTCATGGAGTTTACCATAAGTCAACAGCCATCTTGAAGGTGTATGGACACATGCGCACACATATGAAGTCTCCCAAGTATATAGAAACCATAGCCTTCTTTTTGACTGGCCCCATTTCACTTCCAAACTGATAGAATCTCAGGTGCCTAAAAGTTAATTATCAAAGGAAATTTTGCTTGTTTTCAGAGGACCAGGGACAGAGGGCAATGCCTTTCACAAATGAGATGTTTTATGCTTGGCTCTCAATTCTGCAGGGATGTTAGATGTCATCCAAAGGGCCATTCGAGCACACCAGTTTCCTAGCAACATCAAGCGTTGTGCTAGTGAGAGAACTGGGCTCTGTTTCAAGAAATATTGGCCCAGACTGTCGCTGTACCTAAGGAATTTCAGTTTGTTCTTTTACTAATTTTCACCCAAGTCTGTATGTAGAAGAAAGAAAAATTGACAGATGTTGATGATGATGATTCTTTCCTATCCCAGCTTCCCCTAAAACTGCGACTCAAGGAAGCTTACAAATTATAACAAATACAATACAGTTGAAACATACAAAAGGTTAAAATGGAATTTGAAAAAAATGTAATTAAAGTTGAATTAATGTTAAATCAAGAACATTAAAACAAAACAAACATTAAAATAAAGATAATACTAATAAGAACAATTTAAAATACAAAACTGAAAATAATAAAAGAAGTTTAAAAATAGTGATCTTATTGAAAGCTTTTCTTAAAAAAAAAAAAAGCAACAACAGTGCCCAGAAGCTTGTTGGAATAAAAAAAGTTTTTGCCTGCATATAGAAGGAGAGCATGGAGCCTACCTGGGAAAAGAAGTTCCAGAGCCACTGAGAAGTCAGTGTCCTTAGGGATAAGAGAAAATTTTAGTTTCAGTCTAGTTTTTAAATAAAAATTTACCAGCATTCCACTATTCCATTCCAAAGGAGAACTGACAGATTTCTCAAGCTCTTTAGGATGCGTGACAGTTTTATTTCAATTCAGTTTTGTTTATTTATCTGAATAAGTAGAATTTACAAAAAATTGCAAAATTCAGCTGCGGGGAAAAACAGAATGGACAGATATATTGCACTCCTAGCTCCTGCATCTCTTGCAGTGGAATGCTATATTAGTTCCATCATGGCAGCTAGGTCTGGGTTGTTAATCTGAATCAGTTCTATCATGGAACAATAAATTCCTTATATTTTGATCTTCAACAGTTACCGGTACTGTCTGTCGACAAAATATTTAGAAAGATCAAACATCTGGAATTGTTTGCCAGCATTGGTCTTTTGTCTGAAATGTAGTTCCATACTGTGCTCCCCTGTTGTATTTGTTTTTATTTTCCCCACCTAGACCATTGCCAACAGAGTTGCTATTTCTGTGGTTTGCGAGGCAAAGACATTGGGTTGTGGGATAAATATCTTGCAGCAATATCACACATCACTTTTTATTAACCTTTGTTGTCTCACTGTGTAATGATATGTCATGTCTGTACACCAAGTCAATTTGAAGTGCCTTTTATATTTCCTCATAGTTTTACATGAATGAATTATATATCATGGTTGTCTGCCTCAATCTAGGTATGTACTAGTCAGAAGCTCTGCAGCACTTTAAGGAGGAAAGTGAGTAATATCGAGACTCAACTACCATCTCTTCTTGAAGCCAAAATGCTTGCTGTATCAGGTAATTTTTGATGGAATAAGAAGATGCAATATGATTTCATGATTGTGGATTTTTCATCCTAACTTAAGTGTATAAAGAAATCAAGAGTGAATTTTCTGGCTTAGAATGGCATTTTCCCACAAACAAATGAATGCAAAGATGCATGAGAATTAATTTGTAGCTTGTAGGTTTGAATGACACTTCTCAGTGGAATACAGGAGTTGGCAGCTTCTACTTATTAAGATAAATAAACAGCTAATGTTTGTTGTTGGCAGCAAAAGAGCTTTTGTCTTTAGTGTGGCTATACACAGTAATTCCTAAGCATAACATAGAATAATAAGTAATACATATCAAGTCCAAGGAATGCAGTTGCAAATATATATATATATATATATATATATATATATATATATATATATATATATATATATATATATATATATATGATATAGTAACATGTAAAGAAATTAGATATAAAGCAAATTTCATTCCTAGAATGGATTAAATTATTAAAACATATTTTAGGTAATTAAAACATACTAAGGAGACCAAAATATATATCTTTTACTTTCAAATCACCAATAGGCAATCACTAATACGTATATCGAAACAGTTGCATACCATAGAAAAAAAGAAAAAGAGACAAAGAAATATGGTAGAGAAAATGAAAGCAGGGAAAACATCACAATTCCTTCTCTATCAAAACCGCAGCTGGTTCATCATACTGACGATGACCCAAGATGTGCTCAATATAAATGTTGCGGGACCATCTAATGGTATCTGACACCATTAGTTTGCGCATGAGTTTTGCATAGCACTTTCCCACTCCACAAACTCTCAGCACAGGTTCATTTGCTGGATCCCAGGCACCCAGGGCTCCAATAAGCAATGCATGAACAGAGACCTCATACCCCTTTTGTCTCAGCACATTGGCCAGAGGGGTGTACTTTTGATGTTTGATTTCTCTAGCATCCCTCATGGCTGACTTCCTGACATTTAGCTGACATTTGATGATGGCCAAAAGTATGAGATATGAGGTGAATATGGTTGCAACATCTTTTACCAAATCTTCTGGATTGATTTGGCTGATCTGGCTGAGTAGGCGGGAGTCCCTCCTTCACTGGACCATGTGTATCCCTGCTGGAGCTGTGTGCTTGGTAGAAGAGGATGATCATCCCAAATAAAAGGAGTGTGCCATTCTTCAGACAAGGATATATAATAGCTGTGTGCCCCTGCTAAAACCTCCATAGAAATATGAATCTGATTATGGCATTATAAACTGTGACACACACACATGCATGCACATGCACACACATGCTATACATACTAAGCATAAAACTGATACATTAACTTCATCATGACAAATTAAGCAGATCAATATATAGAGATGTGTGCACGCACGTATTCATAATACCCTTTCTTCCCATGAACTTGGAATTACTGTACTTCTCTGTTGGTTTTCATTTTTCAGAGAGATGGCAAAGGATTGTTCATAGTTGTGTTTGCAGTTTGCAGAGCTGAAAAGTAGCAAACCTCTCTGTTTAGATAAAGAACCAGCATGGGTATGTAGTTCAAGGAGGTCTCCTTTCAAGGAACAGATCTGCAATATATTTTATTAATGCTAATAGGATATATAGAACTTCAGTTTTTAGCACTATCTTGTATATGTAGCATTGCATAATAGTGCTTTGTAATGTGAAATAACAAGATCATTCTTGCATAGAATTATTTTGGATAGTGCTTTTCGCCTACAACCTGACTTAAGCTCCTCTGACTTCCCCAGTATCATATTTTATTTGCTGCCCATTTGGCCTCTTCCTACCACCAATCCACTTAATGGGCAATGGTCCTGGTCCTTTCCTTGCTTCTCAGCTGAGTCTTATTTCTTCTTTTGAGAGAGGCCCTTAAATCCTTCATAGGTGATTTGGTCTGAGAAGAACTATATTGCCTTCCTGACCAGACCAATCCCTGCCATACAGGAACACACAATCAAAGTATCCCCAGTAGATGGTCATTCAGCCTTTCTTTAAAAATCTCCAAAGGAGGAGACTCCACCACACTCTGAGGCAGCATATTTCACTGTCAGCTCTTACCGACAGTTCTTAATGTTTAGGTGGAATCTCTTTTCCTGTAGTTGTTAGTCTCCCCTGCCCTCAGTCAATATTTAACAGCAACAACAACCAAGACCATATTAAATAGGGTCATACATTTAGATTGGCCCCCAGTTCTGTAGAACACACTAGTGTTGTTATCCTAGTGCTTGGAAAAATTACTTTGTGGACTACATGTCATCACATCCCCCAGCTCTCTTGCTGCCATCAGACTCCCCCTCCTGACCTCCTCGACATCCCCCCATCCCAATTAAGATGCCCAGTATATCTCCCAGCCTCCATCTGCTTCTAGTGGGAGGTGAGCTGCTGCCGCTGCCCAGCACTCCCTTTCCCCAGCCCATCCTAGGCTGCAACCAGCTCTCTGTGGCCACTGCCTCCAATTTGAGGCTCTCTGTGGCCTTGGCTCTCTCAAAGGCAGCAGAGAACAGGTGAGTGCCATCAACTGTGATAAGCTTGCAACCCACTTCTCCACAGCCATGGCTCTCTTGGATGAGAAAGCAAAGGCAGTGAAGGAGAAGGGGTAGTGGTGGTGATCTGCTGCTGCCACCTGGTAGCCAGCAGGACAGGAAAAGGGGGTGATGATGGCAGAAAGGACAGGAATTGTGGTTTTCAGTCCTTTACAAAAATAGGTGAGCCAGAGGGCCAAGTAAAAATTGTTCCACAGATGTGGAATGGTCAAATTAGCCCAATGTGTTGTCACCATAATATGAGATGAAATTAGATCTGCAGAATTGCACAATCATGATGTGTGTGTGGATTGTGTGACAAAGCCAGGTCATCTGGTGATAAATGTCCTTGATGAGGTCAGACGGTAAATTGTGTTTTGGACTGCACCTGTGACTCTGTTTGTATGATGTAATGCCTAATACCATGTACTGGAAGGTTGCACCAGCCAAGTGTATATAAGGCTGAACCTAATGTAAAAAGCAAACCTCTTCTGCCATCAAAACTCTCTTCTGCCAGCTGATCTGAAAGATCTGCCAAAAAAAGCAGTCTGACAGCAGAACTGCTCTGCTGGTAAGATATGCTGGTAGAAGTATGAAAAAAATGGGCAGAAAAGGGAGAGGTTGAGGGAGGAGGTTGAGCTAATACCAAACCTCCTACAGCCCAGTGCAAAGTTAGTCCAGGGCGGGAGTAGTTCTAAACAATGTCCTACTCGACTTAAGCAATGACAGATATGGATTCAGTACACCTTCAGCATACCCATAGAATTGTAGGAGACCCCAAGGGCCATCCAGTCCAATCCAACCCCCTGCCATGCAGGAATACACGATCAAAGCACCACTGACATAACTTCCAAAGAAGGAGACTCCATTGCTCTGTGGCAGCATATTCCACTGTCAAACAGCTCTTACCATCAGGGAGTTCTTCCTACGTTTAGGTGGAATCACTTTTCCAGTAGCTTGAATCAATTCCTCTGGTTCCTGGTTATAGAAATACAAGGGTGAACAACTAAGAATGATTTATAGAAAACCCCAGGTGACAGTGGTTGCTAAAGATAACTCCACAATTCATTGAATAATATATATCCTAGAATCCTGAAATTACAATCAAATACTAAAAGTACGAGGGGTATCGTAAAGTAATAATTATCACCTTTAAAATTTTTTGGACAAAGTCTGCTTTGATTTGTAGTTGTTAATTTATCATTACATTGTCACCATCCAGATTTACACATTTTCCCCAGTGTTTCTCCACCCTCCAAATATTTTAGGAGTCTGCAGATTGCACCTTATGAGGGGATATCGTAAAGTACTGTAATATTTATCACCCGGAAGTTATTATGGTATATTGAAGGAATTTTGTCAGTATCATCATTGGTCCCTAAGTGCATGCTGTTGAGAAAATCAGCTCATTGTGTCTTTTATTCTTGTGACAGGTTGTACCAGAAGTGACTAAAGTGTAAAATCCTCATAAGGCACAGTCTGCAGACTTCTACGATAATGATATTTGGAGGATCAAGAAACGCTGGGAAAAATGTGTAAATCTGGCTGGTGATTGCATAGAGATAATTTAACAACTACAAATCAAAACAAACTTTCTGTCAATTTTTTTAAAGGTGATAATTAAAACTTTACAGTACCTCCTCGTACAGACTGTTGAATTTTCAGGAAAACTTAGAACATTAAAATGTTTGAAATACTGGGACATTTTTTCCAAATGTTGAAGATATAAAAAATGACGTACTAAGAAAAGAACTCTTTTTTAATGGGATACTCAGTGTAGTAACTCTCGATAGAGTAATTTTGTTTTGACTTATCTTTATCTTTCAGACAGAGTTAGTTAATGTAGGTACAGTGCTTTAGGAGACTGAAATGAGTATTTGGCTTTTTCTTAAAAATAAATACTGATAACACAAACTGCAAGAACAATCATTAACAATAAAAGCAATGTAGCTACAAGGAGGGGGTACTAAATCAGGGCATTGCCTTGCAAATAGGAATCCTGCCCTTTAAGGAAATTTTCCTGCAGTCCCCAAATTTCTAACATTCCAGTAACTTAAAACTTCAGTCGAGCATTTAGGATTATAATAGTTTAGTCATCAAAAGAAAAGGGGCCGATAAAGTTACAAAGATAATGCAAACACAGTAAATATAAGAGTTTTAGGTGTTAACAATTTTCAGTGTCTCACTCTATGCAGTGCAAGAAATTGGGATGTAAGAAAGATTTCATGGGGAGGATTATTATTTGGGGGAGGGCAATGACTTTATTTTGTCACTCTGCAACTACAACCCTGAAAGGAAAACAACCATTATGATACTTTTACTGGAATTAAAGAGAGGATTGTTTAATTTCAAATAAAGGTGGAAGGAATGCTACTTTCAAGTCTGTTTTATAATAGCTGTAGTTTCCCCCCAATAAACATGAGCTTGTTTCCCATATAAATACAACTTTTAATGTGGTATCTACTGTTTAATTCTAGACACTGAATTATGCACTTTCCCCATGAAATACACATACACAAACACACATATATACAAATTTCAATGTGGTATTTACTGTTTGATTCTAGACACAGAATTTTGTACTTTGATTCCCCTGTGAAAATCAATACACACAAACACACACATTTTTGCATATATTCTAACAGGTAAGATTAGTTTGAGAACATTTCTGTGAGATCTCTTCGTCCCGGATTGTCCATGTATAGTAATTTTTTGGAATAAAATAGTTCAATGCAAACACAGCCTCCCCTTATTGTAGCTGAATTCTTTGGATGTGGAAAGGATTCTTTTTACTGCATGATCAAGCACATGGAAGTAAATGCATCTAAATACACATATTTATGGAAAGTGGTGCCGTTACCTCGTTTATCTCACTAGTATTCTTAGGAGTGAACCTGCACAATCTTCATGCACTGTCTGTGTTTTTCTACTAATATAAATATATTTTGTTCTCGTCAACAATTTCAGATAGGTAAACAGACAGTTTTTTTACAGTATGAAAAATAGTGGAGTAAATTCCCTTTTTAATAAATTTATTTTTGTTGTGTGCCTTCAACTTGTTTCCAATTTATGGTGACCCTAAGGTGAACCTATCATGGGTTTTTTCTTGGTAAGATTTGTTAAGATGGGTGTTTGCCTTTGCCTTTCTTTGAGGCTGAGAGAGATTATTGCATTAGCTTCACTGCTGGGATAGACCCGGGATGTAACTGGGCAGTATGCAGCCTGTATGCAACCTGGGCTTCTCTTGCAGCTTTTCAAGAACGGGATTTTCCCATTCTTGAAAAGATGTGGGACAAGCCTGGACAAGCCTGGGTTGCATACAGGCTGCATACTGCCTGGTGATGGGTGAATGTGCTAAGATCCGCTTTAAGAAAGTTACATCCCGCGTCTATCCCAGCAGCAAAGCTAATGCAATAATCTCCTTTGATTTAGGCAAGTGGATTTTCATGGCTGAGTGGGGATTCAAAACCTGGTCTCCAGAAACAATGTTTAAACCATGGTTGCTCTCTGTAGTACAAAGAGTATATCTCTTGCACAGAAACCTAATTGAAATTTATGTAGGATGCTTGTAGGATACTTTTAGCTGTTATCCATTCTCATACAAACACCAGAGGAGTGATAAGATGAGAATCTACATCTCTCCCTCCCCCAAATTATAATGCCACTTCAGAAAAAAATATTGAGTATAATTTCATCAATATTCTCTGTTTTTGTGGAAGTGATTTTCTTACCAAGTGTTGGGAAAGGACAACTGCCTACTTAGCAAGATCTGACAAGTATTATCTGAAGGGATACAATGTGGAGATGTTGAAACAAGAAAGTGAAGAAATGAATAATGTGCAGTTTACATAAAACATAAATCTGTCATGGAAGTGAAGACTTGTAGCAACTAAATTTTATTAACTAGTTGTTTTCCATGAAGAATTTATTTTCATCCATCAAAAATACCTTTGTCTATTTCTTTAAAAGATTTCAGGACACTGATTATTTTGAGACTTTTAACAGAAACAGATTTATGTGTATATTGAGAAGCAACCTTTATGTAGCATTTAGCAAGTGCCAATTTTAGTTACCGTGATTGAGGTCAGGAGTTCACAGCTGGCATTTTAAGGGAGTAGTGTGCTGAGCCCTTGATGAGTTCTTGATATTTCATCTCGGACTTGAAGACACATTCCCACTGTCAGGAAGAAAAAAAAAAGCTACATAGGGCAGATTTGCCTCCTGGGCATATATTAGAGGCAAAAATGCTTATACATTATTAACTGAGAGCTGGTGCTTATTTCATCAGAGCTTCAAGTTTTGATATTAACCTTCCCTCTGGGGATTTGTAATCATTCAGAAAGCATAAAAGTTTAATAGGCCGGGCTGTAGCTTCTGCCTAACTTTTAAAAGAATAATAAATATTAGGCTTCAGATTCTAATTAAGAAACCTTTAATTTCTGAATGGCCTAATGGAGGTGAAAAACCCATTTGGTAAGGTGCCATGCTTAGGTGTGCTGTAGAAAAGATCTTTCTCAGCTTGGGAAACCCAAGACATGGCTTTCTTCCTCTCCAGCAGCAGGAAGAATTATGGCTGACTACTCAGCGTATTGAAGGTATAATGCCAGCCTGGCCAGCATCCTTGAGGAAACTGGCATCCTTAGCCAGAAATATCAAGGAGTGTCGTTTCAAGTTAATGACTAAGGATGAAGTCTGCAAACCATAGTCTATCAAGCTGTCCATGCCATTGTCTACATTGAGGGATAATTTTTTTTTAATTAACATGGTGAGACTGGCAGAAAGGGATGGGTACAGCAGGGGTCAGACACATTATCAGTTACACTCAGATTTGGAGCTGTTTGAGTAAAATGCAGACATTTTAAAGTCATGAGAAAAAAACTTTTTTTAAAAGGGGAAATATGGACATTTTCAGAAATCTTTTTTAAAATGTGACATTAACACTCTTTAGAGATAGAAATATATTTACAGATTGAAAGTCACTTTGTTTAGAAACATAATATGTATTATAATTTTGTTTAGTACAAAATGATCATGTTGTATGTCTTTTTAATCATTTTATATCATTTATGTAGTGATTTTAACTGTTTTAATTTTTTTTTTATTGTGAAGGTTTTTTAAAATTTACTCTGTGGGACCAGCCTTGGGTCCCACTCTGGGAGAAAGTGGCATACAAACCAATAAATGTTTGGTATATAATGTGTGTTTCATCGACTACAGCAAAGCATTTGATTGTATAGATCATGAAAAATTGAATGCACTCAAAGACATGGGGGTGCCACTTCATCTGATAATCCTGATGAGGAATCTGTACCAAGGATAAGAGGCTACTATCAGAACAGAATTCGGGGAAACAGAGTGGTTCCCAATAGACAAAGGGGTCAGGTAGGGTTGCATCCCTACTTGTTTAACTTATATGCTAAAAACATAAGAAAAGCAGAATTAGAATTAGAAAAAAGAGAGTTAAGATAGGAGGGAGCAACATTAACAACCTAATATTAGCAGAAGACATTCAGAAATTGGAACAGTTAATAAGAAAGGTCAAAGATGAGAGTGCAAAGGCAGATCTGATGCTGAACATAAAGAAAACAAAAATAATGACCACAGAAGAAATACACAAATTCAATCTGGACAACGAGGAAATTGACATAGTTAAAGAATTCCCATATCTAGGATCAAATATTGACCAGAATGGAGACTGCAGTCAAGAAATAAGAAGAAGACTAGGACTGGGAAGGGCAGCTATGAAAGAACCGGAAAAGATACTGAAGAGCAAAGACATACAACTGAACACTAAAAAGAATTGTTTAGGCCATTGTGTTCTCAATTACTATGTATGGATGCAAGAGCTGGACAGTGAAGGTAGCAGACAGAAAGAAAATCAACTCATTTGAAATGTGGTGCTGGAGAAGAGGACTTAGGATACCATGGAAACCAAGAAGACAAACAAATGGGTTCTTGAACAGATCAGACCAGGGCTCTCCTTGTAAGCAAAGATGATCAAGTTGAGACTATCATACTTTGGCCACATAATGAGAAGGTATGGATCACTAGAAAAAACAATAATGCTAGGAAAGGTAGAGGGTAGAAGAAAGAGAAGAAGACCACCAACCAGATGGACAGACTCGATTGGGGGGTTATGGGAAAAGGCTTGCAGGATCTGGGCAGGGCAGTGGAAGTCAGGGATTCTTGGAGATGTCTCATCTACAGGATCACCATGAGTCGGAAGCAACTCCAGGGCATCAAACAACAATAGCAAATATAACATCTGATTGTTCTGATACGTAATCTGTACTAAGAACAGAATACAGAGAAGTGGAGTGGTTCCCAATCTGCAAATGGGTCAGGCAAGGCTGCATACTATCGCCCTATTTATTCAACTTGTATGATAAAATATTGTACACAGAGCAGGCTTTAGACTCAGAGGCAGGAGAAGTGAAGATAGGAGGAAGGAACATTAACAAACTAAGATATGCAGATAACACACTACTACTAGCAGAAACAAAGAAAGACCTGTAACTATTACTGCAGTAGGTGAAGGAGGAAATTGCCAAGGCTGGATTACTGCTGAACACTTAAAAAAAAAAACAAATTATAATGACCACAAAAGATCTACAAGAATTCACCCTAGACAATGAAACAATTGAAATAGTTAGAGCTCTGATTCAAATATTGATCAAAAGGGAGACTGCAGTCAAGAAATTAGAAGACTAGGACTGGGAAGTGCAGCTGTTGAAGAAATAGACAAGACCATAAAGACATAACTCTGAACACTAATGTGATCATAGTCCAAGCCATTGTATTCCCCAGCATAATGTATGGATTCAAAAGTTGGACAGTGAAAAAAATCTGACAGAAAGAAAATCAACTCATTTGAGATGTGGTTATGAAGAAGAGTACTGAGGATACTGTGGATGACTAAGAAGACAAACAAATGGGTTCTAGAACAAATTAAGCCTGAATTCTTCCTCAAATCCAGGATGACTAAATTGAGGCTATTGTACTTTGGCCACATCATGAGGAGGCATGACTTATTTGAAAAGGCAATGGTGATAAGATAGAAAGAGGGGAAGACCACATGTCAGATGGTTCAACTTGATGAGGGAGGACATAGGCTTGGGCCTGCAGGACCTGAGCAGAAAAGTTGAGGACAGGAGGTCTTGGAGAGGTCCCATCCACAGGGTTGCCATAAGATGAAGTGGACTAACAGCAACAATATTAAAAATACAGGTCTGAATATACAGAATATATTGTCTGAATATATTATATACAGATTGAACTTTCTTTTGCATGTTGTTGCTATTGTTATTAGAGGAAACCCTTTGGTTTGGTCAGCTTATTAAGACCAGTAAAAACCAATGAAACAAAAGAAACCATGAACTTTGCTCAAAAAGAATTTCCCTCCCTCTTCTTTTTCTCCATATTGTCAAACAGTGGTTTCCATAAACTGAGAAAAGCAATACCAAGGCTGTCTGTAATGATCAGAGGAATTACAATGATCAGACACTGTACATTGTCTTACATAAAAGTCTTCTTGTTACATAGTTTTTAGAAATAATTGGATGAGAATAGATGTATGAACACCTTGTCTTAAACGTTTCATATTTTTTATTTTTTTCTGGCAATAAAAGCTTTGAAGACCCCCCCCCCCCATTATTCTGTTTTTTCTTTGCATACCTTCACAAGATTTAATCTGTCATGGAATGAGATTTGTGAGGTTTGTGAATGTATGGAGTTTATATTATGAAATTCCCCTCTTCTGGATTTGCTTCTATTTGCTGCACATTTTTGACTTCTGTTTATTATAGTGAAACTGAATATATAGGGGTTGCAGACTGCCAGAAATAGTGCAAATTGAGTCCACTTTTAGGGTTAGGGTTAGTGCTAGGGACTCATAGGAATTGTTTTTTCTCTGAGACATTGAGTCTTCTCTGTCAGAGAGCTCTGGTGCCACAATAAAATACAGTTCCCATGATTCCCTTAGCCTAACCCTAACCCTAAAAGTGGACTCAATTTGCACTATTTCTGGCAGTCTGCAACCCCCCAAAGTCTGGTACAGTTTTAGAACCATGGACATGTTGACTTTGGAGAAGTCACGTGTTGCTACTAAAATAATCTCAGGGGCTCTGCAAAGATGTTGTACTGTGAAGAAATGTGATAGGAACCAGAGAGAATTTCTTTGACCAAAATGCTCTACAGCATAACTTTCATACAGACAAAAGACAGATGAGTCAATCAGTCTTTTTTTAGGTTGATGAAAGATTGATTTCTCTACAGCTCCTTAAGGCAAAAGTCCATTTATCTGATGTGGAGGGCTAGCAGTTTTTTCCTCCAATATGTCAGGGACTTACAGCATATACATGCCCATTGGTTTCTTTCCAGGAAACTCTCTGTGATCTGACAGCCTAGGCTCATAAACCAGCACTGGTCTGTGGATGATCACTTTAGAGTATTCTCACCAATTTTAAAGAATTATTTGTTTCTTTGTGAAAAATATATGCTAAGCGTAATATGCAAATGAGATTTATTTCAGTGTTTCAAAGGGATCAATATAAGTAATTACTTGTAACATAGTAATATGATGGACTGTCAGGTAATGATCCAGTCAGCATGTAATTAATTTTAAGCTTTTTTAAAAAATACATATTAATTATAACACTTCTCTTCAATTTACCTTAACCTTTTCAAATACAGTTGCAGTTTGCATATCTGAATAACAACAAAATAATGCATATTGAGGATACATCTGGTAATGAACTTTCTTTCATTTTCATTGCTCAGTTTGTATCTCCTAAAGATTAGTTCTTTAATTGCTATAGCAATCTCCTTTTGAGGATCCAGTGTTTTCTTCTTCTCTGGCTTATTCTCCCCTTAATGTCCTTTTCATAACTTCACAGGAGGTAATTTCTGTATTGCTAAAGACCTCAGAGAAGAGATTAAGTCATTAACTGCTGAAAGAGAACGGCTGGAGGAACTTCTGAATGAACAGTTGTCACTGAGTGCCAAAAATGTCCACAAATTAGAGAGAATGAAAGAAGGCTACAGGAGAGTGAAGGAAGAAATGGGGCAACAGGAGTCCACCTTTGGTAAGTGCAGCAGTTGCCAGATGTTGGGGTGACAGAAGCCTGGCATTTTCTCTGCTGTGTGCCATGCAGTAGTCTGTCTGATTCGATGAGCATCCATCTAATTTATATGACATATAAAAATAGTTATTTGATGGGCAATTCTTACAGAACCTTTGATGCATACTATGTTGAACGTGCTGTCAGCCTTAATTTTTGTCACACTTGAGTGGCATTTCCCCCCTGGCTTTGTATATGTTGATGATTTAGCATGCTTTATCTCCTTTGGCTCATTGTCTCAGAGTCTCCTGTGGTGATGCCTGCTGCCTGACACTGAGAATGTCCTGTGCATTCAGAGCTCTTGCATAATGTAGGAATACTCTGTACATATGGTAACACATGCTTTAATCCACAGAATGTATAATATGCCTGCAATAATATAAAGCACAACAGGGAACTTTGGGCATCATTGGATTTTTGTTCTTTGAGTGTGTTGTATAGGAAGGTAATCCACAGCAAATGTATTGTTTTGAAAGCACTAAGTCTTTATTTACATGAAAGATTAAGGTGGATTTAGTCAGTTTAAGAAATAGAACTGTCCTGGCAATGTGTTGAGGAGATTTCTTATAGAGTAATCTGTAATCACAGGTTGAGGTATGAAGTAAAAAAGCTTTTGTATTTTTTTTTTACTTGAATCAGAGGGACTTAGGGCTACAGAACGCTTTTATCTAGGAAGTTGCCAAAACTTCCATATTGGAACAGGTCACTGAGATGTGGGCTATAAGGGTGAGATAATTGAGAGTGAGCAGAGCTGAACCTTTTACAGAAGAGGTGGAGGTAAAGGGCATCAAAAGGCAAAGAGTTAATCATTAAGGCTTTGTTTACTCAGAGGTTATCTGTTTCATGGGTATGAAACCATCCCATGTTCTTTTGGGCTGAGGAAATGGTACAGCTATGGCTCTCTTCGAAGTTCATGGTGCCATCCAGATGATTTTGGACCATAATCCGTCACATGGGATATGCTGTCCAGGGTATTTGGACCAAAAACACTTGGTGGCCCACAGTTCCCCACCTTTTCTTTAAACTATATTGTTTGTTAAAGAGCCAAGATCAAAGCAGCCAATTGGACATGTTGGTCTTTCTGAGAATATTTAATATTCAAATTGAGCTCATTTGTACCATTCTTGGTAAGTGGAATTTTCTTTGTTCGGTCAAAAATATAGCTCACTTATGGCACTTGTGCCAAATGTGATGGAACTATGGGATTTCTTTTAAGGAGCCCTAGTGGCACAGTGGTTAAATGCCTGTACTGCAGCCACTCACTCATAGACCACAAGGTTGTGAGTTCAATGCTAGCCAGGGCTCAGGCTAGACTCAAGCCTACATCCTTCCGAGGTTGCTAAAATGAGTACCCAACTGTTGGGGGGCCAGTGAGCTTACAGTTGTAAATCACTTAGACACCCCATAGCACTGTGTGAAGTGGTATATAAATGAAGCTGCTTTGCTTTGCTTTTTTAAGGAAAAGGCAGGTTCATATTTCTCAGGCAAGTTCAACCTAGGTGGTAGGTTGTATGGAGATGGTATTGTTCTCTGTGAAGAATGGCTGCTGAGCTGTCTCCTAAGTAACCAAACAGGACAAAGGCAGTTTATTCACCAGTAAAAAGATGTAACTTGCCTATCCTCTTGAACTGCAAGCAAACAGTTTCCTCCTCCTTTTTCTGTACAGGCAGGTGAATGTATAGGAACGTACAGACATGCACAAACACCAAAATTTGCTTCAGTGCATCCAATTAAATGGAAATAGAAGAACAAAATGCTTTCTGTTTCTGATTATCATACTTTAGCATGCCTGGGGGGATGTAAAGATATAGAAAACTAGAGCCACTCTTTAAATAGCATTCTTTAATTTGGCTTGAAAGTGAATAGCTTGTTCCCTTTCTCTTTAAAAGGAAAAAATATATACAATTTTCTAGTGGGTATTCTCCACAGATCTTTATTTCCCTAAAAGTTTATCTCCTACTGAACCTCTGAATGGCTCTTGAAGCTCTACTAAGTTAAAATGCAGTTGGGAGATTTGGCAAGGAGGAATTTTTTTCTCCATAGGAAACAAGTGCATATGAGTTCTGTTTTCCCCTGTAAAACTGTAGCACTACATTTCCAAAATGGGTTTTGAATTCAGGGAATTTATAACCCTGTTTTGAGGATTCCTTTTCTAAGAGGAGAAAATGCATCAAAATTAGGTGGCTTCATCTATGTCAATTTGGGTCATAACCCAAACTGCTTTTATTGCATCCCCCTCTCTTGTTTCTTATAGTGTAAACAATTTACCAAACACACAACTATCTGTTACTGGGGGGGGGGGAGGAATTAAAGATGATCCTTGAATTTCTTTGATTCTCAAATAACAATTGGAGAAAGTATGTTCACCTATATACTTAAGCCCAGTAGTGCATCTTGCTTCTAGCAATATAAATAGTTTAAAA
>CM034701.1:328112648-328130409 GCA_020142125.1 Phrynosoma platyrhinos
TATTGCTTTCATGGAGACATGTGTAGTGGTGTCATGGTTCATGACAAGATGATTGCACATATCTTCCTCCTTTGTGGACTTTCTTTCTACTATCTTTACCTTTTTTGCATAATGATTTTTGGTGGTTATATGCTGCCACCTTATCAAGGTTGCATGGCAACTATCCAGACTTTCTGGACCCCTTTTTCCCAACCTTTCAAGACAACATAAAGTAGAATGCAGCACTTACAATGATGATCCATCTTGAAACATCTGCATATATATATATATATATATATATGCATGTGTGTGTGTCCTACAAAGGTAATTAATCTGATGTACAGAGGAAGCAAAAAAAAGGTTAACAAACAAAAAAAGAGAGTGTATGTATCGAAAGTACAATAACAATCTTTATCTCTGAACATACCATGTTGCCACACAATCTACCTGGCCGTGGCTCTCCACTAAATCCTGCTGG
Organism: Phrynosoma platyrhinos; assembly: GCA_020142125.1. Classification (NCBI taxonomy): domain Eukaryota; kingdom Metazoa; phylum Chordata; class Lepidosauria; order Squamata; family Phrynosomatidae; genus Phrynosoma; species Phrynosoma platyrhinos. The sequence goes on from CM034701.1 coordinate 328,113,106, forward strand.
GTGGTATTGGTCATGTTTCATTAACATATATGTTTAATTAACTCTTTGGTGTAAATTCCCTAAAAGGAAGCAGATTCTGTGTAATCTTGGAAGCTCAGCAGGGTCAGTTCTGTTTAATACTTGGATGAGAGACTGCCAACAAATACAAAGTACTGTTGGCTGTATTTCAGATGAAGGAACTGGCAAAACTGCATCTGAATATTTATTGCCTAAGAAAACTTTATGAAAATTATGGGATTGACTTAAATCAACAGGCGACTTGAAGGCACAAACATAAACAGTTTTCCTGATTTGTTTAATTCACTTTTGGTTTATTTTCAATACTTTGAAGATATTATAAAAGCAACTGGTATGTAAGTAATTTTCCTCCATAGTATCTCCTGTCTTGCTTTGTGAAGTGATATAATTTGGAATAGGACAAGATACTTATTCTTAGGACATTGAAATTCACTCATGTTTCCTACCCCTTCAGTTTTGCTAAGCCCGCATGGTGCTGTTTTCTCTTGTGTTTAACTTTATGAAAGGAAGGAAAAGTGCTTAAGTTCTGACCTACACCAATCTGTATTCCCTCCCTCCTTCCAGAGTTATCAGTTTTATTAGTATGAATTGCAATGTCCTAAAACATGGCAGTAGTCTAAGTTTAAGCATCCTAAGTCTAACATACAATGTTGTAACTAATAGGATGCCATCCATAAATTTAAAATTAATGGTCAATTCTGTAATATTATTTGTTTAACATGACAATAATCATTTGATAAGTGCCACAAAAATAATTAATTATACTTTAAAAAAAGGTTCTTCAAGTTAAACTTCTTTTCATGCAAATGGAAACATTTATTAGGAAGTTTGAACATGCCATATATACTTTACTATAAGTTGACCTTGTGTATATGTCAAGCTCAACTTTTGGTTCCATAATTTAAGATTTTTATATGACTTGTGGCAGGGGAAAGGCTGCTGGGTGTTTGGTCATCCTTCCCAGCCTCTCCCCAGCTGGGCTGTCCCTTGCGGAGGCAGACTGGCTGGGGAGAGGTTCCAGTCATATTGTATTTACCCGTGTATAAGTCGACCCATGTTTCTTGAGTTAATTTTTTTGACATAAATTTCTTGACTTATACACGAGTATATATGGTAGTCCAAAAGGTTGGTTTGGCTTGTGACTCAAGATGTGGTTTATTGGGAGGGAATATAACTAGCAGTCTCGTTTTAATCTTTAAATGTAATTAAATGCATTTTTTTTAAGTTGAATCCAAACTAATCTGAGTAGATTCATTTAACCCAATGGAAATCAAGTTAGTCTGATATCAGTGGGTCTGCTTTGATTAAGTCTGGTTCTTATTCATAGACATACATACATACATACAAACATATTGATTTATTTGATTTATATCCCTCCTTCAAAATGGGACTTGAAGCAGCTTATACATATATACATATACAAAATAATGAACTCACTCCAGGAAATTTAAACTTTATTAATTCTCATTTCCTACATTAAAAAAGTGATAACAAAAGATAATTTACTTCAGATTATGGTCTTAAATTAGATATTAAGATTATGGTCTTAAATTAGATATTTCAATTTGTGCATAGTTCTAAAAATTATTGCCATATTAGAATATTTTTATTTGAAGAACTGCTCTCAACATTTCATCTTCCACAGCTGGAAATCTAAACCATTGCAATGAATTTAAATTCTATTTCCCAGTGATAATATTTAATATTTTTATTCCCCTTGGATGCACTCATCATTTAGGTCTCATTTCAAACCTAAATGATTTAGGTCTGTTTGATGATCAAGATCAGATTCAAATACTCTAAACTGGAACTTGGAAAAGTTACACTTGGGGAGTTCTGCTCCCAGAATTTTCAAGTTCTGGTCTAAAGGTTTATGCAGTGAAAAAAAAGGCTGGCTCTTGCCCTGTCTAAGGAGATTAGTGCACAGCTAAAAACAAGTGTCTTACTGCTGCCAAATTCAATCCTAATTCGGGCTGCATCCAGATATTATCAGATGTATTTTGCCACTGACGCCGGCAGTGGGGTGCAGCCCGGGTAACTTCCGGGTAGAATCTGAGCTCAGCCGACTGATTTGCAAAGCCGGTCTGGCTGAGTTCTGATTCTATCCAAAAGTTACCCAGGCTTCACCCAGCCACCGGTGTCAGTGGCAAAATACGTCTGATAATACCTGGATGCAGCCTGAATTAGGATTGAATTCAGCAGTGGTAAAACACTTTTTTTTAGCTGTGTGCTAATCTCCTAAATTTGACTACAGTCTCCCTGATAAATTGTGATGCAACCAAAGAAGTTGCCTTTCGGCAGACTTAGGCAATAATAAAATCTTTACAACTAATCAGAAAGTAAAGCTTATTATGAGGACCGATTAGATGCGATAGCATCTGAATTCTGTTTCAGATTTTTGTAAGAGAGTTGCCTATGGCCAATTCAGATCTCTGCATGTTTTCTTGGTTGAGATGAGCTTGATTAAAGAGATTAAAAAAAAACAAAAAATACAATCCAGATACAATGGGATATTTGATTGTGAAGTTTTCATAATTGTTAGTATTTGTCAGGTTTAGAGATATTTCAGACATTTGAATTTAATACCCATTTGCCCATTCATTTCCTGCAAACCATTGTTATACTGGTAATTCTAAATTGTTCAAATCTGGAAATCCTTGAAGACTCCCCTAAATTCTAGTTCTTCACATTGATTGTAAGAAAATGTGAAAATCTGAAAGATTAATGTTTAAATTGGTTAGCCAATGTATGGCCAGAATGCTGCACTAGGTAGGCCTTCAGTCTTCATTTTGCCAATGACTGAGGAATTCCACTTAATCAAATGACATTTGAGCTGTAGAGTGCTCTACATAACTGTTTCATGAAGATCTCGGGGCATAGAGAGATTAAGATGTGAGAAATCCATTTATATCTCCATTTTTCCAGCAACTGAGGGTTTTTTCTCTTCAGAGAATGCATTTCACTTCACTTGATTCTGAAATGAGACAATTCCCAAAATTGTTTTGATCAAATACATTAGTGTAGGAATGGATACTTTAAAGAAACATAGAACACAGTGCAGGAAATCTTCAGTATATAGAACCATCTTATGTTCTTGTTTTTCCCAAACTCCTCACATTCTCTCTTGTTTCTAAAGATACAAAGGTTCCATTACAACAGTGATAAGAGAAATCAAAAGTGTTGAAATTAAGTTGTTCCTTTGAAAGTATTGAAAGTAAGTGTTGAAATAACTTGTATACTTGTAATCTGTACACTTCAGTAGATTACTTAAAAGGAGGTGGGGGTCATTCAGATTTGTTAGACTGCAATCCTATCCTCCCTTGCCATGCTGGCTAGGGCTTATTGCCAGTGCTCTTGACAAAACATCTGATGGGCAACACATGTCCCATCCCTGTCCTAAAATATGTAGAACAGAGTTAGAACAGAATGTTGAACATAGACTGGGGCTATCTAAACAAACTCCATTTCAATACTGAGATTATTAGTGAACAAAAATCTAGTCAGTAATTCTCTGAGCTTGTCCTATACCATAGTTTTATAAGGGGAAAAAAGGTGTACCTGTGTACACTGGGTTTTTTATTTGAGACAGAGACCAAGTACTCCAAGAACTGTTTCCCATGGAATCCACCATCAGAGGCTTCTGCTATGTGCTCCCACTCGGATCTCTAGGAATGTCAGAGATCATAAGAACTACAGTGATTTCCACATGCCACTTGAAATTGCTACAAATATTGTATTTTAAGATTTGAGGAGGCTGTGATAGTCCACACTGTAAGATATGGAAAAGTGATGGATCTTTGCAGATTTGGGTTCTAGGCTCTGTTACACTTTCATAACATTGTGGGGAACAAACCAAAGTTGAAATTGTCACTGAACTGGAATAGCTTTGTTGAAATGGGTGGGAATTATCCAGCCCTCCAGATGCTAAACAGTAAATCCCAGCATTCATTATTGTTGACAGTGCTGGTTCAGGCAGCTGGGAATTGCACTCCAACATCTGAAGGGCCACATAATTTCCATTCCTGCAATAATATAACAAATTAAATTTTAGGTATTGAGAAAAGACTCCAAATTAATACTTTCTTTTTGGAAAGTATTAAAGTCTTGGGACTTTTCACTATCAAGAAGTATGTTTATGTGCTGATCTTTTGCTTTTATGTTGTTGATGTCTTACTGCTATTTTGATGGAAGGAAACAGAAGTCAAAGATAAAGATTTAATCACATAATCAGGCAGGAATTTTAAATGGGACACCTCATTAACATGTTAATGAGTTTTTCTCTTGTTGCCAGCTGCTCTGTATAATAGGTTTCGGTCCTAATACAAATATGTGGTTTTGCAAGTATGTCTGTCCTCTGAGCTACTCATGCCATGTAGAAAAGAACCTTTAATTTTTTGAAGTGTTTCTCTTCCTTTTGAACGAACATGGCAACAACTCATGATTTAAAGATACAGGGCACAACCAGCACATTCAGTTAAGTGCACACATCCCACTGGGCACAGTCAAGTCCCCATTAAAACGAATGGGATGTTTTGTTTCATAGAGTTTGAACAGAAAAAAGTTTCTACTTTGCTCTGCCTGATTATAACAATGCTCTTTGGGTACAATCCAGTATACAGCTATTCAAATACAGAAAAGACATGTGTTTAGACTTCACACAATTTCATTTTTTAAAAAACAACACCAGCCTTATTACTTGTTGTATATGCACACATTTTATAGCATCTTTTGAGAGTAGCAAATTTATTCAGGTAAAAACCTTTGTGATTTAGAGGTAATTTAATCAGATTCAGTCTTGGTTTCCCTTGGGATGAAGGGCAAGATATTAAATAAATAAATATTTTATCCTCAGCTGGCAGAGCTATGCATGCTTTCCAAATTCTTATATTAATTTGGAGTCTTTTCTCAACATCTAAAATTTAATTTGTTATATTATATTTTTAGTGATGTTCTGTAAAATTTGAAAATACCCATTTGAAGCATATTTGTGCTCTACATGCACTAGATTTGTGCCATGAAAAGGTTTTCAAAGATGCAAGGTGGAGTTATTGCCTGATGTGTTAGACTTAGGACCAAATCACACAGTCTCAGATTATTTCTGCAGTATGTTTTGGACCTTAGATTGCTACGCAGCAAAGTGAAACCATGTGTACAGCTAGGATTTCTGTTAGTTACCTGTGTTATGTGGAAGTTTTCCCTGTGAACAATGCTTATTGGCATTTTACAGATGACAGTAAGATCTCTGTGTACAAACAGTGTTGGGTTCAAAAGCAAAGCAAAAAGCAGCTTATTTATATACCGCTTCATATCACGCTATGGGATGTCTAAGCGGTTTACAACTGTGAGCTGATTGCCCCCCAACAATCTGGGTACTCATTTTTCATGCAATATATTCATCAGAAAGATGGAAGAGTTGGAAGTATCTAAAAAAGCCAGTATTTTACTCTCCTTAATGGGTTAATTCTGTTTCCCGCAAACAGCCTAAATAGTCTTGTCATGCTGATGAAAGGTACCCAGGCCTAGACATGATGCATGGAATGTATTAAATTAAGAATGTATTCTTGATCATAGTCACAGACCTTAAATTGAATGTCTCAAATGCCCACACTTTTTTGTTAATTCTGATATGAACTGACCTGATCTGTACCTCCCAGATAATAAATGGACTAAAATGAAGATCTGGTATCCTTTTCTGATGCAGCTCTTGGTTCCAAAAAGTGTTAAAATGTGTTCCAATTTAAAATACATTTTAAAAATGTGTATTTGTTTTAATGAATATTCATTACATATTTCATCCCATCCTGTTTCTGCACTAATCTGCACCAATTTTCAAACACATGAAAATTCACATTTAGATCTTTAAATGTGAATTTTCATGTGTTTGAAAAGTTGGTGCAGATTAGTTCAGAAAGAGGATGGGATGAAATAGTGAATGAAATCTTGTTAGTCACACATATCAGAAACACACTGATTTGCCACTCCCTGAAAATAAAATAGTGATAGAGATCAATTTCATAGTGCCAAACCTCTGTGAGATAAAGGAAAAGGACAAGCAAAAGGAGTGTGGCGGAGCAAAGAAGAAGTCATTTGTAGTTAACAAAACCAAGCAAAACCTGACTACAAAGACGAATATCACCCGTCTTACTCTGGATCATTTGTCTAAGAAAGCTTCTTTATCTGAATGGAGCTGATCTCTCCACATTTATTTCCTTTGCCTACTGCTTGGTGATGATGTAACAGGACTCTCTATCTGGAATTTCTCAAGTTCCTATAGGGTTCAAGATGCACTGTGGACTTAAGTGTTGATATTAGGCACCCAAATATATGTATAGTATATAAAAAAATTAAAGTCCACTTCTTGCTGATAATATTGTCTTGTCTTTAAATAAACATCCTTGTATTAATTTTGATGGAATGAGTCGCTGTCTTAGTCTATTGTAGTAAAAATAACAAAAACAAGCAACATCTTGAAGAGTACCAAGTTTCTTTTGGAATAAGGAGTTGTTAGTGCGGGGAAAACTGAGTCCTTAAGCAGAAAATAACTAGCCAGGATATAAATGCCACTGGAGACTCTGGAAGTAGTTGAACAGAAAAAAAACTCCTGCTGAACAGAGTTTTACAACTGCTGAGGTTCTTCCAAAAAGTTTTTTTAATCTTAGTTGCAGCAAATATTTACAAGAACAATACAGCAATATTTACACCATCCGACATAATGCTCCACCACCAATTGACATCCACTTGACTTCAATGCATTGGATCATACTTCCTTATATACACAAAATCTGGCTAGGATTCTGACCCAAACTCCTGCCAGTGTTTCATCATTTTTCTTTCACGTGTCCACAGTGACTATGCAGTTTTGAACTGTTACCACATAACTTCCTCCTGAAGTTTAATCAGCTTCCTCTGAGTCAGCTTTTCTTCTTTTTGCTCACTGCACACTGCATGCACCTGGGACATTTTACATCGTGGGACAAAGCCTCCCTGACAATCCCCTCCAAAATGCAGGGTGATTTGTTTCAAACAAACTACATCAGAATACATTTTACTTACACAGTGTAGTGGTTTCATTGAGTGTAATTCTTTGTCCCAAGGCCCAGCCTACTTGTTTGTCTCTCATGACTTTCTACAGGTAATTTCTTTGTGAATAAATCTGCAATGTTTTCCTTGGAAACACAGTATTGCAGTTTTAGGATTCCACCCTGTATTAACTCATACATAGTTTGATACCTCACCCCAATGTATTTTGTCCTGCTTTTTAGATTTTCTGCTTCCACCATTGCCATGCAAGCCTGTGAGTCTTCATTGATCACTATTGGTTTATGGCATGGTTCACCAGGATCCCCCAATAGCTGCCTGACCCACTGAACTTTTCTAGCCTCACTGACAGGAGTAGCCTTCCACACTACAATTCTATACATATTTATTTTGAAGTAGATCCCCATTGTGTTCAATAGGATTTACAATCAGAAAAGTAAGCATTAAGATTAGTCTAAGTCACATTCACTATCCACTTGGTTGAATATAAGAACCTTGCATCTCCTATGGCACGCAGATGAGATAGTCTGAAAAATTTATTTTTTTTAGTGCCCAAGATGAACAGTTGGTTGCCTTCCCCTGAAATCATTCCAGATGAAAAAGGGATTTTGCCAGTCTGCATGATAAAAGTTGTGAATAATTGATGTGAGGATTCAGTTAATAATTTTCAGTTCAAATAACTGAAGATTTGGTGAATAATTTTCTAGTTCTGCAGTATGCATGAATGCATTACACCACATGTATGGAAAAGAGCTAGTAAGCTTTTCTTAGTTACAATGGCTTTTGTGCTGGTTTGCTTCCCTTTCATGCATCGGCAGGAGAAGGTGTACAGCAGGCCTGAACAACATACAGCCTGGGGGCCATACGCAGCCCGCCAAAGGATTTGAAACAACTTAAGGCTCCTTCACCACTTGGTCTCCTCCTCAGGAGAGGGCCATGTGGAGGAGGAGGAGGAGGAGGAGGAGGAGGAGGAGGAGGAGGGGTGAGCACCTGCCCTTCTGAGGAGAAGGCTGGGTAGAGAAGGTGGATGGCAAAATGTTTGCCCCAAGCCCCTCTGTGGCCTGGCTTTATCCTAAGGAGAAGGCCATATGGCACTGGAGGAGAACATGCCAATTCTTGCCTTTCAAGGCTCCTTCACTACTCTACTTTGTTTGTGGAGGAGGCCAGGTGGTGGCAGTGGAGGAGGATAGGTGCACCCTGCAAGGCCCCTATACTGCTTGGCTTTTGCCCAAGGAGATGGGATGGGTGGAGGAGGAAGACAGGCAGATGCTTGCCCTGCAAGGCTCTTCCTTTGCTCAGCTTTTTTCTAAGAAGGCTGGGTGGCAGGGGAGGGGAGGAAGAGTGAAGGCTCCTCTGTCACTTTGCCTTCTCCTGAGGAGAGGTCTAGGTGGAGGAGGACAGGAAAGGCTCCTCTGCCACTCAGCTTTCTCCTGAGGACAAGCCCAGGCACAGGAGGATGGAATTAATATTAATTAATTCTAATTAATATTATTAATTAATATTTAATTAAGACTTATCTGTGGCCCAAAGAAGGTTAACCTACTTTAATTTTGGCTTCTACCGACTACTAGGTTGTGCAGGTCTGGTGTACAGCAATGCACCTTTCACAACTGAAGTTTCCACATGAAAAGTTATCTAAATTGTGCAGTGGGTCTACATTGTTGGGGACCAATGGAATTAGGCTACATAGAGAGCAGGGCCAATGAGGACATACCTGCTCTTCCCATTGGATTCAATGATGGCTAAATAAACCACACATTTTACCTTGACACTGAAATTGCAGCTTTGTGTGAGTGAAAATGTTTTCTGGGAGTGAATCATATAGAATTGAAAGAGACCACAGATGCCATCTAGTCTAACCTCCTGCCATGCAGTAATATACAGTCAAAGCACTCCTGACAGGTGGCAATTCAGATTCTGTTTAAAATAGTATGTGTTGTGCAGTTTTGGATGTTCCTTTCACCTCTAAGCATGTCAACAGCTAAACGTCATTTCAGTTGAATCTAGTTGTGTCATTATCTATAGTGCTACACACAGTTGTCCTCTGATGTACCTCAGTAGTTTGTTGAATGCCTTCTGACCTTGGAGTCTCATCTCCTGGTATTATCTCTTGTTTCATTTTGGGTTGTCTCATTATATGGTTTTCATGGTAAAAGGCATTCAAAAAGTGTTTACTGTGCCTTCTTTTGTGAATTACTAACAAGTGTTACTATGGTGCCACTGCAGATGTCTTGAGAGATCCTCCACCAGTATTACTCACTCTACTACTGCTGCTGACCAATAACAGTTTGACATATTTTGTCTGGCTCCTTGGCAAAAACCTGTCTGACATGGGAGACCTTACCAGGTGCACTACAACTGTTTGCATAGCCTCTTGCTTCACAGGAGCATGCAGTCCCAGCACCACACAAAAGTAGTGCCATGCTGAGAGACAGAATAATTTTTGATTTTATAGAAACATTAAATTTAATAGAATAGGGCCAGGATTGTCCTGATTTCAAGAAGATGATCCAGGCCACATCTCCTTCAATCTTTTGTTCCTATTTTTATAACTTCCAGATGGCCTGCTAGCTTTGAAGCTTATGGTCTTGCTTCTTAAAGAGCATAACAGGTTTACACCAAAGTTATGGCTTTTACTCCACTTCTTGTATTTGTAGTTTATGTGAAAATGTTGACCTGAAACCATAGGTAACTGTTGTGTGGGTGGATTAACCACGAGGTCCTTCTGGCTTTAGCTCCTGTAGTGGATGTAGATGTCTGTGTTGCCTGTTAATTAGCTGCTCTCTGCATTACAGCCATCACTGTGTATCTTCTCAATTGCATGAGTGGGGATGCTGCTCTCATTATACTCTCTTCCTGACTTTCCCTTAACCCCACCTCCCTGCTCTATGCCTTATCCAGTATGCCTTTCAGTTATTTTATTTTTATTTTATTTTCACTTTTTCATGATGTATTCTCTTTGATGTCAGTGGAATTAAACATGCTTCTGGGGGCTAGATTGCTGCTTAAGGCTATTTGTTTTCATTGTATTATTGTTTTACCATAGCACATTTCTAATTAGGATACCAGTCACCAGTTTATTGTCTGGAATAGAAATCTCCCATGTGGTTTTACAGTTATTTTAAAAACCCGATCTTCTGTGTCTAATTTAGTTTATATGAGTTTCAAACAATAACATTCATATTTATTTTAAAAAGAGTATAGTATAGTAATCTTAACTACTTAACTACTTTGAAAACACACATACATTTGCACCAGAATTTAGTTGGTTCAGTCTGCTCATGTAAAAGCTTGCTATATGAGAGCAGATACAGTTTTCCAGGATTGTACAGAGAGGTGGATCCAAATAGCCTAATTCTCCAATGCCTACTTTTGGGAGACATTCAGTGAGTCCTCAGAGCTGAGGAACCCTGGGGGCAATGCCTGTGCAATGGGAAAGGTTATTTTCCAATCCACCTCTTTCATATTACCTTGATTCTGAAGAATGATGAAGGAGCAAAGTAAGATAAAGCCATACTGAATGAGAAAGTATTTTCAAGGAAAATTTTAAGCATAAGTATTAAGCTGTCAGGAATTTCAAGAAAAAGCAGATCAAGCATTTCCATAACATTTTGATCATTTACCATTAACTAACTGGTACTTTCTAATAATAATAATAACAACCTAAAAGGGAAGGTAAAAGTTCAACAAGAATAGATTTACTTGGTATTTGCTTTGTAGTTTTCCATCAGGGCTTGACGAGTGATGTTTAATGAGTGGCTAGAATATATCTAGTGATTTGTTGTATGTTGTCATATGCTGCTGTTGTGTAGATTTTCCAAAAGGCTGCAAGTGGTAAAGTGTATGTTTGCTTCAGTGTCAAATTGCACACCCAGAACAGTGACATCACTATGGGTGTGTGTGGGGTTCAGACCACACCAGGTGACACCCTTACGGGGAAGGTAACATCACTGCTCCTCAGATACCTACCTTTTGGCAGAAATGGCTGAGGCATTCATCACTTCCCTTTAAAATGCTTTAAGAGATTGTGGGAGTGGGGTCAAGCTCAGAGGGAGGAGAAAAGCGAAGCCTCAGAATTTTTTGAAATTAAAATCTCAAATTTCAAAATTTTATTTTTTTAAAAAAATATTTTGTTTAAATTTCCTTTAAAGACATCACATTTTAACCAACTCTTCACTATGTGTATGTAAATACATTTAGGCTATGTGTATGATACTGTCATTTGAAGGTGTAATTTTAATTTTGCTAGTTGTTTACGTCACAATTGTTAGCATGACATTCAGTGGTAGATATTTGGTTTTAGTTTAAGTACTGCTTAACTGCAGTTGTTTTAATTGTACTTGATTTAATAATGTTTTAAGGGGGGGTGGAGGGATGTTGCTGTTTTAACTTGTTGTAATTTACAATTTTTATTGTTCACCGCCTAGATTGGTTTTCCACTAGGGCGGTATACAAATAAAATATATTATTATTATTTATTATTATTAGATGGCAATTATGATTGACAAATAACATTAGTGCAAAAAAAAAAAACAAAACACCATGATTAAGGATTCTGTATGGTGTGAAGTGGGAGGAGGCCAATGGGTGTGTGTGTGACACCATGAGTTACCGCACCAGGTGATGCCAACCCTAGTGATGCCACTGATCCAGAATGCTGGACACCAGGACTGGCATGGCATTAAACTGCTGTCTTCATGTCTCCATTCTTGAACTCTAATGGGACATAGCAATCCACTTAGAAGTCAGGTGTTGGAGAAGGAGGATACTTAAAGCTCACTACCTTCCTCACCATCATCTTGTTACAGACTGTTAATTTGGTACATGTTTTGGAAAATTTAAGTCCCTGAAATCTAAACACTAAGGAAATAAGCATGTCTGTGTACAGTCGGCTCTCCCGTTTTCACGGGAATCTGTTCCGGACCCCCTCCCCCCTCGTGAAAATGGGGATTTGGGAATATTTAAGCCTATGCGGGCACACCCCATTGATTTTCATGGAGGTCGCTCCTCTGTGAATATGCAAAGTCCACGAGAAAGGAAGGGCAACTGTAGAGTAAAAAGCTGGAAAAAATTAGCTTATCTTCTGCTTCTGGGCAATCAGTCACCTAAACCAAATACAAAGGTGATAAGAGAGAAAAGTCTGGTAGAGAAAATAACAATATAAGACTATAGAGGAAAAACTAAAAGTCATATTGAATTGGTACAATTATCCTGAAGCAGGGGCTGATGCAATCATCGGTAGTAGTAGTAATAGTAGTTGTCGTAATATTTATTTATTTATTTATTTATTTATTTATAGCCCGCCTGTCCCCGAAGGATCGAGGCAGATAACAATCATAAAATATCACAATGACATTAATTAAACATAATTCCTTGACCCCCCAAATAAAATAGAAAACATCATAAAATACAATATATTTACTCAAATCAATCTAAAATTAATCTGACACAATCATTTGTTGGCATATAGCCAATATGGTCAGTGGCTGGTCTGTTAGTGTTCTCGTATAGATGGCCAGTGAAATCTCACTATCCATTGGAATGGAATGTTTTTGTTGACATTAATGAGGATTAATTGGATCCAGCTCTGATTGGATGGATAGATGCTGGAAATAAACGCTTCCTTTCAAGATATAAGATTAAGCTGTTTATACAGCCATTATTGTAGTCAGACTTTGTTGTCTATGACAACTTTGGTGGTGGTGGTGGTGGTGGTGGTGCTGCTGCTGCTGTTCCTATTTGGTACAGCAGCATTTTAAGGATGCTACGAGAGAAGGCGTGAGAACCTCTTCTCTCAATGTTGTATAGGCTATAATAAATAGATACTTCTTGTCTAGTTATTTTTTTAAAAAAAACTAGTCTTATTTTCCATGTGTTTGACACACAGAAGATGTATAAAGGGCTAGACCAGGGGTAGGCAACCTAAGGCCCGGGGGCCGGATGCGGCCCCATGAGGCCTTTGGACTGGCCCCAGGCCGGTCCTGCCGCTGCCGCCGCCGCCGCCCACCATAATGATATTGATTATTGTTGTTATTACTTGTTCTTGGGGTTTTCTTGGCAAAATCTCCACAGGGGTTTTGCCATGGCTTTTCTGAGGCTGACAGAGTGTGCATGCATATATTTTTTAATTTTTTTTAATTTTTTTTTATTTTTATGTATTTATTTATTTATTTAGGGTGCTTGGCCCCCCCCAATTGTCTGAGGGACAGCAACCCGGCCCCTGGCTCAAAAAGGTTGCCTACTCCTGGGCTAGACTATATACCTGCCTCATAGTGATATTTCCTAAGATGGATATGAAATAATCTCATGAAGATACTAATATTATAAGAAGTGTGATGCCTCACATAAAGTATAAAGACCATGATAAGTTATGTGCTTAGACAATGAGAAATCTGTATTCCTCTCCAATGGGAATAGTGTGTATGTGCCTATCCATTTTAATACCTAAAAATGATCAGCTGCCTCCTTATTAAGTATCCTTATTAAGAATCCTGAAAGTCCAATAGTTTAAAGTGGAGTGTTGATGCTAAATTTGCTTGTTTGGATTGTACCATTGTTCCTAAGTCAGGAGCCTAGGTAACCAAAAGATGAAGAGAGGGATCTACAAACATTTGCAGGCTAGCCTACAAATGGCAAAGAACTCTCAATCCCTCAGTCTAATGAAATGAAGATGTGAACTATGCTTGTTTCAGTCTCTCCCTCCAACTTTTTCTTCCTTCCCTCCTTTGCTATTGTTCTTTCTTCCTGCTGTCACTGTTCCTTTGTTCCTGCTGTCACAGTTATCATTTTGTAGAAACCCAATAGTATCAGTCTAGATAGTTATTCATCATGTAGGACAGTTAAGATCATGGATAGTTTAGATATTATTGTACTATTATTTTTATTACCATTATTTTATAGAATCTTTAGCTAAATATGTTTCTCTTTCTCCTTTTCTCTCAGACGTGTTCATGTATGTTCACATATGTACATGTGTGTATTGGGAAGGAGGACTGAAAATTACAGTCAAGTGATTGATCCCCACAAATTTAGACAAATGTAGAGGTGCATTTGACTCTGAACATCTGTATACTTTAATTCCTGTCCTGTTTCTGGAAATTATTATGAGATGCAGCATTAAGCAAACTCTGTACTAACATCACAGTAGTCTTCACAGTGCTGCATAACTTCTGTTGAGAATTGACCAATTTTGGTTTGTTTTTGCCTCATTCCAACCATGAGCCTGAGAGATCTCTAGTAACTCTCATGCTGAGATTGTAGTAAATTTCAACAGGAATATAATAGGGAGTAAACTGAGGTGGGACTATACTTTGGACGTATCATGAAATGGTATGGCTCATTGGGAAAGATGATAATGTTTGGTAAAGTGAGAGGTAGTAGGAAAAGAGAGAGACTGCACTTTGTTGCTATTGTTAACTGCCATCAAGTAGACCTTGACTCAGGGTGACCTTGTGGATGAGACATCTTCAGGTCCCCTATCCTCCACTGCTCTGCTTAAGTCCTGTAGATTCATGCTCATGACCTCCCTAATTGAGTCTAGCCATCTGGTGTGTGGTCTTCCTCTCTTTTTACTGTCCTCCAACTTTCCAAGCATTATTGTCTTTTTAAATGAGTCATGCCTTCTCATGAAGTGGCCAAAGAACAACAGCCTCAGTTTCATCATCTTGGCTTCCATGGAGAGTTCTGGTTTTATCTTTTCAAGGACCCATATGTTTTTTTTTTTTTGGTTATCCACAGTACCCTTAGTACTCTTCTCCAGCACCACATCTCAAATGAGTTGACTTTTTTCATATCCATTTTTTTCACTGTCCAGCTCTCCATACCATACATGATGATGGGGAATACTATGGCTTGGTTGATTCTGACTTTGGTGCTTAGTTGTACGTCTTAACTCTTTAGGATCTTATCTAGTTCTTTCATAGCTGTCATTCCCATTCCCAATCTTCTTATTTCTTGGCTACAGTCACTATTCTAATCAGTGTTTGATCCTAGGTATGTGAACTCTTTAACTATTCCATCTAAATCTGCTATTCTTATGGTGTTTTCTGCATACAAATTTAAAAATTAGGGTGACAGAATGCATTCGTGAATGACTTCTTTGCCAATTGGGAACCAGTTTGTTTCTCCAAATTCTGTTCTAATGGTAGGTTCTTGTTCTTAGTACAGATTTCTCATCAGGACTATCAGATGTAGTTTCACCCCCATGACCTTTGGAAGCATCCATAACTTTTCATTATCTGTATAGTCAAACACCTTGCTGTAGTCTATAAAACACATGGCATGTTTTTTTCCCTGGAATTCTTTTGTGTGTTCCATTAGCCATTATATGTTTGTAATGTGGTCCCTACTGCCTCATCCTTTTTTGAAGCCCACTTGGACCTCTGGGATTTCTCTCTCCATATATGATTAAAGTATGTGCTGCAGAATTTTGAGCATACTTTTGCTTGTGTGAGAGATTAATGCTATGGTCCTGTAATTGCTGCAGTCTTTTGTGTCTCTTTTTTGTTAATTGGGAAATAATAATAATAATAATAATAATAATAATAATAATAATAATAATAATAATAATTTGATCATTTCCAGTCTCATGGCTAGCATTTTGTTTTCCATATTTGTTGACATATGTTAGTTAGCACTAAAATTGTTTCTTTCTGTGTACATTGTAGTAATTCAATTGGAATATAATCTGTTCCTGGTGATTCGTTTTTACCAATTTCTCTTATTACAGCTTCCACTTCACTTTTTAGAATTTGAGGTTCATCCTCACATGGTTATTCACTCCATGTGTCATTCATTTTCTCATCTCTTTTATATAACTCTTCTGTATAGTGCCTCCAGTGTCTTTTTATTTCATTTTGGTCTTGTAGTGTGTTCTTTTCCTTGTCATAGAACATTCAGGCTCTTGGTTTGATCTTTCACTCTTCTTTTGTTGTTGTTGTCTTCTATTTCTCAACATTGATCATTATAATAGTTATCTAATTTTATTCCTATCTCCTTTAACTTTTGCTTTCTTCTTTCCTTTATTGCATGGAATGTTTCGTCATTGTTGTCTCTTCTCTTTCTTTTTGGCCACTGTTAGTAGGTTTCTGCATTCTTAATTAATAAAATCATTAGGAATAATTAATAATTAAGACATAATTAAGGAAGAACGCACAAAGGCTACATAACAGATGGAATAAGGGAGCCATGACCTTGAGTTTGCTTGATTTGTGCAGGGCAATTGATAATGGGGGCTCTTGGAAGTTTCTCATTGCTAGGGTTGCCATAAATCAAAGTTGAACTGGCAGCCAATAATGGCAGCTACTACTGCTACTACTACTACTGTTGTTGTTGTGTGCCTCCGAGTCATTTTTAACTCATGGCAACCCTAAGGGGAACCTATCATAGGGTTTTCTTGTCAGTTTTTTTCTGAGGGGATTTGCCTTTGGCATTCTCTGAGGTTGAGAGTGTGTGACTTGCCCAAGATCATCCAGTGGGTGTTTATGCTTGAACAGAGAATAGAATCCTGACCTCCAAAGTTGTAGTATCCAAATCACTATACCACACTGGTTCTCAATGCTACTGCTAATAGTGATTTATCCTCTAAATGCTATAGCTTGGTTCTGAATGGTCCTAAATGTGGGCATCTATAATCAATAAGTGACTGCTCCTTTTTCTGGAAATGTTTTACAGCATATCAGTCAAATTGCACTGGAATGCTGCACCTAGGTTTGTTATGACACACAAAGTCCTAAATGGATTGTGATTATCTTACCTGAAAAAGTACCTTTACAGACTCATATAAACCAACCTAGTCACAACTCATTTAGGGCTTTGTAGGTCATAATGAGCACTCTGAATTGTTCCTGGAAATGAACTTGGAACCAAGGCTGTTGGAATATGGAGATTATATGCTTCCCCCCCCCCCCCCCCCCCCCCCCCCCAGTATTTGAGCCCCATCTGAGGATCCTTTGGGTGGGAAAATGAGAAGGGTCCTTACCAGCAGCTATGCCCATATTGTGGATTAACCTTTCTAAGAAGGTCTATTCAGAGTGCAATCCTAATTCATCAAGATGACTGGGGCAAGATGACCTGACACTAAGCCATTTTAAACTGGGTTAAATCAAAACTCTCTCAGCCTAAAGAAATTAGAAATTACTTAGACGAACTGTGTCTCTAGGCTGGGTGAGGCTAGGATATGGCATAATCTTTCTCCATCCTGCTCGAACCGCCCTTACTGTCAGGAAGTTCCTCCTAATGTTGAGGTGG
>CM034701.1:328154147-328164351 GCA_020142125.1 Phrynosoma platyrhinos
CGGGAGACCGGCCCAGGTCTCAAAAAGGTTGCCTGTCCCTGCTGTAGACAGTGGTGATATTGTTGTTGAAATGAAACGAACTCCCTCCCATGTTTTGACTAACTTCTGGTCATTACTCTTGCATACAAAGTGTTGAGTCTTCATTTACTCAGTCCTCCTTAATTCCCCCCTCCCCCTGGCAACCTTCAGCAAATTGTTTGTAGGAGGAACACATTTCTTAAAATGACTTCTCTTTTCCTTTCTTCTTTGTAGATGTTCACAATGTAATCTCCACCTTTGGACTACTGTCAGCATTCTGCACCCAACATTTTTATCTTTTATAGTCAATTCTAATTTATTTTTTTAGAGATCAAGTTCTTATCTATCTATCTATCTATCTATCTATCTATCTATCTATCATCTATCTATGTGATAATCAGTCAAGTGGAACAAGAAGAGAAACAGATATTTTAATTATTCCCATTGTGGGGATTAAAACTTCATATGAGTTTCAAACCACCCAGAATTACTACAAAGAGCTGTAATGCAATGTGTTAAATCACCTGGTCCCTAAATTCCTCCTTAGGTTTATTGGGGATTCTTCATGCTCTGATAGAAAATGCCTCTGGTGGGAAACAATGGCATAGGTTATCCATTGGGTGAGACTGCTTATTTAAGAAAACATCTATAGCACAAATCTTTGTGTTGCTTTTGCTGAAGCATATTTCCTTTAGAGTAAAATAACAAATAAAACATGGCATTTCTCTTATTGATGCCATATGTTTTCACACAATACTTTAGAACTTTAAAGTTTTGTGCCCATAGTAGAGGATGGATGTGCATTTGTCTCATTCCAAAACTGCCATCTGGATTCATCCTAAGATTTAACAAAGATGGATAGCATTGCTGGCAGTGCTCACTCTGGTTCTTAGTGCTCCCTTCCCTAAGACAGTGGAAACAGGGACACATGGTTGTGTAAAAAGTCCAGAAAGCAGCTGTAAAGACACAGAAACATTCGGTGAAATAACAGCATTTTGGCTACATTAATTCCTAAAATACACAGTCTGTACAGTTCACATTGTACAGAAAACATTATGTGCCTAAGCTTGAGTTATTGAGACAGGGCACATTGCCGTGTTCTATCCTGCATGACTACATATTGTCTGGTAGCAGCACTCACTTCCATTTTTAACTTACATGGTTTGCCATTACATAGACTGTGGTTAATGTTTAGTATGGATTATTTAATCAAGCCAGCTAGCAGACTGTCTTGTTCCAAGAAATCATAGTTACCACCAACTATAGTTCCCAATGTTGGAAATATGCAATTAGTTGGGGGTGGGGAGCAGATACTTCATTTTCCACCTCTCCTTGTGACTGTATTGAAGGAGAAGCGAGCAGATAAGCACAATGTAATGTAACCAGCCAGTTAACCAGAAAGCATGGTGTAGTGCTTTGGACTCTAGAAACTAGGGTTCAAATCCCTGTTCGGCCATGGAAACACAGTGAGTGAGCTTGACAATGGAAAACCCCTTCTGAACAAATCTTTCCAAGAAGACCCCTTGACATGTTCACCTTAGGGTTGCCATAAGTTGGAAACGACTTGAAGACAACAGCAACAAATGTAATATTAAGCTATGGTTTGCATTTAACAAGAGGCAGAATATCTTAATTCTTCCCATTATGCCTATAAGAATAAGAGACTGTATGAGCCTGAGTCTTGTCACTATTCATAATCCTTCAGACAGTGTTTTAAAGGATCTTCTGAATGAAGCCAATGGATGGGAAATAACAGACTACTATTTTTTAAAATAATTTTATTTATAAAAAATTATTTATAAAAACATTAAAAAAGCTGAATTGGACTTATCTAGGGACCCCACTAATGATAAGAAGAATAAGCGCCTGAAGTTGTTGAGAGAGCAGGCAAGCAAAATCTTAGCAGAGGAAGTAGCAAGGAGGATGAAATTTATTTGACAAAAGAACTTTGAATTTGTGAACAAATCAGGGAAATGATTGGCATATAAGGAAGGAAAAAGAAAGAAGAATGATCACTAAGATAACAGACAACTATTATATACAGATTTGGATATATGTATGGGGCCAAGAACCAGTTCAGGTGATCATATAGTGGGAAGTGAAGAAGAAGTTTGTGGTCATGGATACAATTCACCAGGAAGCCTCATATTCATGAACAGGACTAAGTGATCAGCTCCCATCCATTTCAGTGAGGAATATCCAAGATGATTTTTTATGAACTGTGTCCATTGCTTTCCTGGAAAGCTCTAATACACTTGTCAGGAGCCTGTGGGAAAGAAAAAAGCCCTGATCACAAGCTATATCTGTGCATGCCCTACCTATATTTCATTAAATGTCTCTTTAGCCCCTGCATTTCTATCAGTTCTCTAGGGAAGCCTCTCTTTTTCTTGTGTTTGACAATCAATATTGCTGGTCTTACATATTCATTGTCAGTCATTCTGACCTTTTAGCGAGGGGGCTGGTACACTCATTGGAACAGGGGTTGAAATGCCCATATGGCTACAGTAGTATGGATATATTCTGAAGGTAACAGTGTTTCTCTTGGGTTATGAAACAAAAAGAATCCCATAACCTCTTTATTTATTCATTAAAATATTTGTATCTTACCCTACAACACAAGATTTCATGGCAGTGTACAATTATAATTAGTTTAAAGCAGGGACAATTTAATAATTGTACAAGTCTAAATAAAACATATTAAATAAGGTTAACACTTTAAAATAGTTTGAAACCTTATTGCTATACTGATTGCTGCAAAGTTATTACATATAAAAGATTTTAATTAAAAAGCCCTGTTTTGTGTGGTACTGGAATGAAGGTAGTGTTGATACTAGTTGAGCCTCCAAAGGGAGAGCTATCCACAATTGTGGTGGCATAGCAGAGAAAGTTTTGCTGCTGAGTCCTGTTATCACAGACATTACTAAGGGCTCATTCCCACTTGCATTCAAACCAGTTTGCTAGTCACACTGACATGTGGTTGCTGAATCGATTCATACCGATATGTAGTTCCCACTATTGGAAGCAAATTGTTTCATTATTCCATGCATTCGTGTCTTTTTAACATGATTGTCATTCACACTAGATTTGCGCCACTACAAAATGCATGCTCAGTATTGAATGCGATCGATTCACCCAGCCTTTTTTTTTTAAAAAAAAATGTCAATCATATGATGCACATCTACACGTCATCAGTGACACAACCAGGAGACCCATTACTCACTCTAGAGAACCCACAGAAATGTGAGTGATCACAAAATCCATCATTTTTTTTAAAAAAACAACAATGCCAACCCCCCTTCCCAAGGAAAGCACCCCCAGAGTTGCCCTACCTCTTGAAAATATTCCAGCACAACTAGGGGGAAATGCAAAAACAACTGGATCAGGACCAGTGAGATATACAGGGACCAGTTGGCAGTGTTTAAAATCTAAACTCAAAAGCCCTCACGGTAGTCAAAAGACAGCACGGGGGGGGAGGGGGAATGACGGATTTCCCAAAACATGGTGCGGGATGGGTTACACCTCTCTGCCAACCCTCTGTCATATAGTCCCTCCCTTCCAGTGTGATGTGATTGAGATCCAAACATCATTCACATTTGTTAAACATGCTTGCAAAATAATTATTTACAAAAGAACCACCAAAAGAGCCCTCTTCAAAAAATGCAATTATTTTGCATTTGCCTTGCTTCACCTCGATTCTCCATGATTCAGACCGAAAATACTCGGGTCTGAAATAGTTTCTAGTGTGAATGAGGCACATATAAACTGATCAACAAACTGGTTTAAATCATAGTGGGAATGAGCCCTAAGAGAATCTCTTTTTAAATCTATTGGTTGGAAATTAGGGGAGGGATTGGATTTCACTGAGCATCTGTTAATTGGTCATTCCTGATATACAGTAACTGTGGAATAATTCTATAACATACCTTGGGACTCCTTCCTCCTTGGTATTAAAGAGAAAAATGATGGCTAAGTCATTCAGCAGAGCATGTGCCTTTTAATGGAGTGTGTTATTTCATTTATTTATTTATTTCAAGGATTTATATCCTTCCTTTCTTCTACAATGGGATTCACTGAGCATCTGTCATTGTCAGCAATGAAGAAATACATAGCAAAGGATTTGAAATCCTCTTTTTTTTATTCTGTTACCAGTATTTTGTTCATTTGTTTACTTGCTTCTTCCTTCTAGGGATGTCAAAATCTGTCGGTTTCTTGCTGAATTTCTTTATTTCCCACTAGGATTCTCATCCAGCCCTTTTCCTATACAAGTCTGTGGGAGATTTTCTATAAATGTCTGTGAGAGATTTCTGGATGTTTATGTTACTCTTGTGTTCAATTCTTTTCAAAATGTACATATTTTTCTAATGTATGTGTTTTGTTGCCAAATTTTTATTATGCTTTATGCTTTATTAGTTTCAATAAAGCATGCTTGTGCACCTTTTCCAAATGTATACAGTTTTAGTCATGCACATATTTTAATAATCTCTGTGAGTCTGTGTGCATTTCTCCTACTCTCCACAATGCGTTAGAAGCATTGCAAATGTGCAGTTTTCCAAGGCAAAATGCATTCTGTTCTATTGGCAGACTTGGGAGGTCTGAAATGAGTATTTCTATATGGAAAGGCAGTGAATTCACCCCTCCATTTTTACTTCCTTTTATATTTCCTGAGATACACACACACACACACACTCACACACGTACTTTAAAACAAGCTTATTTAGTTTTTCTAATATAAGGAAATGTTAAACTACCAAAGGAAACCTGTAATAAAAACTGTTCCTTAAAAGCTATATTGTAATGCTAGATATAGAAGATTATTTTACTAATTAAGAAACTACTTTTAGGTGTATTGTTCCAAATAAGAAAGTTCAGCACTTGAAGGCACATCTAGCTCTTTCTAATATCATTCTTGTTCTTAATTTAATGTACGGTATGTTTGCTACAAAATTTCTCTGTTCTGTTTCTTATCATTTGGATGATGATCTTCCAACACCTATACCTCCCTAGAGGTTTTTTGGATTGTTTTCTTGTACACATGGTTAGGAATATTTTTATACAAGAAGACAGATTCGTATCTTTGCTCTAACTATGGTAGGTTTTTTTTTAAAGAAAACACACCAAATTATTCTCATTTCATTTCTGACTCACACAGAAAAAGGTGTGTTTAACAACAATCCATAACTTTCATTTTTTTCAGTGTTCTTGTTATAAGTCATCACAGCTAATTAAAATATAACACGAGATTAGGCAAGGTTGATTTTTCTCTGGATTCATTTATAAAAGCTGTTGATAGTAGCTACACAAAACACATTTATGCTGTTATGAATGACACAGTATTAAATCTTATTTATTGACTTGAAACCTATAGCAGTGCTTTCCTCACTTCACCCAGGTTCTTTTTTCAGTCTATTTTATTTCTGCTTAAGTGTAACTTGTCCTTGTAATGTAACTTATACTTGAAAATATAGGTGCACATTTTCTCTAATGTAGCAAATACACAAAATAGCAATATACATTATTCTAGTTGAAGCCATATTATATAACCTACATTATTCTAATGCTGTTATTTCAACAACATTAATGTCATTTGTTGAACTTAAATATACAGATTCCAAGCAGTAAAAATATGCTTCATGATATTATATAGATGAAGTGAGGATCTACACATGATCTGAAACAAGAACTATCAATGAAAACTACCAGCTTTTTATGTATGTGATTTATGTGTGAGAGGAAGTCCATGTTATAAGTTTGTACTGACCCTCTCCATGAGATTTGGATTTGGAAAAAACCCCACAACATCTGTGTGAGGTAGGTTAGTTTAGAAATAATGACTGACCCAAGGCCAGCCAGTGAGCTTCATTAACGAATGGGATATTAATAACTAGTCAAACATTTTAAGAGCATACCAAACTGGCTCTCCGATAAGCTTTCCTACCCTTTCCCCCCTATTAAAAACAGACCCCCATGCTGCTCATTCCCCCATTCACCAGCTCCTTTTACTATGACAATATGACAGGACCAATTTTAAACATAAATCTCTCCTGCTTCAAGAACATTCATTTGAATTTTAATAGCTATATATTTTCCACCTGTTCAGTTCTTTTGATTTAGCTGCTAATTGACCTGATGTTCTAGTTTCACATTTGTGGTTGTAACCCTCTGAACTAATTTACACAGTGTGCTTTGAACAGAACATTCTAATGCAAATATAATGTCCTGTTAACAAATGATGAATAGTTACTATTGGGGTTTGTACAATGATTTGGGTTCATTATTACTGATGAGCAGAGGAGAAAAATAATTAAGCAAAATTGAGTAAATCCCATAAGGAACATCAGATCAACATAGATTAAATCTTTGCAGGCTTCACTTGTGTTTAATGTATGTAATCCTTTGGGAATGAGAATATATGAATATATGTACCTACAAGATATAGCTGCCAATTTAACAGGATAAAAAAATGCTATAGAATAATTTCTCCATAACTATATTTCATCTGCATAAAATCAAATGTGTAATGTTTCAATAAAAAAGTTGTAAAATATTCCCTGGCTAGAGTTCCTTAAATGTAATTTACACATCTGAATAGTTCATTGGGGATTTAAGACATTAGGACATTTCAGTGTACTACAAATTTCAGAGGTATCATTCACATACTGAGGTGGAAATGCGTACATTTCCAGTGAGATAACCCTGTAGTACCATGGTGTCTGCAACTGCTAATTAAAATAATAATTGAGTATAAAATTGTTTTTTCAAAGTAACAAGTTACATTAAGTAGCTTGACTTAAAATGAGATCAGAATTCAACAGACATTTGTTAAAATCTATTCTTCTTCTTGTGTGTCTTCAAGGTGTTCCTGACTTATAGTGACCCTAAGGTGAACCTATCACAGGGATTTCTTGGCAAGATTTGTTCAGAGTGGATTTTCCATTGCCTTCTTCTGAGGCTGAAAGAATGTGACTTGCCCAATGGGTTTCCATGGCTGAGCAGGGGTTTGAACCAGAGTCATAGTCCAAAGCTCAAACCACTACACCACTCTGGATCAAAATCTATACGTATCCACTTTCACACTAAAAGCCATGACCGTAGGGTTACCATACATCCTCCTTTTCCTAGATATGTCCTCTTTTTTAGAACTAGGGTGATTTTGTCTAGCGTGATTTTTAGGATGTCCTGGTTTTCTTTCCTTAAAGCTTAAGGTGCAATTTGAAGAAGAAATAATGGGGAGAGGCGTCTAACTGCTCAGTCCTCCAAGCAGAGAGCTCAACCTCCTGGAGAAGTGGGAAATGTTGATGACGAAGAAGGATAAGAGAGGGGCACCAGATTCTGATCTTGGATGAAGAAGACTCCTTTTGAATTTCCTTGGCAGGGAAGGCAAGACAAGTGGGTGGTGGAGGTAGTAGGAAGGAGGTGAGGAAGAGAGGGAAGGAGAAACACCCCATATGCACTTGCTAGGCTGAGAGGAGTGGAAGAGGAACTTCCCTTTTGATGTCAAGGCTGGGCTTGTGCTAGGAGTGTCTTCTGTGGAGAGGAAACCTTAGTGGGGGGATAAGAACTACCTGGGTGGGGACAGTTGCCAGGTTTGTGTTTTTTTCCTGAGGGATGTGAAGTGAGGGGTCTATTGTGGGATACCAGAAGGCCATAGGAGCCATGGATGGCTAGAAATACAATGTTAAAAGGGGGAGAAGATGGAAGAAAGCATTTCCTGGACAGAATTAAATGTTGAGGATTGTGGGTGGTGAGAGAAAACTGCCACAACCTCACTGTTCCTGTATTGGGGGAGGGGGTTGAACTTACTTGAAGAAGAGGCTGATCCATGGAGAAGGAGGAGGATCTTTAACTTCTGACTGATGGGGGGTTTAAGACATCTGAGGCAGGCAGGAGGCAGGAGGCAAAAAATGGGGGGGGGGGAGTTATCTAAATGGAAACTCCCCTCAGGCTTAGCAAAGATTTAGTAACAATAGTCACACCATATACATTGTGAGTGTGCATATGCCATGAAGTCACCTGTTGACTTATGACAGGCGTATGAATTTCGTAGTGTTTTCTTAGGCAATAGCAATAGCAATAGCAAATACATTTCTATACCGCTTATCAGTGCACTTAAGCACTCCCTAAGCAATTTATAGTGTGTAAGCTAATTGCACCCAACAAGCTGGGTACTCATTTTAGCAACCTACTGAAGGATGCAAGGCTGAGTGGAACCTGGAGCCCTGCCTGGAATCGAACACACAATCTTGTGGCTGTGAATGGCTGCAGTACTGGCATTTGACCACTGATCCACCAGGGCAAGGAATATTCAGAGGTGGTTTTGCCAATTCCCTTTTCTCTGAAATATAGCCTACAGCACCTGGTATTCCTTGTCAGTCTCCCATACAAGTACTAACCAGGGCTGACCAAGATCAGATAGCATCTGGTGCCTTTAGGGAATTTATGCCTAGCTCTAAATATTCCTAGCTTATATGCAGTGGTATTTTAAGTGAGAATTATCATAGTGTTTGTGATACTATTGTATAGCATACAATTGTATACTATTTTGTACACAGCTATTGTGCACTGATACTCTATATTTTCCTGTAAAATTGGGACTCAATTGGTATGTTAGTGTTTATAGCCCTTTAACAAACCAGAGCAGGAAACCTAGATTAAACTCCAGATTCCTTCTCTTGTTTCTTGGGAGAGAAACCAATGATATGGAGCTGCACCCATGTTGAAACCACAACTGATGTTAAGTAATCAGTATGTTAAATTTCCTACAGATATCTAACTAATCATGTTATCCAAATTGCTCCTCTTTCTGACATGAGGTCAAGCACCACAAATATATCCATTTATTTACATTATTTATAGCCCACACCTTAGGTGCAAAGACCAGAGCATCTTTCAAATCAGTAAAAAACAAGATAGTCCATACCTTCATGTTTACAGTTCACATGGTTTTGGACTTCAGGTCCTAGTAGCTTCAGCTGTTGCTTAGAGTTGCAGTCCAACAGCATCTGGAGGGTCTCATGCTTCCCATTTATAATTTTGAAAGGCGCCAAAGAAACAGTGATGGGAAGAAAGAACCCAAGAAAACTCATAAAGCAGTTTTTAATATTGTAACATTATTATATGACAAAATATGATTATTAATTGTAACTATTATTAAATATTCATGATTATACCATCCAAACCTGTATCTTCCAAGCAAAATCTTGAATGTTTGAAATCCAAAAATAATACTGTAGTCATGCGACAGGCTTGCTCAAACTGATGGATTTTTTTTAAAAAAGACCTTTGAACAGTTGACCTTCATGTCTTAGAGCAAACTACTTTTTGAATCACTCTTGAATTTCAAAAATAGTTTGCCATGAGGCAATGTAGAATTGCCATTTCAGAAAACTAATTTGGTTTCAGGCTGCTCTTCAAGTAAATGGTTTGCTAAGTGCCTTTACATTTGTCCTGAAACAGTCAAATGGAAACCCATTAATTTTAGGATTGCTTCCTGAAGTACAAGCAGTTGTAATTCTACAGTGCAAAAAGACAAGTAGGGTGAAGAACCAAGGTTTCTGCCACTCAACACATTTTAGTTGCAAACCAATTATGTTTTAATTGCTTTATGAATTTGATAGGAATGCTTGTTGAAGCCATGTATCAAAATTAGAAATTTGGTTTAAGCCAATTGTTTAAGCTTTTTAAATAATTCAAATTGCTCTGATTTCAATCAACTCACTAGTGGCAACAATGGCTTTTATGTCAACACAGTGATGAATCCATTCCAGGTTTTAGTCTAAACTTTAAAGGAGTTAAAGGATGTATTTTGGTATTAGACTTCAGCATTGTGGAGAGCTCATTGAATATTTGGACTAAAATCTGGAGCAGAGTCACTGCCTTACTGACCTGGAAACCACCAGTCACCACTGGAATCCACTTCACTGTGCACAATTGCGCACCTGCTTCCTGATACAGATATGCCTCAGTTAGTAGATCTGTTCCTGGGCATTCCTTCTTTAACAGTTTGATAGCAGAGGGAGAAAGAACATGAAAATAAGAGGAATAAGTTTCTGCATGACAAAAAAGATAGCAGTTCCGCATGTTTCTTCAAAGTTTGTATTCAAAACTAACAATATGAAATGAAACAACCAGGTCCTGATACAGGTATGCCTCAGTTCAACATTTTGAACTTTTAGAGGCCACTTGAAAT
>CM034701.1:328181655-328192016 GCA_020142125.1 Phrynosoma platyrhinos
AGTTCTATCATGCAGAATAGATGATATTTTAATGATATAGGATGGAAGCAGATGTTCAGTGTTTAAAAACTTCACAGGTACTAGTTAATGTAACCATTTCTAAGATGCTGAAGGAGGTTATCTAGATTAATTGAATTTCTGGAGTATTTTAGTTCTATTATGGATTGTGATAACTTCATGAAGATTGAGAGAGAAATCAGACAAGTGAAAATGTTCCTGTTTATTGCTCTGTTGCTAAAGTTTTTGGGTTTATATTTTAAACAACCAGACAATGTTTCCCTTTTCGTGCACATTCAGCAATTTCCAGCACAAATAGAACTATTTTATTCCTTCCTAAAGGCTTGGTTCTCTACCCCCCCCCCCCCCCCCCCCCGGTGATTGAAGTAAAACACTTCATTTTTTTCAGGAGGTGTGGTTTGCTAGTTTCAGCTAGACATTTCATTTGCTTCTCTGGATGGGAAGATATTCATGCTAGAACAATAACATTTTTGGAATACTGTCTCTTTTTGAAAAAGAAGGCACACCTATCCAGGGGCTTCTTTACACTGGGAAAAATGTCAGATTCACCCTAAAGCCAGTGCTGGCAGCCTGCACAATGTATGGGTACTTCTGGGGAGATACTGCAGTTTTTTTTGTTTTTTTGTTCCTTAAACCAACTTTGCTCTGAACTAAGCAAAGTTGGGGGAAAAGCCTGGTGTTCCCCAGAGGCCCCAAAGTGACCTTGGGTTCTTTTGGTTTGTGGGATGCTGGATCGGGTCCAATTCAGCCCAATCTGTTGTCTGCACACCAAGATATCCTTCATTCTCTTTCCCTATGCTAAGCAGTGCAGTGAAAGGGGATGGCCTTTTTTTGGAGCTGTCACCACCACTTCCTCATGGGCAGGAGCTCTGTGCTTGGCATATCACCACTTCTGCTGAGGACAGAAACAGCTACCCAGACGTGATCAACAAGAAGCCTGGGCACTCATTTCTGTCCTCAGGAGAAGTGGCTGCACAGTGGTCAGGCTTTTCATGGAGCCCCTGCCTGCAAGGGAGTGGTGGCGGGAGCTCCACAAACAGGCCACCATTTCCTTGTGGGCAACAGCTCCCTGTGGGAGCCTGCCCTGCATGCCATTGGTTCTGATAAGGTTAGAAGGGGAGCCTGCATGATCAATGAGGAGAGGGTAGAGCAACCCCCTCCTTACCCCATTCTGACTTCAGCAGAAGCAACAGCACACCTATGTCTTGCCAAAAGCAAGGAAGTTCTTTTCTAGGATTTGGAAGCAATGCAAAGCACCCATGGTGGTTGCAAAGCCTTAGGATTCATTATACACTCAGTAAGTTATACAACAGAATATGTATAAATCATACCAAGGAAACACTTCCATTCAGCTTCTGGCAGCCTCAAAGATATAGCGGCTAAGGGGACCCCTCTGTAGCCACCAAGAGACACAGCACCTCATGCCTATAGGTCCATGCTGAAGTGCCAACATTACATCCTTGTCTTAGGTATTTTTATAGGTTTTATCTGTTAGTTTCATAATGACTTGGCAATTATCTACACCTCAGATGGACCATGTCATTAGGATCACACCACTCCAAAGTGATCAACCAGGTGGTTATCGCTACAGGCCTGGCCATGTGCTTAACACTCACTTCAAGGTTGTTAATCAAGCTGCTATCTTTGTACAAGTGTTTAAGATTCCCCTCTAAGCTGTTCCAGCTACATGTTATCTTTTAGAAACATTTAGGTTAGCAAATATACAAAATACATAATTTAGCAAAATGAAAGCAGATTCTTGCTCAAGGAAATCTGGTGGCATGGAGGAGCAATAATGACAGACCACTACACCTCCTTGATTCAGTGTATCTTCCGAGGGTTGCCCATACAGCCAATGAGGCAGCAGATATGGGAGTAGCACTTAGAGAGATGGGCCAGCATGGAGAATGTGGTGTCAGTCCAGCTAACCAGCTAACCAACATGGCATCTTACTGGATTCAGCCTGGTGCATGTGGTAGTTCCATGGCCAGTCTGGGGCATAATGCTCTGGACTTTCTGCAGACCTGCCTCCAGTTTACAGAGTCAATAGTGACACAAAGACACAGAAGAGATATCTCCTTGGCCAATTGTCTATAACATTATGAAATCTGAGTGTTTATTGGCCATACTGCCTACCTATTTTCCTTTGTCCTCCCTCTCTTCCCTGCTAGCTGGATAGGTTCATGTGGATTGGAAATGCTTTTCCAATCAATGGGTGAGAAATGAGGCTTTCTGTAGAGAGATATTTCTTTTCTTAAAATACTTAGACAGGCTCCTAATCTACTGTTGTCATGCCATTCTAAACATCATGCTCAGGTGTTTAAAACTAAAAAAAATCTTGATTTGTACTCTCTCTCTTCCTTTCTGACAAAAGGGATGCCTTCCTCCTGTAGCTTTGAACAGCAGGTTGTTTTTGAAGCAGAACTTTCTTAATAAAATATTTTTTTTCACTCCAGGTCTGAAATCCCAAAGGGAGAAAATGCAAACTTTGATTTGCTATCATGCAAAAATTCCCTGTTCAAAAATGATTTATGTAAGATTTGCCTTACTCTCTTCTTCTGTGTTCTTTCTTAATGAACAAGAATTTTGA
Source organism: Phrynosoma platyrhinos (assembly GCA_020142125.1). Taxonomy (NCBI): domain Eukaryota; kingdom Metazoa; phylum Chordata; class Lepidosauria; order Squamata; family Phrynosomatidae; genus Phrynosoma; species Phrynosoma platyrhinos. The sequence continues at coordinate 328,184,264 of CM034701.1, forward strand.
TTTTTGTCTTACAGAGAGGACATTGAAGGAAAATGCTATTAAATATATGGACATTCTGGAAGAAAAATTACAAAGGTAAAGGCAAAACCACAATCCTTAAACAAATGAGAAATATGTAATATCTAGTGTGCTGCTTTATATGAGACTGCTTGGACTTCGTTATACATCACTATTTATTTTTGGTGCTACAGGTGTAATTCAAGGGACTGGTTTGGATCTATAAGGGATTAACATGCCCTATTGTAAACTGATTTTACTACTGCACTCTTCGCATATGACAAAAACAAAGCTTTTTTGTTTTTTACAAATTGTCATGAAATGTCAGTAATTCATGTTTGTGTTGTGGGTACTGTCCTTTTATCCCACTACTTTTCCACCAGTTGTGAGGTTCTTCCTCAACTTCTGCTGCCACCAAATATGAGGACTTCCAGAAACTTTATGCCAATCCCAAGAGTAAGAGCTTTACCTTATCCTCACCTCAACCACCCATGTAAGGACTTGCTGCTGTGGCCACAAATGGTGAGGGTCTCCTAGATGCCCACAAGATACCCATGTGAGATATTATGCAATTTATTTCTGCACCACACACCACACCCCTCTTTATACACTGCTGCCACCATAGACACTGTGTCTAAATACATACTTATAACAATATATAGCATTCCTGGAGGCCAAAAGAGCATAACACAAAAACAATACTTTATTTACAAAAATTGAACATAGCAAAACAGAGTAATTATTTGATACATTTAAAACACATTGCTTATTCTTTCACATGCTCATATCTTAACTCACTCAGGGCATGAACAGACTGCCAGAAATAATCCAGTTTGAGACCACTTTAACTGTCCTGGCTCAATGCTAGGGAATTATGGGAATTGTAGTTCTTCTGAGACATTGAGCTTTCTCTGTCAGGGACTCTGGTGCCACAATAAACTACAGTTCCCATGATTCCCTAGCATTGAGCCAGGACAGTTAAAGTGATCTCAAGCTGGATTATTTCTGGCAGTCTGTTCAGGTCCTTAGACTTATTAATTCCTAAACCTGACTGGCTGTCCCAGCCCTAATCCTCACTCATTCACTCACTTCAACACACCACAACTCTCTAACTAACTATGCCAACTGTCATTCACCAGTCTTATTCAGATCCCCTCAAGCATTCCACCAGTTGCCATTCATTTCCAGCATTCCTTTCCTTCACCTTCTCCCCTCAGTTCCTTACCTTTTACCATAACGTCTAATACATAAAACATCATTTTTCATGGCATCATAATGTGCCCTGGAGGGCGAGGGAAACCTTCTTGGAGAGATTTAACACTTTTACAGGGAAAGAACAACTTATTTTCTAAATTTCCTACAGGTATTTCTCTTTTTGTGTTGAGTTGGCCAAGAAGCAGAAACTCTGTGCACTATGTAACTAAAGTTTTACCTTCGAGTAGTAGGCTAGGACTTGTCATAGCATTATCTTCTGGACCTTAAAGAAAACTAGATGTTTTCCTTTACCCTATTTCTCTTGAGTTTCCCCTTTGGAATTAATTTACACAGAGACAGCTTGAAGACTGTTTTAATTATAAATGTTCAGTATGTCACAAGCAGTCAGCTGGGCAGGGTCTGGTTAAAGCATATCCAACATACTGAACATTGTTTCAGTAACAAGATTTTTATGCACACTTTTTCTTTTCTTTCATTTGTGGCCACACCATGGACCTGTTTTGTCCCACAGCTGCCACCATCCTAAGAGCCACTACTTTTTCATCCTTCTCTTCTAAAACTCTTTGGTATAACCTATCTTGTATAATAATAATAATAATAATAATAATAATAATAATAATAATAATTTATATCCCGCCCCTTTGAGATCAATCAGGGTGGCTAACATCAATAAAAAATACAATACAATGTATCAAAATACTTCCCTCCCCCCTTAAAAAGTTATTAAATCAATTACAGATTAAAATCCAACAATTAAAAACATATCCATAATAAAAAACACAATAGCAAACAGACAACGGCAGCATTTACATCCAATCTTCAAAGAGGATTTGAGAGCCCCTTTAAGGAGGGATTCCTGAGCCAAGGCTTTTCTATCCTGGAAAGGCCTGCCGGAAGAGATCCATCTTGACAGCCTTTTTAAAGCTGTCTAAAGATGTCAATTGACGGATCCCATCCGGCAGGCCATTCCACAAGGTTTAGTAATATGGATATTCATTCACACTGTAGACCAGTGTTTCATAATGTAACAACAACTTGGTCTTGCTGCACTTGTTATAAACTGGTTACAACAGTTACAAATAATAATACTCTAAAACACTCCTTTCCTTGGAACACTTTCAATTACTCCCACAGGACACTCTTAGCCCTTCTTTGGGTACCTTTACCCTTATTTCTTAAGCAGCCTCTAAGGCTATCAATAACCCTCAGGATATTCTCTTTATTAACTTTAGTATGTTTAGTATGGGGATGAGGCCCCTCTCTTCTGGACCTTAGCCCTGTTCCACTCTGTTATCATCCACATCACCCACTCATGTTGGCAATCTGAAACTATGGTGAAGGATTCTGGATTTGGCAAGATAGACACTTATGCTTCTCCCCCCAAAAAAGATGCCCGCTTGCATAAAATTGTGTATGCTAATTTACCTGTTGTTGTTGTTACTATGTGCCTTCAAGTCATTTCCAACAAACTTATCACAGGGTTTTCTGGGGCTGAGAGGATGTGACTCATCAAATGTCACCCAGCAGGTTTCCATGGCCCAGCAGAGAATTCAACTCTGTTCTCCAGAGTCCTAGTCCTATGCTCAAACCACTACAGCATCCTGGCTCATGTATAAATGCAGAATTGGAAATAATGACAATAGCTTGCATCTTGTTAGGTAGTTATGATGTAACCTAGGTTTACAACACCATAACTGTTTGTATTTATGATTGTGTCTCCATTACCATGAGGCTCCATGTGCTCTGAGATGGTCAACTGTTTATTCAGTGTTTATTCAGTGTTTAAAAAGACCAACACATTTTGGCCGCACTAGGCCTTCTTCAGGGGCTGGAAACACATATAAATGCACTTAAAATAAATATTTTAAAAGATAGGACAACACTCATCAAATTATGATACTAAATTATTCTTGTAAATCTTATCAAAGTTATACATATCCTTTGAGAGAAATCATTGGAGTTATAAACACTCTCCCAATTACAGGACCATAGCGATAAAGGGACCAGACAGTGTAGCATTTTCTATATATATACATATTCCAAATGACCTTGGAAAGGCATAACCAACGATATGTCTTGGGACAGGATACAGGGACAAATGATGAAATCTCTCCTGACATTTGCTAATACTATTCATGTCTTTATATAATTATATTACATTCATACCCATACATGTGTTCTGATGTTTGACTTCCCTTCTGTCCAAATTGACTCTTACAATGTTGAGAGCTTCATCCTGGGGTATGTTGGTATGAAGTGATCTCACATCCGTGGTCCTCAATATGTAATTTTTCCTTATCTTTAGAGGTATTATTTTGTTAATGACATCTGTAGTATCTCTCAAAAAAATTCTCTCAAAAGAATGTACACTTTGAAGTAAGGCTTTAATGAAAAACCATGTGTTTTGGGGCAAAGTGGACAGAATACTTCAGGCTGGTCCTGGAGCATTCTGGCTCCAGATTCCCTCCATTACCTCTGCAGCAACACCAAGCAGCTGTCTACACATGCATCCCTGCTGTGTTGTCCGGTGTCACCACCATCGGTATGAGTTGCTCCTTCTAAGGTCTGAAACACATCAGCCAGCATCATTCACATGGTTGGGAACCTTGTGATTTCAGAAGGAGTGACTTGCACCAGTACCAGCAGCACTGAGTGACACAGCGGTGACACATGTGTAGACATCCACCTGGTGTCACTGAGGAGTGCTTTGGATTTTCCTGCAAAATCTAGAGCAAAAGGTGAGTTATTTTATACTGGTTTACGAGAGAGAAAGGGTGGATTCAGGGCAGAATTGGCTTTCTATCATGAAGAGAGTCTACACTCAAATCAGGGATTTGGCCTTGCATCATGAGGACAGGTCACTGTGAAGATGGAAGGAAACTGGTTTAATTAGGCCATGTAGACATGTCCCATATTTGGTGCTGGAAAGAAACCAAATTTGGTAGCAATCAGACCTCCAAGAGAAATACTTTCCAAAATCAGGGATCAACAGCTGAGATCCAAAACACTGCAGAAATAATCAGTTTGAGAATAATTTAACTGCTCTGGCTCAGTGCTAGCACTGGGACACAGGGGACAGCCCCTCCTGCAGACTTGAGCTTTCAGGCAGGTTTATATAGTCCTCAATGTAGTAAGGCTCCAAGATGAAATATTTAAACTTATCGCACTGTGTTCTCATAATGTAATGGGTATGTAATGTGAATGGAACGGAACAGATTTTATTGCATGGTATGATCCTCATCAAGTTCCCATTCCGTGATCTGATAGTCCCTAGCCTGTTCCAGCAGGAGAACTGTAAAAATGCATCCTCAGCCAGTAAGAACACTTACAGACAATTCCATATGATGTGTGTGAAATAATCCTACCTGATCTCAAGCTGTCCTCATGTTCTGATTGGCTAAGACAACCTCCTCCCCTCCCATCCTAGAATGTCCACAAACTCAACTCAACTCAACTCTTCCGGTGTAACAACAGAGGTCTACTGTGCAGTAGCAGCTTCAAAAACTATCAGGTTGTAGTACAGAATGCAACTTCTTCAGCCATACTTCCAAGTTGTCAAAAATTGAAGTTACTTTTCTTCCTTTGCAATTTTCTTTAAAGAACTCCATCATTTTCCAGGACAAACTGAAGCAGCTGAGGCAGTGTTCAGGGCTTCCATATTTTACTGGGGCCTGGAGATTCATAGGGGTGTGGAAGTTCAGAGGACTGGGTACACACTGCAATGCAATCCCTAATCCTGAGGATATATATTAGATCAATTTGGCTATATTTATAGAAACATATTTCTTTCTATCTATCTATGTATTGCCCAGATCTTGTGAAATTTGCTGGAGGCAATCAGAAAGTGTTACAGCACTATCAAGCAACATTCTGAACTGCTGGGCACAAATAAAGCACCTTGTTCAATTGCTGCTTAAGAAAGGAAGTCTGACTCAAATCATGACATCATACTACCTGTTTAGCCTTCCTGCTACAACTGTGACTTGTGCTGCCTATCCATAGCAATGGGCCTGCCAGGCAATGCCCACGCCATCTGGTATTCTTGTTAATGGTTTGAGAACAGAATTGTAGTTGGAATAGTAAAGGCTTTCTATACTGGTTTCTAGGATACTGGAACATCTATCCTTCAGGGCCAGAATGCTACCAGAGGAAGAGGTGATCACCCAGTTTGCACCTCCTAACAAATCAGCTCTACCCAGAGCTGACTATCTCTTCACTGCCTGGCTGAGGAGTCATCAGAGTCAAGGCACAACAGGATGGGTGTCTTGAGAATGGCCTGTTAAAAAGGCACAGGTGATTTCTCATACCACCCCTCCTATAATGCCTTGGCTCCAGGGACCCATCAGAACCAGGTAATAAATATATGGGCAACACTGGATAGAGATGGCCTCTGTAGGGAAGTGCATCTCTAGCAGTCTAGTGTGGCAGTGCCAGCAGGGCATTACACCCTACCAGAACCAAATAGGACAGGGGTAGGCAACCTTTCCCCTTTAAGGGCCGAGGGACTTCAGCTCCCAGAATCCCAGGAGCTATTGGCCAACATGGGACTATTGGCCAACATGGCTGAAGTTTCTGGGAGCTGAAGTCCCTCGGATGTAGGATGTAGATTACAGTCTGCTCTTTGGGGAGGGAACTGGATGTGGCTCTAACTTTTGACATACTGTAGGATGCTGGTAGATCCTCTCACTTATTTTACACTCACCACATTTCAGACTTAATGTATCAAGTCATAAGGTAATTCCCCTTTTGATTCTGAAGAACTTTGGAGACCCCTCATCTTTACATTCCAGCTCAGAAAGAGAAAGCAAGAAAACAATGTTGTTATTTAATCCTTATTCAGAACACTTTTTTTCCTTTTCAAACTGCTGCCAAGATTAATGTTTAATCTTCCCTCTTTGAAGAGCTCTGTTGCTTTCCTCAAGGCTTTGATTGCCTCTTAGAAAGGCTTGTTACTTAGGGTTCTGTTGCTCTATAACAGGATATTCTAAATATTTACACTAAAATTATTCCTCAGATGCTAAAAGTTTGTGTTTGGAAGGGTCTAGACTTGGTAACAAAACATACATCTTCAACAGTAAAATGGATAATTGTTCATACATCATCGAGGTTGCCAAGCTGAATGTTACTGCTGGTCAAGGATAAGTGAAAGAAATCTGGCTAGTGCTTTCTGCATAACTAGTGTGGAATATCATGGTAGTATCACAGTGTGGAGAAGTTACTTTTTTGGACTAAAATTCCTAGAATTGCTCTGCCAGTCATATTGGCTGGGAGATTTGGGGATAGTAATTCCAGTAAGCAACTTTTCCAAGGTCTTTTTTTTATTATTATGACACTGGAAAGCAACTGCAATGATTGGAAAAAAAGCAAAATTCACCTTGAAAATGGTTTTGAATATTAATGCTTTCAATAGATAGTCTTCACAGTATTTCTTCACACTTCACACACTAGCATCCTTGGATGAAGGCTCTGCACTTTAATCAGTATTCAGAGTGTACTACAGCAGTACCCACATCACTTAGATATCATTAGAAGAGCCCTGGGTTGTTTATTTATTTATTTTGATATTTCATTAGGATGAGACCATGGGAATTTTGTTGAGTAATATTCAACATTTCATTTGACATAGAGGTTACTTGATTGGCAAGATGGCTGTATTGATGATTGAAGATGGCTCAAGTTATGTTTTCCATGTATCTAATGCAGAATATTTATAAAAAGTTCCCAGTGTTTTTAAATTGTAATCAGTATTAACTATCTTACTTGTTTTTACATTGTTTCTGGTACATTGTCTTTGTATTTTCTGGAAACTGTCTCATGAAGAATATCTCTGAAGGTCAAAATATAAATGCATGAAACCAATAAATATCCCAGAGCATTAAGCCATCTGAAATGCCTAGATTGTGTCTGGAACCACTCTGAGTTTAGCTTTTGGCAGCAAGGTTTTTGTGTTTGTGTGTATGTGTATGGGGGGGGGGGGGAGAAGCTGAGAGATTTCCTATATTGAAATATCAAGTGATATATTGAGTTGTAGGGTAGAGTCCTCCCAAACCTGGTTCTCAAGAATGGTCTTGCTGCTTGGTGCAAAAATTAAATATATGTAATATACCCAAAGCAAATTATTCTAATACTAAAGCATGAAGAAGGAAGAGGAATCTCCCATCTTTTAAGACAACTCTTCATCTTAAAGCTGTTCAGAATGAATATTAAAGAAACAATTTAGTTATAATAATAATAGTTGCATCTCAGTCTTACCTAACTGGAAAAGAGAAACCAGAGAATTAGAAATGAGAGTATTAGAAAAAACAGAGATCAGTATCCATCTATTTGCTGTAAAAGCATTTTGTTGTATCTCATAGGCCACATGGTGATTGGTTCTAAATCCCTTATCACAGTCGCCTCAGGCTCCAAACTACTTTTTATTTGTGTCAGTCAGAATAAATATCCTGTTTTTTGAGCTGAAAAAAATTAAAATATGATTATGTCCTATCCCCAGTCTCAACAAGATTATTCTGCTGTTTCTATTCATTAGAAAAAGAAATAA
>CM034701.1:328192186-328204774 GCA_020142125.1 Phrynosoma platyrhinos
ACAATGATGCAGCTTTATGAATAGCAATCTTCCCTCCTTTACTCACATTTTTCTCAATTATTTCTTTTCATCTTTATCTTTAAGTAAATTAAATAGCCCACTTGTCAGTTTTGCACTGAATAGCAACATGGGTCAATACTGAAACAAGCTAATACCTGGATGCACACTTTAGAAAGCATAATAGTTGTGTCTCTTTTCCAGAGAGGCTACATTCAGAATTACTAAATAAGCACTAATTTATATGGCAGAGAAGATTTTTTTACTAAGTCTGGCATATCTTCATATGATTAAAGGACAGTGGTTAAATGGCTGGACTGTTTGAACATATGTGACCTCAAATTTGATGTCTGGCATTGACTGTTAATGAATCCATGCTAGCATTGCTGAAGAAGGACATCTGTCTGAGACCCCAGAGAACTCCATCAAAGTTGGCATCTAGTGGACTAGATGTCAATTGAAGTATATCAGCATATGCTTGCTCCTTGTATTGCTTGGGATTTAAGGAGACACTTGTAATTTAATTAGTCTTGAATAAATTTGAGTAAACCAGAACTCTCCAAGTCTTTCTCTGACCATTACATTTCAGGCTAGAGTCTGGTGGAGGACACAGTCATGTTGTCCTTTTGCAGCTGTGTTCTGCTATTAGCTAAAAAAGTCTTTTTATAAGAGATGGGACAGAAACTTGCCCGTTTCCCACATGGGATTATATTTGGCATTCCCTGCCCTTCAAGAAACGTTTGTGGAAAGAAAAACAGCATGTTGAAAGTTCCTGCAACTGCGATGACTTTTTAAAAATTCCTGGCACAACATAAATGGAACACATTTGAAGAACTGCACAAGAGTTTGGGAAACTGCATAGCCTTGCAGTAAACAAAACAAAACAAAAACTGCACTTGTGATCTTTTCTCTGTGTGCAGAAAATTTCTCAGAATAAAACCCGTGACCCTTATATTTTGTTTTTCACTTTGTACTTGGGAAAAGTGCATAAAATGCAATATGAAATTGCATGCTGTATCTGTGTACAAACAAAGTGGTAAAGAGTCAGAGTTGTATCAATTTGCAATGTTTGGAAAAGTGATAGAAAACCAGAGAAAGACAGAGTGAGAGAGGGCATGAGTGACCTTTGAGAGGTTACACTTACATAGGTTTTGAGATGGAACTTGGAATTGTCAGAGGAACTGGAAGACTAGTAATGTTATGCCGCATTGTAAAGAAACTCTGGCTGGCTGAAGCTGCAGCCTTAATTTGAATGATACACAATTTCTTTTCCATGTCAAAAGCTGTATAGTTTTTAGAGAAGGCTGTGCAGTTCTCAAGAGAAAGTGCATTGTTCATGGAAAACTATGCAGTTTTCTGGGCAACCTGTGTAACTTTCATAGGACTGCTGTGCAGTTTTCTATTATTACAAGAAATGAAATTCCCAAATGCCCCCAAGCTATGGCATGAAAAGCTGGTTCATTGTTTTCAACATCCACTGAGACTCAGAAATTCAAGATTTATCATCATAAGCTTCTATACAGATTAAACATACACAAAGGGAGTCAGGTGGAAAACTGTGTAGGGTGTCTACTTTTATTACTCTACATACATCAGGTCTGATTCATGTGGACTTTGTGGCATTCAAGATTGTAGAACAGGGATGGAGAAGGTGTGGCTCTGTGGATCTTGTGGGGCTGCAGTGCCCACCATCTCTCACCTCTGGCTGCACTGGTTAGGGTGCATTGCCCAACCTCATTGTAGAGGCTAGAGATGTGGAATTGCTATATGTGGTACGTGGTTGCTTCATCAAAATATTTTTGTGTTCACACTCATAAATAAGCCTAAAAACAGGTAATACTTGTTATTAGCATGAAACATTTAGACACCAGTAAATGGGGATGGGCATCTTTAGTGGGGCAGTTTTCCCCCCCTGAACACCAGCCATGGGATGCATCTGACCCATAAATGTTTTTAAAGTTCCAAATTTGGGGTGGAGCTGGATGTTTTCCAGAATTGAGGGGTGGGTTGGGGAATTGAGCTTAGGGGTTGAGCTTGGGGGGCTGTGACTACCCAGTGCCATTTTTTGTGGGAGGGAAAATATTTTGACACTCAGAGGCTGCATAAGACCCTGTGGCCTAGAACATTAGCTGGAGGTTCATATGACATGTAGGTTGTATTTTAGCAGGCTTGCATTAATAAAGCCACAGCTTTAATGTTTCATTATGATCTGCCTTATTCAAAACTGAGTCATTTGAGCTTAGTGAAACCAGATGCTTAGTAAAACAATAGCTAGACTAAGAATAGGTCTCATCCTTAGCAACCTTCCAGCCCTGCTAGGTGTTCTGACTCCTTCCATATGCCAGGAAGGTTAGGAAATTTTTGGAATTCCTGCATTTCCTCTGAGTAACAAAGAAAATGAAGGAAAAGTTAGCAGTATGGAACTCTTTTCTTATGAACTACCATGACTCTTCATTTTAGATCAGAGGCAGGCAACAGTGGAAGGCTAGAAGGCTGTATTGGTCCCCTAAGAGACTTTGGAGAGATGCACCCATATTGCATCCACCTCCATAAAAATACAAATATAAAAGCTTTCCCTCCCCCAAATGCCCCTAAACACCTTCTAGGGGACCACATGGATGTTTTCACCATATTTCTGGGCTTTTCTGAGTCATTTTAAGCCTAGGAGAGTTTTTTTTTAAAACAAGAAGTGAGTGGAAGTCAATTCCAGTTCACTTCCAGTTTCAAAAAAGGCCTCAACAGCTTTCCATTCCACTGGTGCTGAATGAGATCTCAGGTAAAAGGTGTAAATTGGGAGATTTAAAATTTCATCCCATGGCTGCAGGATTCTTAGATCCATATTTGGACATCTGGTATGCAGAATACTAGAGTGGGAAGACAGAGCTGACCAACATGAGAATTCCTTCCTCAAGGTCTTGGAGTCTCTGAAAAGCTTCTTAGACACAAGTCTTAAGAAAATGACCCTTGTTTCTAAAGGAAAAAAATGGACACTGCCATTTCTCTATGGGTCTTGCAGTCTTCTTGGTCTCTGGCAGCTTTTGTTGCAGCAGTACCCTCCCTACAAACTCCACATTAAAAAAAAAGTTTGCTTTTTGTTTCCCCAGTGTTCCAAATTCATGAATACTGGTCTGGCATCATTGATTATCTGGGGGGGAAAAAAAAGAGTGCTAAAGCACCTCAGTGCTAGAAAATCTATACTGCTTATACATTCTTGGCAACAGTACAGATCTTTTTATCAATGCAAGAAGTGGGTCAGATTTTTGGACTCATTGCCCTTGACAGTGCCCTTTGAAGTTTATAAATTAGCAAAGCACTGCCACCCATTTCTTACTTAACTTTCCATTATTCAAAATTGGTCTAAGGTTAGCTTTATTCAGGCTACTGAACTGAGCTTTTCTCTCTTTTATCTTTGGTTTTTGATCTCCTAAGAAATACTGATTCCTCCAGAGAGAATGAGAGAGCTTCGGCATGTGGGTTATTCTTATATTTCAAGTAGGACTTTTCCCCCTTAATGTTATTTCAAAATCCAAAGAGCTCTGGAGCAGCAGTTGACATAACCTCTTCTTATATGAGAAATGATCGTTCTTGTCTCCCTGACAGAAAATTTCTGGGTTAGAGGGCACATTTGTGTGATTAAGAAGAAATAAAGTCAGGTGAGGATAGCTGACCCATTTAAGTCACTCCACAGGATACACAGGCAATGTGTTCTGGTGCTTTAAAATTTGAAGGGGGATTTATAGAGTGTTCAAGTACTAAATGTACTTCAACCAAGATGTAACAGTACCCAGTGAAAAGTTGTAAGATGCCCATTGTTTGCAGCTCCTAGCAAAGAGCTATTGCAATTGTTTCACCTGGTCACACAGGACATACCTAGAAGAAATATGGCATTTCTAGCTGGGGGTTTGCTGAGTATCTGTTTTTCTGTATTTTGATGTTTATGAGTGGTTTAGAATAGCTCTTTGTGAAATAATAATGTACAATATAATTAGGCAATATCCTTAAAAAGACACAGTATATAAAATAAACCAATTAGAAAGTAAGATCTTACAAGATGCCTTACTGAGTTTCTAGTAAATTAGTTAATTTCCCGCCTTTGACAAGTCAGCTCTGCAAGCTTATCTTTGTCACCTTAGAAAGAAATCAAAGGAAAAACAATCAACTACAGCAGTCTGTCATTTTGTGTTTCCCATGGAGATAATTTAACTATAACACAGTGACATTGAACATTGATAGGAAAATGACAGGCGGTGATTAAAGTTTTGTCCTAGATGAAATGAATGTCTGGCAGATGAAAAGAATACAAAAAAACCTCCTAAATCCTATCCCTGACTCTTGCTCAAATGCTTTTTATGACTGTTATTGCTCTGTATTATGTGGTATGTTGTTTTTAATAACCATAATCAAACATCCATTATTGGTTTTCAGCAATAGAAAAATTGTCCTTCCCCCTTTATTTTCTCAAATGCCCTTACTGAGCATAAAGGCTGGTTATATAATCTGTGCTCTCACATAAAATCCAAGGAGTCTGCCCTGCCCTGCAGATATTGATGTCAGTTGGGCTTTTCTTATTCTTTTGAGGGCAAGCAAAAGAACACATTTTGTCTTGTTATTTTTAGATTAAAGTTTAGGTTCCAGCATGTTTGCACTGTGTGTGTACAGAAGTAGTAGGTCTATTATAAGCTTGGAAAGTGAGGATCCCAATGGTGGATAAGTTTCTTATCTAGTAAGGATAAGGATAAGATTGTTCTAGATGGAAAGAATATCCCCCCCCCCATAATGGTTTAAAAATATGTCTTCCTACTCCAGTGAAGATAATTTTGAACTTTTGAAAATCTTCACAGTACAGGACATATTCTGGGCAAAACTGGCATATAGGGCCAAACATTTTCTGTGCAGAAAATGCTGTCTTTTATGGGGGGGGGGGGGGAACTACTTCAACATGACACATGTGATTTTTGTATAGAATAAGTCCTGAACTACAAATAGTTTTCACAAACTGCAGTTTTCAAATCATCTTTTTGCAGTGGGAAGAAAATTGCTAAAATTATTAAATGGTTTATTTAAAAAGCATGTTGAAAATTTGTCCATATACCAGTGATGGGCAACAATAGCACAATTTTTTTGTCCCCGAGATCTTCTGGGAGCCACATTGAGTGCCAAAACTGGTTAAAAAAAATTAAAAAAACAAAAACAAAATTGGAAGTGTCCCCAAGTTCATTTCTAGTTTTTAAAAACTGTATCGTTTTAATGGTCTGCAGTCTGAGGGCTCTGAAATCTATTTTCAAGGTGCTTGTCATTCCTAGTTTCTCCCAGGAGTTGCAGTTTGCTATGGAGTTTATCACACCGGGGCAAAGTATCCAAATCCAATGCAAAAATGGGATTTAAAACTCCCCAAACCCCCGGAAATATGGGTTGATTTTCACACACATAGGGGTTAATAAGCAATTAACCTGGACAGAAAGTTGACACAATGTGTTTCTTTTTACTTTTGGGATTTCCCGAAAGTAAACAGAATCGTGTTTTGTCGACTTTCTGTCTGGGTTAATGTCACGCTAATGCTCATTAACCTCGATGTCATGTGAAAATCAATTCACTTTTGTGGATTTTTTCTGCTTTCTGTCCACTTTCTGTCTGAGTTAATGCTCAATATTGTGTGAAAATAAATCCGCTTTTGTGGGTTTGTCCTGTTTTAAATCACGTTTTTGCATGGGATCCCTCCTATGTGCTAAACTCCTATCTTTTGGCAAGAACTAGGCAGGAGGGAGGAGGGAGGAGGTTTGGAGAAGCCAAGAGCTATAAAAACAACCTTGTGTTGGATGCAGCCTGAGGGCTTCACTTTGCCAACTGCTTTCATAGATTCATGTAGATTCACAGCAAACCAGAGTCTGAAAAGCACAGACAAGTAACTGTATTCTATTTACCATGTCTACAAGGTATTGGTAAATGATTTGTTCCAGCTATTTAGAAAATATATTTGAAAAATCAATATTTAATTGTACAGGAGTTATGAAATACATTTATAACAATAGTATTGTGCAGATTGTTTCACTCTGGAAATGTATCTCATTATATGAAAGAATGGGCTAGGTTAATCTATTTTTCCCTGAGTACTGCCTACTTTTGTACCACTATTTATGTATGTTTCCTTCATATACATTGCTATCATAAAGTGTATTATAAGATAAAAGAATCCAATTAAATGTTCTGACAAAAAAATCATTTTAAAGATTAAAGTGTGTTGTATATATCAGATCTAATCAAGAGCAGTTATGAAGAACAATAAAAAGTGTTTGATGCACCACTTTTAATTAAAAAATAATTTCAGACAAAGAGATATTTAAAGTCTAGTGTATATTGGGTAAGGAACAAATGCTTTGTGAATTATCTTTCTGTGAGTAATAAATCATATAATGGAAGGAGCATGAACAATCATATTGCAACATATAGATCTAACTTCCTATGTTATGACATAATTTTATATATGTGGTCATTAGCTGCATGTATTTCTCTTCCCCAGTTTCTCTATCCCTATCCTTACTACAAACACCTGTTCTCATGGATTAACTTCCATCAAATAGTGTGAACAGCATGTCAAAAAACAGTGTATAGCTTGAGTAACAGGCTTATCTAGAGAGACTTTCATTGTAAAATCTGTTGTCAAAGTGACTAACCAACCAATCAAAATAGGAACACAACTGTGTCCCATACAAGAAAAAATCTCATCCATTTTCCAGGTTCACAGGCCAACCCAGCCTGGAGAACCTCCTGATTCTAGACATGGCCATTTGGTATATTATAAATTTGAAAGCAAAGCCCACCCACCAAACAATATTAATGTGGGGAAGAAAGCTGGTACAGATTACTGGAGCCTGGTGGTCTGGCAGGGCTACCAGGGCCTGACCGTTGCATATATTTTTGTTTTTCTCAGTGACATCATTATTTGTTGATTGTTTTTACCATCCATAGTAAAATCAGTAATTTTCAAAATAAGGAGTAATTATATATATATATTCAGTTATCAGCCAAAACAGACTCTAATCAACAAAACCCCTATTAATTATATATTAAGGATAGCATATAATTATATTAACATAATTCTTAACAAAATGTTTTTACATCTTCAGAACACGTGCAGTTCTAAGTAACAGTTTGTAAATGGATGTTTTGAAACAAGCATTCTTTGTAAAGGTTTTTAGCATGTTGACCCATGTTGCCTTTCCCTGCAATGTTTCATTGGGACCTGAACCTGCCTTTGGCAGCCCTTGCACCAAGTCCCAACCATAAGTAATTTTCTTAGACCTTGAGTCCTTGATTTCACTTTAGTTCACTAGGTTCCACATGGAGCATCTTCTAGGTTTGCTGCTTGGTGTTGCAGAGGGACCAACAATAGAGGGTACATTCTGGATTCTAATTACTCACTCCAGTACTCCAGATTACTCTAAACCCAACTGAGCATTCACCAGAAGGAACTGAGCAAATTGCTGTTCTCCTTGCAAAAGGACCTCATAGTCATTTATCTTACAGAGTTATTGCAGAGAATTGGAAAGAGTTGTGAAGTTCAGAAGACAGCAGGTCAAAACAAATAAAAAGGACAATGCAGAAGTAGGATGAATAGCTGTAGATTAGGAGTGAGGATCCTTTGTTCCTCCCAACATTTCACATTTCAGCTCCCAGGAAATGACCCAAGCAAATGAGCTGGATTATACACTTAACATACATATCATAACTTGCCAGCCTAGACAATCTGGTCTGTAAAAAAACTTCTCTGGTCCCAAATATAAGAGATAAATGTAAAGTATACTCTACTATAAATCATATACATCTTTATTGTAGAAATGGTACAGAAACAATGGATTATCTTCAGCCATTTCAGTATGGCTAGATAACTGACTGGAATATAGTCCACTAATATGCTCAAGTGTGTTCCCATTTCTTTGCCTCACTTTTCTAATCCCAAAGGAATTCAAGCAGCAATTTGGAAAACTCTAGTTTCATACCAACTTTAAACAGTGAATCATGAAGCATTGCAGTGGTTCTTAACTCCATTACCTATATTATATAGTCATACATGTACATCCCAAATAGTGCAGCGTGTTTTTTTCCTTGTTGACACAGTTTTATGTATATCTGCTTTGGTTGAGAAAATGAATGTTAATAAATAGCTAGGTCCCTTTCACACTAGATAATTATAACACTATGGTTTCACTTTAATTGCCATGGCAACATCCTATGGAATCATGGTGTTTATAGTTTGAGGAGCCTGAGAATTGACTAAGAATTCTAACTTCTTGTTGTCATGTGTATCCAAGCCATTTCTGACTTACAGATATCCTAAGGTGATCCTACCACAATTTTTGTTTTGTTTGACATGATTTATTCAGGGAAGGTTTGTCACTGCTTTCTTCTGATGCTAAAAGTGTGTTACATGCCCAAAGCCATTGAGTGGGTTTCCTGGGTGGAGATTTGAATCATGGTTTCCCAGAATTGTAACCTAACATTTATTATAACCTGCCAACCCTTGAGAATTCTAAATACCTGCCCTCCCCATTGCAAATTGTAGGCTTCCTCTGGGTGTTTAAGTGGAATCACGGTCCACTCTCCAAGTAATTAAAAACATTAAAAACCCACAACTACAAATGTCACTAAAGATATGATAATAATAATAATAATAATAAATTTTTATTTATAACCCGCCCCTCTGTAAAACAATCGGGGTGGCTTACAACAAATTAAAATACAACAGTTAAAAGCATACCCTTCCCTGCAAACTCCACCCACCCATATGGTCAAGATGGAAGCAAGTCCTAGCACCAGATCCCTCTCCTATTTGCCCCTTCCTGGTCCACAAATATTTCTTTTCCTTGATAAATTCAATCAGTTCAAGGAATGGGAACGACAAGGTGTATATTTTGTCCAAGACTTTTTTCGTAACGGCAGACCAAAAACCATTGACAAACTAACTTTAGATTTAGAACCATTAAAGGCTAGTTGGTTTCATCTCCATCAGATAATTGCTTTTACACACAAATTAAAGGAAATAGGAGGATCACCTAGATCAGTTACCTTATTTGAGGCATGATGTGTTCCCCCTCCCAAAGCACCAAAGGATTAACATCTTTAATCTACAACTGTTTGATTGACCACTCTTACCAAAATGTCTGTGGCATAGAACTAACCTGGGAAACAGATCTGAATCTTTCAGTTCCCATTTCAAAATGGACTATAGTTTGGTCTTCCACCCCTTTTAAATCCAAATCAGCACTGATTAAAGAAAATGCCTTGAAAATTATACACAGGTGGTATTTGACTCCAGAAAAGCTAGCCAGAATGGTTAAAAATGCTTCCTCCAAATGTTGGTGTGGTTGTAATGATAATGGCACATTTCTACACATGTGGCTAGCCTGCCCCAAAATAGACACATTTTGGCAATTAGTACTTGAATAAATTTCATTGATTACCAACCAAGAAGTAAAGTTATGTCCAGAAATGCTTTTGTTATCAATATATGTGGACACAAACTCAAATCTGAAACATAAAAACTTCATAGATTTCTTCATTACAGCAGCCCGTGTAGAAATTGCCAGATGCTGGAAAATGGGAGGTATCTTTAGATATGTGGTGGAAAAAGGTATGGGACCTATGGTTACTCAAAAAACTGTCTGACAGAATGGCAAATTATGCAGGATGACCAAAATTGGGAACATTCATAGACAAATGTTTCCCACTCATTGACTTTGTAAACAGAGACAGAAACAAGAGATGACAACCTCCATCTCATCTGAACCTTTGGTCAGACATTCTGGACTAGATTTAAACAAAGACAGCACTGGACTTTAAAATGACCACTTACATTGAACAGAACCCAAGAAGGAGATCCACAACATAATTCAAAGTTTTGAGATGAATTGTTTTAATTTGCTTTATTGTTGTGACATGTTTTGTAGATAGTTGTTTACTTATAATAATAATAATTTAAAAAGACTTTTAAAAAAGTGGAATCATGGTACATCGTGTAGTAGGAGTTTCTGATATTTTGGACTTCCTCATACACATCAAAAGTCTTAAAGCATTGGCTCATAGCTGTTATGTCTGCAGGATGCCTCTTGCCAATGGTGAATGAATGAGGCATAGACTCTGCAAAATAGCTGTAAAATCTGAAGAACAAGCCAAGCTGTTGGTAATCCAATAAATACCAGAGAACAGCATCCTAAAGCATCAAATGGATAGCACACATATTAAATATAATTCAGGAAGCAATAATTCATTAATGATTTGGGAGTGGGGGGGGGAATCTCCTGAATTTTGTGTGAGAACTATTTTTTTATAGTTAACTAAAAACAACAAGAAGAGAGGCTGAAAGCATTACATAGGATGTGAACTCTTGCCTCTGAACTGTACATTTTATTTTCTTATGGCTTTATTTCAGCTGTGGGAGCCAGCTTCTTGAAAGAGTGTGGGAAGTTGACTTAGAGGCCTGTCAGCTGTTGATCCAAAGCTTTCAACTGAAGGAAAGTGGAGGTTGCATTTCTGAAGGAGAAGAGAGCCAAACAGATGAAGTGGAGAATGCTGCTGTTGCCTCTTTAAGTACCAAGCAAGAACAAACAAAACACTTTCCACTGAAGGATTCCAAGCTGAGTGCTCTCCAGCACCCTCTTATCCAAAGCAAACACCAAAGGACACACTGGGAACTAGAAGAGGTATCAAAGTTTTTGTTTTCCTTTATTTTCCTTTGTTTTCCACTGATAACATTTCCCCCCATTTTTGACAGAAAAGGTATTGCTTGGGCTCCAAAGTTAACAGCCCTGGAAGAAAGTGAAATTTACTCTGGGAATCAGAGGATGAGGCCAAAGGGGGATGCATTGTCATTGTTAAGTATCCTTGGATTGACTTCTACAGATGACCACTCTGTGGATGAGACATCTCCAAGACTCTCTTTCTTCCATTGCTTTGCTTAAGTTTTGCAGACTCATGCCCACAGCTTCCCTAATTGAGTCTAATTGGTGTGGGATTTTCCTCTCTTTCTACTACCCTCATCTTTTCCCAATGAATCATGCCTTTTCATGATGTGTCCAAGGTATGATAGCCTCAATTTGATCATCTTGACTTCTAGGGGTTATTTCAGGCTTTATCTGTTCAAGGACCTATTTCTGTCTTTTTTGGCTGTCCATGGTATCCTTAGCACTCTTCTCCAGCACCACATCTCAAATGAGTTGATTTTCTTTTTATCTGCACCACACGTGAGCAAATTGCTCACATCCCTGTCACAAATAACGTGGGATCCACAGATAGATTACAGTGAGCTGGACAGTCTTTGTTGTTGTTATGTGCCTTCTGACTTGTGGCAACCCTAGGGTTTTCTTGCAAGATTGATTTGAAGGAGAGTTGCCATTGCCTTGCTCTGAGGCTGAGAGAATGTGAAATGCCCAGTGGATTTCTATGGCAAAGTAGGGATTCAGACCCTGGTATCCCAGAAGCCTAATCCAACACGCAGACCACTATACCACATTGGCTCTCTTTGGACCATCTTGCCTACATGTAGTCAGCTGCACCACAGATTGGAAGCCACTTCTGCGTAAGAATTAGGACTTTATCACATGCGGATTTTAAACCACAATTTTAGCAAGATAATAGCACCTTTGCAGTACATATTTTACAACTCTGCCTCCTGTCCATTGCTGCTGTGCTACTGAAATGTTGTTTGAGGGAATCTTTTCATTGACAGGAAAACCCATCATTAAGCATCCAATTGTGCTGCCAGCCCATTACTCCTCAGGTGTGATAAGTGATAGTCTGTGGCAACCCCAATATTGAGCAGTCATGTGGTGTCAATTTCCTCCTTTCCCACTCTCCCCTTCCTCCACACTATTCTCAGGCAGCCTGTTTTCTTTCTTTCTTTCACTTTATTTTCTATTTTTATACTTTTTTAAAAAAACTGTTTCTGTAACTCCAGAATTGCACTCCAATTTTTTTTAGCATTTAGAGTAGCATTTTAACTGTGTAATTTTCTTTTTGTTGAAGAGGAGAATTTTGAAAGCACAGATCCATGTTTTCAACTGAGTGTTTCATGAGGCTGGAGGTTGTCTGATCTTGGGAATTCTCTACCTGAGGAGCACCTTGAAAGCCAGCAATCAACTAGGCCAGCTGTTAGTCAACCAAAGCTGTGCCTACTAAGGTGTAAACAACAGGCTGGGTGAACTGAGACAGCGATTGGATCCAACCAATGGACTGCCCAATTCCTATCCTAACAGGAATTGCTCTTGAATTGGTCAAAACATGTCCATCAAAAAGTGGGCTGATTACATTTCTACTATCTTCTTTAACAAGAGTTGGAAAGGGTTGTTGTTCCTCATGAGTGGAAAGTGCACTACTGTTCTCTAAATGCTGAGAAGATTAATTAAGCAGTAAAAGAAAGTGGGGGTGAGTGTTTGAGGAAACTTGTAATATACCAAAAGCAAAAAAATTGGTTGGATGGGCAGTAGAACCATATGATCATGGTTTTCATTGCAGGGGATGGGTAGTTGTGCAGCTGGAAAAATGCATTTGACTCAGATGGCCTTGTGGTACCTTATAGTATTATAGGGGCATTGCAGA
>CM034701.1:328204975-328215290 GCA_020142125.1 Phrynosoma platyrhinos
GCTAGCAGGGGCAGCCCAGAGCCACCCATCTGCATAGCCCCATACTTAATTTATGAAGATGGAAAGGTGTCAGCTCACAGCAACCTGGAGGGGATAAACTGAGGAGGATCATCACAAGACTGGATTCTGAAGGGAGCCTTTGGCACAAATCCAGTCCCTCGCCCACAGGTGAAGTGACAAGCTTTGTACGTGCAGCTGGAAAATGTCCTCTTGAAACAGGTTGCAGGTTGGATGGGGCTGAGTTGATTGAGTTGAGGCTTTTCTGGAAGCAAACTTGGTTTCTTTCTCAGCCTGAGTCTACTGTGAGATAGGATCTTTGATTTACAACCCTGGACTGTTTCTTGACTCTGGTATCTTGCTACTCCTCCTCAGACTCTGCTTTGATTTACAGCTCCTGACCCCAGATTGTTTGTTATCAGACACCACTTGTTCATTTGGCAACTGCACTTTTGGCACTTTGTGTTCTGTTGCAGTGTGAGAGCAGAACAGGCAATAATTATGATATACCTATATTGATATATATATTTCCTTTTTGTACAAAATTAATTGCTGGGATTTAAGGCTTTTTCATAGTAACTTGGAATGAGAATGTGTGATCATAAAAGCTGTGGCTACCTGTCTCAATTCTACTCCTTTCTCAGCCCCCCCCCTGAAATAATCTAATTTTCCAGGTTGTGCTACTCTTCTGTTTCTGTGTACTGTGCATAGACTTGTCAGATGTCAAGGTCTGGCCCCAATTCTCAGGCCTGGTCCCTATTCTTAATTCCTCAGGGCAAAAGGAGGAATATTAGGGTGAGAGCACTGTCTTGAAATCTATGTGATTATATATTTTTCTAAATTGTAAGACTTGGTGGTTTTTATTTGAATGACACACACTGTATAACTCTGGTTGGTGCATAAGGTATTGTGACATCACCCCTGTAACACCCCCAGAGCCTGTGTCCTGTGACATCACAAGGGATCATCCTTAGGTCTCAAGTTTTGGCTCTGAAGTCTCAGGACCTGGGATACTCCTAACCTGGCAACCCTAACTGTGCATGTCCCTGGTCCTAGGATTATTCTGTGTGTAACCTTGGATATCCCCTCCACCTGGAAATAAATGGGAAAAGAGTCTTACATCTAAAAAGGTTTTTATGTCATCAGAAAAATGACAAGATTGGGAAGGATCACCTGCTTCCCCCAAAGTGTACTGAGTCTTTTCTCATGATGTGGAGAGAAAATCTTCACACTCCAGGCAAAACTGAAACAGTCTAAACTAGCCACTTGCTTTTCTCTGACAGTGGCTCATTGAGTCTGATTCAGTTTTGCTGAAGCAGGAAGCTTTTTTGTTAACACCCAGGGAAAAGGCAAAGTTCACTTTGGCAGGAGACAGGGAAGCTTGGCCTTTTCTTCTTGTCTTTACGATGAAATAAATATCTTTTTTAAAAATATATATATAAGGCTCTTTCTTTCCACTTACATTTCCAGGTGTATGACTGCAATGGGCATTGTGCTACTGTGCCTGCAAATGAATAGAAGAAAGAGTTATTGAGCTTTCAATTTTAAAAATAAACCCCTTTCACTTTCTCTCAAAGGTAAAGCACAAATCTGAGACCCTACCCCTGTTCTACTATGTATAGGTCAGGGGTTTCTCCAGAAATGGGGGACAGACACTCCCCCTCATGTTCCCGGTAAACAGGGAAGCACAACACAGCTATGTGGTAAGGTGAAGGTGCAACACTGCACTCTCACTTCAGAATTACAGCTCATGATGTGAAATGAGCATCTATAGCAATAACAAACCCAAGAGCAAAAAAATGAATGCTAGAGAGAACCCATGTGAAAAAGCTCAGACAGTCCTTTGACACTGAACCAGCTATTAGGAAGGATGGTGAAATCATATGCAAAATGTAGACTGTGCGTCTGAACAGTCCAGCCACAAGGGCCAGCCTGGGCATGGAGTTGGGGCGGGGTGACTGCATGCTGGCCACCCGACTCCACCCCGATGCCGCCATCACGCTGCATGCCTCACCGCATGACATGCTGTGTCAGCGCGCTCCTTTGGTGCATGCTGTGTCAGCGCGCTCCGGTGGTGGCAGTAAGGGCGGCTTTTTGTCGCTCCAAAAAGGAGCGGCAAAGAGCTAGATTGGGGCCGTGGTGTGTGGTTGCCGTGGCCCCGATCTGGTGCTCTCAGGGGCAGCACAGAGCTGCTCCTTAGAGGGTGTCTGTATGGCCCCTGTGTTGCATCACCTGGATACCTCAACATCTACTGAGAAATAAATTGAGTGAATGCCAGTATACATATACTAGAGAATCATTACTGGAAGTGCCCCTCTTCCTTAAATGCATGTTCATGGCTGCTTAATAATTATACAATCACTGTGCCTTTTATGCTGTGATGCAGAGGTTTGAGCATTGGGTTACAACTCCAGAGATCAGGATTCAATTCTATGCTTGGCCATGGAAATCCACTGGGTAACCATGGGCAAGTCATACACTCTCAGCCCCA
Source organism: Phrynosoma platyrhinos (assembly GCA_020142125.1). NCBI lineage: Eukaryota > Metazoa > Chordata > Lepidosauria > Squamata > Phrynosomatidae > Phrynosoma > Phrynosoma platyrhinos. Next base: position 328,207,464 of record CM034701.1, read on the forward strand.
GAAAACCCTGTGATAGTTTCACCTAAGGATTACCATACGTCAGAAGCAACTTGGAGGCACACAACAACAACAACAATTTTACACTATTCATTTGTTCATGGAATTATTCCTTCCATTATTATTGTGTTGCTTCATTTATACTTTTAGACATGAAATTCTTGCTTCCTTCAGTGTTTTTGTAACATTTTTCTCTGGAGTAGACCATTCCCTCCTCATTCTACATGATCATTCAAAAGATTTTATATTAGAATGGAAAGATGTAATGCATGTCTGTTTTATAGGGGTGTCATGTACATAAACCACAGCTTTTCTTTTAAAATATTCAAAAAGCAGAATCTATCAGCTGAGCCCAGCCCTTTTCCAGATGGTGAATAAATAGAAAAGCCACTATTTATACATGAAGAAACTTTCCCACAACTTATATATGAAGAAACTCTTCATAACTTTTATATTTGATAATGAGGAATCTGCTTCCAAGTACAAAACAATATCATAAACATAACACCATAATACATATGAAGATTTTCACTGGCCCCATGAAAAAAATAGTAGATGGATAGATAGATATCTTCATTGTAAAACACTATTACTGTATATTCTGCTCAACTTTTTCATTAACAAGGCTATAAACAGATATTTCCAGGAATCTGCCCAGGAATATGATTTCATGGGCATTAACTATTCATATTTTGTCTAAATATTTTACTGCATGGTGAGGAATGTTTTGACTCATCCTCACTGCCATCAGTCAGCCCCTAGCAATACATTCCAAGAAATGTATGCATGTGCCCATTTTAATCCAATCATAAAGGAGTTCTGAAACACATTATGAGAAAATAACTCCATAAACCATGGTGACATACAGTTGATGCTTTGTTGCTATTTTAAATATAAATATTTACTAAAGACACTTTTCATGAAACCTAGAGCAAAGCAGAGAAATTCTGTGAGATGCTATTTTCCTGGGATATAAAATCTACAGAAAGGACTAAAAAAAGGCACACTAGTAGTGATGTTGCTAATAATCTATTTAAAAGGTGACAAAGTACAATAAAATAGAAAACTAGAAAACTAGAAAACTTAAAATAATGATCTGCTTCAAAGAATCATTGTAAATGGAAATGCTAGGCTTGAAAACTGATATAGTGGTCCCCAGAGTTTGGAAGGAAATAGCCACAAATAAATTATATTCAATTAATTCCTTTTTTCATAATTAAAGTACAAACCGCATTACACTGTAATTCAGTGAGAGATAACATTGGTCTTTTTCAATATAACAGTAACTTTGTTACTTTTATGGTAGGGGTAGACAACTGTGTGAGGCTAGGACCAATTTCCCCTTGTAGGATTCCCACAGGCCACATGCACATAACCAGGCACACTAGAAGTGATGTTAGGTAACTTCTTACCATTTATGGCCATTTGACAGGGGAGGAGATTTTTCTTTTAATTCAGTATGCCATTTCAGTTGTGCTCTTTGTTGCTTTAGTAAAGAGTTGTTGCTTAGTGAGTTGAAGATGAGGTCTCTTTACCCAGTGAATGCCCCCATGTAGACAGGTTGAGGAAGAAAGAGTGATGTCTTTTCCCATGAATCTAATGGTGTAACACAGAGGAAAAACTGGCTTGGATAGTGTGTGCCAATAGGCGTGCATCCCCTGAGCACAATTCTTTTTGCTGGAGCTCAGTGTTTAACTTCAGGCTCTTGTTTATAGCAAAGATTTTGGGCAGGATGCCCAGGTTGCTGAAGATCCAAACACAAAGCTAATTTGCTACATTATGAGGAAGGGGAAAACTTACAGTTGAGGCTGGGTTAGAAGTTGTTGAGATCCTGGCGCTTATTGCACTAGGAAAGAAAGTGGAAGTTTAGCTGGATAGTAGTACCTTTTTATGTATCTTACTTCATGGCATTTAATTCTCCAGTTCTCTTCCCTCAGGAGGTAGTCATAAAAGTGAGTCTTTTTTTTCTGGTTGTAAAAGTCCATGCAACAAAAGACTTGCTTCTACGACTGTCTCATGCAGGAAGAGGACTGAAAAAATTCAATGCCATGCAGGAAGTCACCTAGAAATGCATTATTGTCTGGCTGAACTTCTACTTTCCTTCCTTGTGCTTTAAGTGCCTCAGAAATGAAGTGCACCTCCCTATCTATCTATCTATCTATCTATCTATCTATCTGTCTGTAGTCTGACCTATCTGAAAAGATCTCAGGATGGTCTACAAGCAAAATAAATACAAACAAGTTAAAGCATTTTAAAACAATAAAAATAATATAAATAAAAACATATTAAATATGATTAAAATCAGACTTAAAATATTATAACAGTTTTAAAGCCACATGCATTAGCCTTTTGAGATAAATCAGTACAGTCCAAAAGTCATATTTTTATTTGGTAACTAAAAGAAACCAGTGTTGATGCCTCTCAGGCCTCCAAGGGAGGACATTCCACAACTGAGGTGCCATGACTACAAAGGCCTTCTCCTATGTCCTCATACACTGTATTGATCTCATTGGTGGGACCCAGAGAAGGACTGAGAAGATCTCACTCCTTAGGCAGGCACATATAAGTATCAGTGTCTCAAACCACTTAAGGCATTTAATGCCATTGCAGGGTTCTTGAATTCAGAATGCATAATGGCTGCCTGCTCATTTCTTTTAAGACTGGCATTATATATTATCTATATGGTATTTTAATCAGCAACTGAGCTGTTGCATTTTTTTACTTGCTGCAGCTTCTGAATCATCTTTAAGGGCAGCCCCCTGTAAAGTGCATTGTGGTAGTCTAAACAGGAGTCAGGGGCATCACTAGGGGGTGCGGGTTGTGTGGACCACACTAGGGGACACCCTAAGGGGGTGGTGACACCGCTGTTTCACAAACATCTGCCTTTGAGCAGAAATGGATTGTGGCATTTCTGCCCCTTTAAAATGCTGGAGATGGTGTCAGTGGGAAAAAAGGAGAAGCCTTAATTTAAAAAAATCACACACAAATAAATTTTAGATTTTAGATTTAAAAAAAATGTTATTCTTTTAAAATTTTATTTTAAAACATCACATCTTACCAATTTATCACTTTAACCACATGAAGCTATGTACATGTAAATACATTTAGGCTATGCATGTGATATTGTAATTTAAAGGCAACATTTTAATTTTGCTAGTTGTTTATGACACAACTATTGTTATTACATTTAGGGATATACAGGAATTATGAGTACCTAGTACAAAAAACATGACAGCATGAGTTATCGCGCTGGGTGATGCCAGCGCTAGTGATGCCACTGCAGGAGTGTATGAACTACTGTGGTTCTGTTCAGTAAAGGTCATAGCTAAAGCTGGTCCCATGTAGTGCAAGCCACAGAGTTCGCATGGATCTCCATGACAAGTTGGATCCAGGAGTACTCCAAGCTATGCGCTTGCTCCTTCTGGGAGAGTGCAACCCCATTGAGGATAGGCTGTTTATCCAAGAATACAGAATGAGGAATGCAGAAAGGAAGAATGCAGATTGTTGCAAGGGACAGCTAAAAGTGCACTGAGCATAATAAGGGTGACTGGAAAGCTCCTGTGGAAAAGGGGACCCCCACACACTGAATATGTCATTGCAAATGCTGTGCGGCTGCCCAAAATGGAATTGAATTCTCTGAGACAGTAGAAGCACACAGTCCAGTACCTGATACTTCATTTCAAAGAGTACTGAGATAAAAATAAACTCACCTGGGAGTAGAAATAGAAAGTCTTTGATAGTGCTGGGGCTCATGGGAAAGCAAGGAACACATCATATAGATCTCCAAAGAAAAAGTGGAAAATACAGAACAAAACCCGGCAATTTCCAAGATTTATGTACACAATTTACAATGAGCATTGAGATAACAAGTACCAAAAACAATGCCTATCCACAGATTTTGTCACTGTAGCTTTTACATCTTCACCTGTTTGGTAGTCTTTCAGATTTTCCTTTTTAATGTTCATATTACTTATCTCCCTATACCACAGTATTTTATTTCGCTGCCACCTGCTATGATGATATTGATTATTGTTGTTATTACTTGTTCTTGGGGTTTTCTTGGCAAAATCTCCACAAGGGTTTTGTCATGGCTTTTCTGGGGCCGAGAGAGTGTGCATGCATATTTTTTAATTTTTTAATGTATTTATTTATTTATTTATTTTTGGTGCTTCACCCCCTCTATTGTCTGAGGGACAGCAACCCGGCCCCCGGCTCAAAAAGGTTGCCCACCCCTGCTCTAAAGTGTATTTTGGTAAAACAATTCTGATAACTTATGGAAGCCAGAGGAAAATCCAGTCAGATATGTAAGGGAGAATATATTTCATGGTGGCAAAGGTATGTTCATCCCTTGAAAAAGCAGTGTGCTTAAACAAGCCTGGAGTCTCTGAAGGTTTTGACATGACTTTCATTCTAGCCTGCAAAGAAAATGGTAATGCTCTCTTGCAGTACTTAGTGGTTATTAGTTAGCTGTAGTGCCTTTGTCAGCAGACTACAGTACATTCCCATAGATTAAAATAGCCCTTAGTCGAGGGACTTGATACAGAGAGTAGAAAGGGCAAAGCATTTAAGGAATCTGTGTTCTTTTATTTTTAGTTTAATTAAATTTCATATTTATAGAACACCAAATAATTGTGTTGAGACTCAGCATTTATTACTTTGTTAAATGTCAGCATCAAGCATCAGTGAAGGTCAGTATCGAAATATGATTTTAGCACCCATAATCCTGTATTGTACAGGGATTTGATGAGCAGACATTTGGCTTATGTCCAGTGATCTGTGAGCCCCTAAGAAGCCAAATGTTACCTCTCAGTCATACTGGGAATACTGTCTTCACCACTTGTTCTCATCACAAATTGTGGGGTATATTTGGAATTTGTGGTGGTGATAATCATGGTGCTGGTTTTCTTGATTTGGATTTGCTGTATATGCTAATACAGGACCAAAATAAAGTTTTTTAAAAATCAACTCTAATATAAACACTTAAAAATTAAGGTAGCCCTGTTTTTTTATTAATAAAAACAAGTGACGAAAATATCTGACCCAGGGTTTTTTGTTTTACTTCTTTGCCAATTTATCTTCAATTTTTGGTACCACCTGCAATGATGAATAGTTCTAGAAAACCCAAAAGCGTGCATATTTATGTAACATTGTGGACAAACTGTGGATGTTGAAAAATTTAAAAAAAATTCTTTATTACATATGAGGATCTATTCTAGCAAAAGGTCAAAGCAAAAGTTCCAAACATAAGGTATACACTCTTAAAAAAGGTACTCCCCTTCTGTAGTTGGACCTCAGTTCCAATCAACTTCTGCAAAGATGGACCACCTTGGGGATCTGGGGGGCTGCATGGTAGTTGATCCACTGGGGTCAACTACCATCTTATTGCTGTGCTGCCGGGGGAACATCTCCCCCCCCTACACACAATGTGTTCTCTTTAAAACAAAGCCTAACAACAGTCTTGATTTTAAGCCAAACTGTACTTCTGGCTCATAAACAAAGTGATTTGACTTAAAAACAAAGTTCACATTCCTTCACACATACCTTATATTCAAATGAGAGTACTGGTGTTTATGACCAGCTGTCATATTTTGACTGTATAGAAGCAAATAGTGCAGTATATTTTCATGCTGTATATTTTTATTGATGTAATCTTGTTTCGATCCGTAGGGAGAGGCAGGAAATAATAATAACAACAACAACAACAACAATAATATTCAGTGGGAGAGCTGAAGCTGTGTGATCAGTGTGGCTTGAAACAGGCAGCCTGAAAAACAGGGTCGTAGTGGGGGGTGGTAGTGGTCATACTTCCTAGGGGCCCACATGTCGCCTACTGTTCATTTTGTACAAAAACGTTCTGTATTCCAACAGAGCACTACTCTTATTCTAGGACACATTCTGTACCCCTGTTTTTTCATAGACAGCAGTACCCATTTTTATGGTGGAAGTAATGGAGAGCAATTTACCATTACAAGCACATAACTTGTGGAAGTCTTATTTCCTCATTATTCCCATGTTCTCAATTTAGTGTGTTGACATGCTGTGCCATACCCATGAAACATCCCTAGAAATACAGACATGTTTTCTTTTAAAGATATTCCTAGAGCACTATTGAGAAGGATTGAGAAGCCATATTGACTACACACTGATTTATGTCCAAACTCCATTATACAGCAAACCATACAACCACAAATAAGAGTTTGCATAATGTCTTTCTGTTCACCACAACATCTGGAATTTCAGGTATGAAAGTGAGCTTCTCTTTTGATTTGTATTGATTTCTGGTGTTTTTTGTTTGTTTGTTTGTTTGCTTGTTTGCTTGCTTTTTCATTTTTTTTCACCCCAAAAGAGCAAGCTCTAGGGGTCTCACACTTTTCTTCCTTGTACCACTTGATGTATGTCAGAGGAACTATGGGTGAGCTGGTGAGTCCAAGAAACCATCTAACCAAAGCTGCCCAAGCACCTTCACTTTTATCAACATTTATAAAATGCACATATGTCCTGAGTCTTGCTTGTTACTGTCACCAAGCTAAGCAAAACAGACAGTCCTCTGCTTAATTCAGAAACATAGCCATGTTAGTCTGGAATATCAGTATGCAAAGATATTGTAGCAAGATATTGTAGCATAAGTTTTCATAGACTAGGGTTTACTTCCTCTGCTTAACTAATCCTGTATTTTGCTATTTTTGTCTTATTTGAGTCTATTCCTCTATAATAAACAAATTATCTTTCACAAAAGTTATGCCTTATAAGCCTATTAATTTTTCCAAAATGTCTCAGAAATAAAATGAAATTAACTCAAGGAATAAAATGTTGCAACTGGAATTTGTAATTGCTAGAAAATAGTCCAGAACAACAGAAGCATCTCCGGTATGGTAGAGTAATATATTATAAGCAGTGATGTCTTTGAGGTGAGATGCAATCATTTTGAGGTAATAGTTCAGATCATTTCGGAAGAGGAGCAAACAGCATGCTTTGCTCCTGTGAAGACAAGTGTGCTCATGATATGTGCCAAAGCACAAGGGAGTAGTCACTACAGTCCCATGAGCACCAAGATAATGGAAACACCTGTTTTCAGAAAAGAATGAGCACTGTTCACTGATGGTGTCCAGCCATCAGCCACCATCAGTTGCCAAGGGAGCATGGGTTGTGTAAAGTAACAGGGGAAACAACATATGGTTTCCAAGACAAAAATGTCAAACGCATCCAACAGTCTAGTACCCATCTGTGATGCTCACAGATGCTCACAGGAGGGACCAATCAAGTCACCCTTACTACATAACAAATCAGGCTGTCAGAATGAATCGCACAAAGCACTGAACTGACAATTATGAGTAAGCAGGGTAGAAGGGTAAGGCTACCTCTAATAAAGGTGATTTTCTACAAATGTCCAATGCTTTTCCAAAGGAAGTGTCTTATTTCTTTACTCATCTCTTAGCAAGGTAGGACTTTTTACTGTCTGACCCACAACTGCAAGAACAGTCATAAGTCAGTCAATTCATATGCTGCAAGGCCACTTTAATTCATTCTTGTGACAGGCTACAAGTATTTTTTTAAAAAATGGAAATGGAAATGAAGTTAGTTGTGTGGTTGTATCTTGGCCTGCAATGGAATGGTGGGATGAATAGCCTGGCTTCTTGATTATTTTTCCCATTTACAACATTGTTTTACTAGGAATATAAAGGATATGGATGGAGTGAGGTGGCTCAGTGGGTGCTAATAAAGATTCATTTAGTACTTTGATTGTGGGTCTATTTCCCTGTTTCATGAGTGCTTGAAGCTTTAAGGCAGTTGCTCTCACCAGTGGGACACATAGTAGTCCAAAGGTAGTCC
>CM034701.1:328219095-328231894 GCA_020142125.1 Phrynosoma platyrhinos
TATTTTTCACAAAATGCCCCTCTTAAACTCCACATCATATATAGTAAAAAAAAATGAATAAAAATCATCACTCTCTTCCTAATACAGATCCTTAGAATGCAATGATGTTAATATCTCTTCTTTATGAGGGCTGCCCATTTATTCCTAATTTCTGGTTCCTATTCATTACTCAGTTATCCATCCACTAGAAGGCATGTTTTCTTATGCTATGGCTGCTATGGTTACTCTTCAACTAGAATCTTTGTCAAAATGCTTCTTGATAGCCCAAATATACAATCCATGCTTTTATTTTATTTTATTTTATTTTATTTTATTTTATTTTATTTTTTCCCTTTCTCCCAGAGTGGGACCCAATATGGCTCACAAACTTTGAATATAGCTAAAACCTGATTTTAAAAAATTAAAACAATTAAAATCTGCTTATGTTTTAGCTTAGCATGTTATAATTTTGGTGTGTGATTGCAAATGTGGAAAACTGTGCATTTCTTTTTTCCAATTCACCTAAATAGATGAATGGGCAATACACAGGGTTCTCAGCATTATGAGCTGTGGTGTGTTTGATAAATCAAGCTGTATTTTATAGCAAAATAAAAACTGTCTAAGTTTGGAAAACTGGAGAAAACCTTGCCAGGTAAAAGTTACTTTGGAGTCAAATGAAACTTCATATCTGATTTCTCACGGATAGCAATGTCTAGGAGATGACCTTGATATATACTTGGATGACTTGTGGCAATATCAATCTAAATTTTATTTTATTTTTGTAATAGCTGCTGGCCAGAACAAAATAACAGGCTACAGCATAAAATGAGGTAAAGTAACAGAATAAAAGGATACATGTCATGTGAATTATCACAATAAAACAAATTATTGGAAACTACTTGAAGGTACACACAACTACAACAAATTTATGACTTTTAGAACTAATAAATTGTTCACCATATAGTGGAATGGGTATATTGGAAAGACTGCATTATCACCATGCAGACAAAGAACTTGATTAACACTGCCATCTTGAAAATGTAAACTTCAGTGTTGTTAGTAGTGAGCTTTCATTATTATTGTTGCACAGTAAAACTAGATTATGATAATACATAGTAAGTAATGATAATTAGCTTGCAGTAAAAGCAAGACTATGGTAATAGTTTATATTACCATAGCATGTAGAGTCTTGAATTCATCACATTACCTTAACAATTCTTTAAACCTCACATATGTTTGGACTGTCTCATCACCACTTCCAGGTCATATAGACATACAGTTGACTGTGGCTTGTCTTCTTCTTTTGAATGAGAGGAAGGAGCCCTGGTGGTGCACTGGTTACATGCTGGTACTTACAACAACATTGTAAGTTCGATCCTAGAGGAAGGCTCCATAGTCCATGCACCCTTCCATCCTTTTATAGGTCAGTAAAATGAGTATCTAGCTTGTTGGGGGCAATTGGCTTACACATTGTAAACTGCTTAGGGAATGCTAATTCACTAATAAGCAATATAAAAGTGTACTTGCTATTCCTAATGAGTAGATGTTGATTTTAAAGCAATTTAATGGAAAAATAGGCAGACGAACTCCAAAGGAACTGATCTGTCATGTCTTATGTCCTGCTGGGCTTATGCTAACAGGATGGGATGATGAGGCTCTTATCTGGTCCAATCAAAACAAAAACACTGAATGTATTCTGTTTATGTCAACAATCAGTCTCCTCCCTGAAAGTGATGTAACATTAGTTTTCTCCTATCAAATCATTGGAGATAACATAAACTCGGGCACTGCTAGATATTGGCTTTTGGCTGGCTTCATTGGATTATAACAGTCAACTGATTGCTCTGTATGCTTTGAGTTTATTATCAGTCAGTTCATATCTCAGTTTTGCTACTTATGCTGGCATTTTCATCCCTTTGCTTACAATTGAGTAGGCATTATGTCTGGAACTAGGTTGTCACTGGGCTCAATAACATGCAAAGCTTTCTCCATTAAAGCCTTCTCCATCATAGCCTGGAAATTATCCTTTATATATATCCTGACCCATTATTTACAGTTTGGGGGTTTAAATATAGCAAATTTTAATCCAAATCAGCACTCAGCCTGTATCAGTACTTATTTCATGCCTCTGATGAAGCAGACCCAGTCTATGAAAGCCTATGCTACAAACTTCTTTCTCTCAATTAGTCTCAAGAGTCCTACAAGATACCTTTGCATTCTGATACAAGCTATCATGGCTGTATCTTTGAATCATATTATGAAGACAAGTTTGGCACAAAAAAACTGAGGAGAGAAAATTCAAAGCAAGAAAGGAAAGATTTGCAACTGATAATCTTTTAAAATATGCAGACAAATGGAGTGGTATCCTGGTACATGTCAATGGCAGTTGGGAACGTTGCTGTATGAAAATACAATGAAGATTGTTAAGAATTATTTTTTCAATATACTGTAGGTGAAGTAGAAAGATGGGAAAGCCCACTGCACAGCAGGAAGCAGAGAGATTCTTTCAGTGGGCACCAAGAGCACTTCCCAATAGCTGGCTGTAGTTCAAACTGCTATGGGAAAATCCTTTGTCAAATTTAGACTGTTGGGAGCTTGGCTCCTCACAAAAAACCCAAATGTTCAGCTTTCTCACGATATATGGAGCTCCCCCCAGCATTTGGCTTCCTCAAACTGCTGTCAGTACAAAAATACTATTTTTAATGAACCAAACAAGATTGGAAATCATTCTAGGATGACAGTTAGTTGCTTATAGCAGTGGGCCAACCTGCCAGCTTCAAGACTGCAGTCTAGTTAATGCATTGAGCTGGAGGCAGGGACCTCTCCCTCTCTTTCTGCTACACACTCAGTGAGTTTCTTACTGTCTGCCAAGCAGCACTGCAACCAGGAAGTGTTTAAAATAGTTTCTGTGTCACTGGCAGTGTTTTGCCTGCTTCCATATATATGTCAGATAAAAATATTAGCAATGACATTAATAGGCATAGAAGATGCTGGGAGGCATTTTCTCTCTCCTTTTAAAAAACACATTAAAATGATTCATTATCCTTTTCTTTTTCTTTTTAGGAAAAAGGAGAAAATTGTAGGGTAACGCAAAAAATGCAAACCAATCACTTTTTAATTAGAGCTTTTTACCCAATTAATTGCAGGAGTTTTAATGAGAGCTATCAATTACTCAATCAAATAGTGTAAACTGATAATAAAACAATAGTTCCACAGTACAAAACAACATTCTGTTGCTGTTTAGAAATAATATGCACATTTGCGTCACAACAGTAAGCATCATCTTTGAAAAAGGGTCTTGATCCTTACCACCAGATTGCAAGTGGTATTAGTAACATCTTTGAGCAAGCATGATTAATTTGTCTGTGTTCAATTGTAGAAAAAGAAGTGGTAGGACACTAAGCTGGACTATCCTCCCCATCTTGTTAGGAAGCATGTGCACATTTTCTACTGGCACTTGCCATTTTTTTACTGGCCCTTTCCCCTTGTGTGGTTCCCAAAGGTCAGAGTCTGGCCTTAAGTTTTGGAGCCTTGTTCCTCTCCCCAAGTCCATGACTGTTACAGTTAACATGTAAGAGCACATGTTCCCAATTTGCTATACCATACACCATGTCAGAGTTGTGGGGGTTTTTTCTTCTGTTTTTGCTTATCATGTACTTCATTCTTCTCTGGAAAATGGTTGCATTCATCCAGGGACAGGTAACATGCAGTCCTAAGTACTTCAGCATGTGGTTTTGTGTGATTGTTTCACTTGCTTTGACTAGGGAGATAATCCAGGCAATCAACACTATCACTCCTAAGCATTCTTTACTTAGATGCTGAGTATGGACTCCTTGGTTTTCTGAGGAGCTGAAGTCAATGAAGCATATGGTTAGATAGTTCAAGCCATGGTGCAGGAAGTCTCAGGATGAGTATGATCAAGCATAAGCTAGGGACCATTTAAGAGCTTGTTGCATAGCAGTGAGGGCAGTGAAGAAATGGTTATTTGTTGCCTTTATTACACTGTTACAATCTCCCCCAGCACAGTTGTTTTGTGTAGTCAAGAAGCTGCTCCATTCTAGACCTTGAACTACTGAGGAGGAGCCCTCAGAAGTGTGTCAGGAACCCTCAGAAATTGTGGTGACTTTGCCAAACATTTTTCGGAGAGAATAGCTTGGATTTGTTCTGCTTGGACTTCACATTGAAGATAGAGTTTGGGGATGTAACTGAGGCATACACTTGATTAATAGGTTTCAATTTATTCATCATGATGTTGTGGACAGGTTGCTTGGCAAGGTGAAGGGAACCACTTATCAGATTCATGCCCATCCTGGCTGATTAAAGCTGCCAGAGGAAAGCTGGTCAGTTGGGTGGTGGATATTGATTCTTTGAAAAAAGGCCGTGTTGCAAGCCCTTCAAAAGAAGCTGTTGTAAGGCCATTGTTGAAGACACCTTCACTGGACTCCACCACATTAAATAATTATTGGCCAGTTTCAAATCCCCTCTTTTAAAGTAAGCTGTTAAAGTAAGTGATAGCAACATAGCTACAGGCTTTCCTGAATAAGAAGGATTACCTGGATCTGTCCACTTCAGGCCTGGTTTTATAGGACAGAAACAGTCCATATAATCCTGCTTGGGGCTGGCTTGGGGTTGTGGTGCTTACACATGCCATGCCCCCAAACCAGACAGAAGCCAGGCTGGCAATTACATGCCAGACGGCTTTTCTCTCACTTGGGGGCAAGGCGCTTAATCAGACCGCTTTCTCCAGAACCGGCTTTTTGGGAGGAAAATCCAGCTCTTTGGGAGAAGGGGCAGCTTTTTTCTGCCCCCAAAAGGAATGGATCTTATCTGCTCCTGTTTGGAGTAGAATATGGCTCAATTGGGGCCAAACAACTGTTTTTCCTGGCCCCAATCCAGCCTTTTGGGCTGTCTGTTCTCCCATAGGTGTCTCAGTGGAAGACCTAATGAGAACTGCACAGGCGGAATACATCCCTGTTGGTTCTGCTGTATCTCTCAGTGGCATTCAGTACCTTCGGGCCATTGGGCTGATATGGAACTTGGAGGAACTGTGCTGCACTGGTTCCAGCCTTTTTGGATGATTGTTCCCAGAAGGTGGTTGTGGTTCAACCACTTGCCATTAGCGGGTGAGGTTCCACAGGGCTCAGTCCTTCCCCTTGTCCTGTTTAACAGCTACATGAAGTCACTTGGAGAGGTTATCTACAGGTTTAGCTTGGGCATCATTAGTATGCTGATGTAGCTCAGATGTATCTTTTCTTTACGACTCATATCAAGGAAAGTATGGAAGTCCTGAATTGCTGTCTGGAAGCAGTGATGGATTGCATGCAGGTAAATAAATAGAAGCACAGTTCAGGCAACACTGTTGGTCAGTTGGAAAAAACAACCTAGAGTGGGGATCACTACCTGTTCTGGATGGGGTTGCACTCACTCTTGGGCCCAGCGCTGATCCAGGAAGGGTACAAAGTTATTGTGACGAGGCATGCTTTGCCCAGCTTTGATTGGGGCACCTTTTCCTAAGGTAGGCAGATCTAGCCATATGGTTCATGCTTGAATTACTGTTAGATTACAGTAACATGCTCTATGTGAAGCTACCCTTGACGGGTTTGAAAGCTACAGCTGGTGAAAAATATGGTGGCCAGACACACATCCGGTATGCATTTTAGAAACCATACAACATCAGTCTTACAGATACTGCACTAGCTTCTAGTTTGCTTTCATATTGATGTCATCTGATGTCATCTGGGGGAGAGACACTAGGCCGAGCACCATCGGGCCTAAAATAAGAAGAGCCCTCCCTCCATTACCATCTGATGTCATCTGGGGGAGAGACACTAAGCCCAACACCACCCAGCCTAGAATAAGAAGAACCCTTACTTCTTAAAGGATGGGTGGGATTCGGGATTTTATGTTTTGTTTAATGGAAATTGTAATGTTGTAAGCCGCCCCGATTGCTCTGCAGAGGGGCGGGATATAAATAAAAATTATTATTATTATTATTATTATTATTATTATTATTATTATATCCAATTCAGGGTGTAGGTCTTGATCTATAAAGCCTTAAATGGCTTGGGGCCATTATATATCATATCCCATATGATTTTGCCAAAAAAATCTAAGATCATAATCAAAGGCCATTATGTGTCCCACAACCCTGCGAGGCTAGGCTGGTGGGTACATGTGATGGGACGTTCTCTGTAGCAACTCCACTACTCTGGAACTCATCCTGAGGCAGATCAGGTTGATTCCATCCTTTTAAAATCTCTGTCAGGTAATGAAATCTTCACTATTTTGCTTGTCCTTTGGCTCTTAAAAGTAAGAATGCTTGCTCTGGCTGTTTTTCAAACTGTTTGTATAGTTATTGTCTAGCTTTAGAACTATTTTAAAAGGGGTGTTTGGGGTGTTTTAAGTGGTCTGTAAGTGTTTTTATCAATTGTGTGTTTCCTTAAGGGTCTTGATGGGTCAAAAGGCAATAAACAAATGCTATGAATACATACATACATACATACATACATACATACATTTTTTTCTTTATTTCTTTTTTTGGCCCTAACTTTATTGGTTAGCTCCAATTGAAGTGGCCCCATGGAATAGTGATTCAACTGTTTCAATAGATCTATGCTAGTTAGGATGCATAATAGGCCAATAGATCCTCTTCAAGTTCATCTCCCAACCACTAGAGAAGGAGGAAGGTGGGAAGAAAAGGTAGCAGAAGAGCCAGAGGGAGAGAAAAAGATGTTGAAATGTATATAATTTTGTCTGAGTTAGTAACCACTGCTGATTTCAGCCCTGTCTGTTGCCAGCACAGATTACCTTTGATTGGCTTTGAAAGAATGTCTGGAACAGGAGTGGACCACTGACATGGATCAGCAGGACACTTCCCCACCCCAAACCTTGGAGGGCTACACTTACATCATCCCTTCAATTGAATTTTCTGGAGTTGTGGCACCATACATTATGTTTTTGGCTCTCTCGGGGAACAGGAAATGTCTGGGACACTTGTTCAAAAAAGAAGGCATATCCTAGACCTAAAGCAGTGTGGAGGGGAGATTAACGTGGCAAAATTCCCTGCATGCACCTGGGAGGACTGCCCCCGCCCAAATAATTTTCAGTCTTTTTTTTTTCAATTGGGGATCCCTCAAGGTTCCTGGGGGAGTCACAAAAAGCCCTCACCTCCCCCCTTCCCTTGGTGTAGAAAAACTCAGAGGACTTCTCCCTCCCATACTTCTTAGATGGCTTCTACATTACAGAGATTTGCATTCTGGGTTTGTTTTCATAATCCAAGTTTCTAAAGGGTTGCGCTCGAAAAAATACATTGAAAGAAGTAGATCGCCACTAAGAGAAGGGATAGCAGCCACATGGAAATGAATATGGCAAAACTAGAAGGTCTGAATAACTGCTGTAGGACACTGCGGGAACATCAGAAGAGCCAAAGGCCTATCTAGTCTAACATTTTGTTCACACAGTGGCCAATTAGTTGTTCCAAAGAGAAGCCTACCAACAGGATATGAATGCAACTGGACCCTCTGTTTTTTGCTTCTCAGAAACCGATACTCACAAGCATTGTACTTCTGATCCTGGCGGTAGCATATGGCCATCTTGACTAGCATCCAGGATGCCTGGCTTCCTTTCCACTGGCAGGCAAAGACATTTTTCTTTACCCAGCCTGTTGACACTCAGTTGGCTGCTGCATACAGTCTTTGGAATGTTTTGGGATGGGCTGTATTGTTAGCATTATAGCTATGCTTTAACTGCCTTTTGAACTTTTAAAAATTAATGTTTTGAATATATATATATATATATATATATATATATATATATATATATATATGGTTTATTTAATTTTTATCCATTATTTTAACCAATACTGTGAGCTGCCTTGGGTCCCCACATTGACAGAAAAGGAGGATATACATTTTTTATATAAATAAAATGAAAAACAAATATATACTACAGTAATCCAATTTTATATCTGTTTTAGTTGTTGAGGACAGCACTTGATTTCAAAATCACTTTATTTTTCACACTAATTTGGAAGAAATTTTACAAAAATTCAGAACAGTAGTCACATTAAATTGTATTTACACAAACACATGTTTTCCAAGTGAGTTCTGAAAGTCTCTTCAGTGGCCACAGTCGGATTCTGACCTACAATCTAATATATCAATAGCCTTTAATTACAGCAGTGCAGTGTTGCCAAATTCCACTAAACTACTCAATTAATCAACACTTGACTCTGGCATCACAGCTTGCCCACACCCCAAGCCTTCACCTATTTGAATTGTGTTTGTTCTGCTTTGCTGAAATTTGCAGGATTATGGTTTGACTTGGACATGTTTTCACAGTTTTTGTTTCTCAAAGCAGCCCTGCATTTATGAACTTGTACAGTTCAGTTTAACTAATTTAAAAGAACAAGTTAAAACTAGGAGTGAGGATTATGCAAACTTCCAGAAATCATTAGACTTCAACTCCTAGCATTCTTTAGTCAGCATATCCAATAGTGAGGAATTCTGGGAGATGCATTCCAACAATTTCCATAGGCCTGCAGGATTCTCACTCATGTTCTAAAACAGAATCATTTTCTTAAGTATGTGGGGAATCTGCTCAGCACTTTTATTATTTTGTAGGTTTATGCAAAACACACATTAAAGAGGACTCTATCCAAGTCTAAGCATTTATTTTCTGTAAAAAAGATGAGATCATGAGCATATTGAACAAAATTGATATTCACAGATGGATGCTGTGATGGTAATCTAGTGTTTTCAGAGCAAAGAAAATAAAATGATTTGGGGACTGATCACCTTGCAAGCCTGCAAAATAGCAAAGTTTGCTTACAGGGCTGCCATCTCTTCCTGTATGCCAGTCACAAAGGTGCTTTCTAATACGGTAGCTTTC
This sequence comes from Phrynosoma platyrhinos, assembly GCA_020142125.1. Lineage (NCBI taxonomy): Eukaryota > Metazoa > Chordata > Lepidosauria > Squamata > Phrynosomatidae > Phrynosoma > Phrynosoma platyrhinos. Next base: position 328,227,964 of record CM034701.1, read on the forward strand.
CAATCTTGTAAATTGTTCAGGTGTTTATATTCTCCCTAAAATATGCAGGATCCTGCTGGGTATTGAATAACAATTTAACAGTTTGATGGATGAGTTGTTCTTCATTGTTCTCTTTCACCTCCTGTAGATACAAGGACATTTAAAGCCAATATATGGAGGGTCTCCACTCCCCCCAATCTGGCTGCCCTGGTTTTAAAAGCTTACACTATATTGATTTCTGTTCTAAACTTATTATTTTCAGTAGAGATTTGCAATGAGGTGTTCAGTCAAATGCGATTCCTTTGAAATTCTGCAGAAGCTTTTCTACTGATGTTTCCTCTATATGAAAGTGTCCTCCCTTTCCTTCGATATTTCTTGATATACAAATGGTGAACTCTCCTACCCATCAGTTCTTAACCTCTGTTGACTGCAAATGTTACAAATAATAAAAAAACTCACCTACTGATAATGAACTATTAAGATTCAGCACAAGGAAAAATCTTGGGATACTTCCACATTGGTGTAAAGAAGTGTGAGTTCTTCGCATATAACTCCTTCAGATCTGCGGGATTTGCCAGTTGTTGCTATCCCCACATCAATTCATTCAGTTTATTTATTTATATATTGTTTATTTAGACTTAGAGTATTTATACCCCACTCTCCAGCCATAGAGGCTCTCAGAGTGGTGTACAGATTCCAAAGGTTTTTAAAAACTGGAATGTGGTTTGCTAAGTTGGTCCCATATTTTGAAGGGCAAGTACTCTCCCTCTAATTTCCCCCCGTCAGAGTTATAGTGCTACATTGCAAAATGCTGTTTCATTGAGACACAGTGACTCTTTAACAAGAAAGAACAATTCTTTGTTGTTGTTCAGCTAAATCTTGGAATTTAAAAAAAACAAACCTCACTTAATGGTGGGAATAAAACAATGCACATGAAGCCAGAAATGTCAGAAAAGAGCCAGAGACAACAGATTTTTTTATATACTTTAAAAACAACAGTCCCAAAACTGCAGGAACAAGTACTGCAACCTCCCATTACATTTGCCTTATCTGGAGAAACCCTTGTATATCAAGGAAATGGCAATAAAAAGGAGATGGGTTCTAACTGAAGTATAAAAAACAGCCATTTCATTCTTTTGGGTGGTGCAATACTACTGAACTCCAAAAGGGTTTCTAATAATTACATTACAGCCCTGATGTTGCAGTTTTATGCTGTAGTTTACAGTATTATTGAAAATCCAGTCTATTTACTGTGAGATAAGTGGGAAGATCTGAACAAGATGTAGAAGGATAAAAGGATGATGAGACACAGGGAAGGAAAAACTCACCTACTGACTGTGTGTCAGCTGGGCAAAGAGGTAGATTATCAGATTACAATAGTTTCTATTTTGGGGCAGAAGTACAGCCAAAGCACTCCAGAAAGGCATCCCATCTGTCATTAAGCTTGGGTAAGCTATTCCTTACATCTATTTCTCACTTTCAAAATGCCACATTTAATTCTGATTCTGATGCACAGACATCAATGTCAGGGATTTGTAAACCCAAAGAGGGATTTCTAAAGCCACAGCAGCATGCCATGTCCAAGCCATAAAAGTATCTTATTTACAGCACAAGGAGTATCCAGACATCAAGGAAGCAAATGACAATTCATGTTGCAGTTTGGATCATCACACACTGTGTAACCATGCTAACATTTGTTGCCAAATCTACCAGCAGAGTACAGCCCGGGTCCCAAAATGCGCTCTGATGGTCATTTTTCAAAGTTGGGATTTTCTGGCTTTGAAAAATGGCTGTCAGAGCACGTTTTGGAACCCGGGCTGCATCTGGGCTGTACTCCACTGGTGAATTTGGTGACAAAAGCCATGTGATTGGACCTGGATGCAGCCCAAATTAGACTTCAGTTCGGGAGAGGTAAGATGGGTTTTTAAGACATGTGATAATCTCCTTAGACTCAAAAGCATGTGAAAGACCCAGGTAATACCAAAATAAAATCTGAATTGGTTTGCTGATCACTGCGTCCTCCCCCCTTCCCACACCGGCTCTCTCCATATCCTCTCATACTAAAGACAAAGTAGGTAAGCCAACACGTCCTACCTACCTGCTGCTGTGTTCCCAGTCAACTTCCCTATCCATCTATTTTAGGGTTGTCCTAAATCCCAATCAATGTTTTTGTTACTCTGAAGTTAAAATAATCAGTCATTCTGGAATCCTGTTGTTGATTCCCTGGGAAGACCATCAGGTCTTCATTATCTTACAAGACAACGCATAGCACCCCTCAAGGTTAGGGTCTCAGGTATAAATATCAGTCCCAAACCTAGCCTCATGTGTGCACAGAGAGATCTTTTCCTCACAGTGTCTCCCTCAGGCTCTGTCTGAGCCACATCCCACTTTCTCTGGTCTCCTCTTCAGGACAGGGAAATATTACTTCCTCTACAACCCTAAGCCTTCACTATTCAATTTAACATGCCTCTGTTTCAGTTAGCTCTAGATGGTGTGTCTGTTTGAAACTATCATGTGTTTGGTTGCACTTCTGCATATTTTTAAATAGAAATCTTCTAATTCACTTAAACCTAGAATCCTCCTCAATTAGGTCTGGTATAAATAGATGGAAATGGCCCTCAAGTTACCCAGCCTTTGGCAAGCTTCCTTGAGCTAAACAATTTCCCCAAATATTTAAAAGATAAGCTGACACAGTTGTGGGGACCCCCAGTCCTTGTCACCTTTTGGAGTAACAATGGCTGTGACCTCCTTCAGTGAGTATAGACATATCCCTCTGGTATGCAGTCTTCCTATCTTTCTACTGTCATCCACCTTTCCTAGCATTATTGTCTTTTCTAACAAGCCATGAAAAGCATCACAGACTTGGAACAGTTACTAAGGAAGGTCAAGAAAGAAAGTGAAAGGGCAGGCTTGCTGCTGAACATAAATAAAACAAAATTAATGACCACAAAGGACCTACATAAATTCAAATTAGACAATGTGGAAATTTAAATAGTTAGATTTCTTGTACTTTGGATCTAACATAATTTAGAACAGAGATGGCACTCAAATGATAAGAAAAAGATTACAAATGAGCCATGAAAGAGCTAGAGAAGATCCTAAAGAGTAAAGATATACAGCTGAGCACTAAAGTTAGAATTATCCAAGCCATGGTATTCCTTGTCACCATTTATGGATATGAGAACTGGTCAGTGAAAAAAGTGGATAAAAAGAAAATCATCTCATTTGAGATGTGGTGCTGAGAATACCATGGACAGCCAAAAGGACAAACAAATGGGTCTTTGAATAGATCAAGCCTGAAATACCCCTGGAAGCCAAGATGATCAAATTGAGGCTGTTGTACTTTGGCCACATCATGAAAAGGTATGACTCATTAGAAAAGACAATAATGCTGGGAAAAGTAGAAGTAGAAGAGGGTAGAAGAAAGAGAGGAAGACCTTACACCAGATGGCGAGATTCAGTTAGGGAGGTCATGGGCATGAGCCTGCAAAACTTTAGCAGAGTGGTAGAAGAAAGGAGAAGTCTTGGAGATGTCTCATCCACAGGATCATCATGAGTTGAGGTCGACTCAACGATGGTTAACAACAACAACAACAACAACATGCCTTCTCATGATGTGGCCAAAGTAAGACAGCCTTAATTTAGTTATCTTGGGGTCTCAACAGACGGCCATAAATCCTCTCATACTAAAGACAAAAGCAACACGTCTACCTACCTGTTGCTGTGTTCCCAGCCAACCTCCCTATCCTGCAAAACCTAAGTTGCAAAACTTATCCTGCAAAACTTAAAAATCCTTTGAGCTCTGGATTGGGACCGCAGCAACTCCATGCTACTCCCCAATCCAACGGATTCCCAGCTCAAAAAGGAGCAGCAAAAAGCTGCCTTTACTGCCACCATGGCGTTTTTTTCACCATTTCTTTGGTGCAGCATGTATAAATGCTGTGCTGCAGGA
>CM034701.1:328231994-328255852 GCA_020142125.1 Phrynosoma platyrhinos
TTTTTATCTACTTGTAGGGTTGCCATATGCTTTCTACAGAAGTTGAAGAAAAATGTGAAAAAATAAGTGAGAGGCTGATTCACCTGGAAGATCAACTTCAGAGAACAATCTGCAGCTGTGATGAAGGCCTTCTTGATATCCTTTTTGAGGCACTGGTACTACAGCTAAAGAACTGGGTTTTGCTGGAATAGTTCTGTGTGAATGCTACTTATGAAAATTATGTGATGGGGTGGAGAACATTTGGCCTTCCAGATGTCTTGGACTAGAATTCTCACAACCCTTCACTATTGGCTGGATTATCTGGGACTGGGGTTGCCAGATTCAAAACTGGAGATGGCCCCTGTATGTTTATTGGTTGTGAGGATGTGGGAGTTTCAGCAGGTGTTGCTTGTCACAAAAGCAACTCACAAGCAACACCTACTGAAATTACCTCTCCTACACAACCATTAAAGATACAAGAGCTGTCTTAATATTTTTTCACTCTGACAATTCTTATCTGGGACCTCTGGGAGTTAAGATCCAAGCATCAGGAAGGTCACCAAAATTTCCTTTCATTTGAGGCTACAATGCAGCAAGACTAGGGAAAGTATGGCCCTCCATATGCTGTCGAGCTGTAGATTCAAAATGCCCTAGCTAGCAAAACTAATTATGAAGGATTATGAAACCACCTTTCCCATTTCTGTAGTAGAGCATTGTCTTCTAGCAACCTAAATCAGTAAAAGATTAACAACAATGAATTAGGACCAACCAGTTCTTTAGTGAGAGCCTTGTGAAAGGTCCACCATAGTTTTTAAACTAGACTTCACTGCCATGGAGCCCTGCAGATGTTTAGGACTGTATCCTTTATCAGCCACAATCAGCTTAGTCAGTGATGATGGAAATATAATTTATAGTCTAAAACACCAGCATGGCTTCCACTGCTGAGGATTTCACTTCATGCCATGGTAATTAATTTCAGGCTAGATTAAGTTATATGGCAACAAAAAGTGGAGCCTGAAGAAAGACTGATGCCACAGGTTTACGCTTTGTGAATGCATCAACCATATTCTTCCTGCAGGATCAAATTAACTCATGTAGAACATCAGGTCCCAGCAAAACATGCAGCATTCTGAGTTTTTCTCTGCATAAACTTTTGTGTAAGAGATGACTGGTTTCTCAAAAGGGATGTGAGAGCTCTGTGTCCCATTCACTATATAAAACTATTCCAATTACACCTTCCCTTGCCTCCCACACCTTCCTATCTATGTCTCAGCTATCAGCCTTGATAGCAAAGCGAAATGTCAGTGTTGTGAGACAGTGTAAATAATAGGTAAATAATGCTGCTCCCTTTGTGCCCTGCTTATAACCTTCCCAGGGGCATTTGGGCAGCACTGGTTGGAAATGGAGTTAGACAAGTGACACTCCTAAGGTCATAAAGCATTGTATAGAATGATATACAAAGCAGAGGTTGAGTCTGAGCCCTAAACACCACGTCACTATTGCTTCTCCAGTATCCATTTTGACAAGTGACTTTCCCAAGGCAAACTTCACTGGAAGGCAGAGAAAAAGCAAAAAACACTCCCTAACTCATCCTGATCATTCCCTATTAATATATATCTGAAATCGTCAGCTCTTTCTGACATTCCAAAAGTAAGTCAGGAAGCCCTCCTCTTTTGTTTCAGTCAGCCTGCCCAGACGTCTCCTGAAATGCAGAAAGAAATGACATAATTCTAGTCCAGTGCACTATTCCACTGTCTCTAGTTGGTTGATCCTTAGAAAGCAAGTAAGACTTTATATTGGGCAGCTTCAGTCTAGCCAGCAGTCAGCCTCCTCCAATAGGCTGCTAAGTTCCTCTGCCTAAGAATTGTAATATTCTGGCTTCACCTGTAAGGAAAGACAAAAAGAGAGGCCCAGGAAGTTTTTTGTGCTGTCATACCTTGGACACATCATGAGAAGACATGACTCATTGGAAAAATAATAATAATGCTAAGAAAGGTGGAGGAAGGAGAAAGAGAGGAAGACTGCATGCTAGATGAATGGACTCTATTAAGGTGGTCACAGGTACGAGTTTTCAGGAACTAAGTAGAATAGTGGAGGACAGGGATCTTGGAGATGTTTCATCCACAGGGTCACCATGGGCCAAAATTGATTTGACGGGAGTTAACAACAACAAAAATGCACCAAGACTAAAGACTCAGAGCTTTTTTTAAAAACAACAACAACAACAAATCTTTGCTATCTTAACAAAACAGAAAGAAAGAAATAAAGTTTTTTAATATAAAATGTCATCTTTAAGATAACGATTTGCAGTAATAATAATAATAATAATACTTTATTTATACCCCGCCTTTAGCCAAGGCTGTCAAGGAGGCTTAAAGCATGTGTTGTGTCTGTCTATCTATGGATAAGCTCTACTGGCCTGTGCTACATAGATCAGAATTTGGCATGATTGCTTTTTGGATTATTTATTTATTATTTATTAAAATATTTATACCTCATCCTATATGAGCAATCTCAGGGCATATTTTTGTGGGGTTTTTTTGGGCTATGAGGCTGTGCTCTAGAAGAGTTTGTTCCTGATGTTTCGCCAGTGCTAGCTGCTGGTGAAATGCCAGAAATAAACTCTTCTAGAACAAAGTTTCATAGCCTGAAAAAACCCACAAAAACTATGGATGCTGGCCATGAAAGCCTTCGACTTCACAATCTTAGGGCAGCTTACAGAAAATTTAAACAAGTTTAAAACAATAAAATAGTTAAATTATATTAAACCTCAATAACAAGTTAAATGGATTTAAATTTTTTAAAAACAGTTTCAAAAACTATGTATACCACATTTGGGAAGAATTAATAAAGCCCCAAAACTTTGATGGACATCCAAGGTTTGGCCTGGCACCTAAATGCCATGGGTGTTGTAACCAGTCAGGCCTCCAAAGGGAGAGCATTCTACAATTGGGGTACCATGGTTGAGAAGGCCCTCTCCCATGCCCAACCCAGTATATTGATCTCACTGGTGAGACATGGAAGAGGCATACCCAGCAGAAAAGAGCAGGCACATATGGGGAGAGGCATTCCATCAAGTGTTGAAGTCCCAAGCCATTTAGGGTTTGGGACACATGCATCTTGAATTCAGACTCGAAATGTATTTACAGCCAGTGCAATTCTTTTAAGACTGATACAATATGATGCCTGTATAGTAGTCTTAGAGCCAGCATGGTGTGGTAGTTTGAGTGGACTGAGACTTTGGAGACCAGGGTTTGATTCACAACTTGGCCATGAAACCCATTGGGTGACCTTGGGCAAGTCACATGGTCTCAGGTGAAGGCAATGGCAAACCCCCTCTGAACAAATCTTGCCAAGAAAATCCCACAACAAGTGTCACTGTAAGTCGGGAATGACTTGAAGACACGTGACAAAAACAATTGTATTCCAGTCGGCAGTCAAGCATATTTTACACTAGCTGCAGTTTCTGAGTCTTCTTCAAGGGCAGCCCCACATAGAGGGCATGATCCCTTATCCTCCATTTCTCATGGTCACTGCCTGTGCTTGATAGGGGATTCTGAGAGTTACAGTCCAAAAAAGTTTGCAAATGGATCTTGTAGCACCTTTGAGACTAACTGAAAAAACACTTTACATACTGATTTTCCAGATTAACACAGCTATGTCTTTGAATCCTAAAAAGTAACTGTTCCAAGCTTTGCTGTAGGTTGGGACCCTAGTTGGACTAGACTGCAGCAAAATTTCCACATTGTAGGAGTGTGTTTTCTGCCAGGCATCTACTTTAAAGCTAGGTGATTGAATGGATATTGTAGCATATGCATAGACAGACAAGTCTCTGGAGAATAGCCAGTGAGCCAGAGTACTTGTTGAAACCAAGAGGAGACTTTAGGCCTAAGCAGACTGCCAGAAATAGTGCACATTAAATTGAGGCACTGCCCTGGCTCAGTGCTAGGGAGTCATGGGAATTGTATTATTTTCTGGGGCATTGAGCCTTCTCTGTCAGAGAGCTCTGGTGCCACAATAAATTACAGTTCCCATGATTCCCTAGCACTGAGCCAGGGCAGTGCCTCAATTTAATGGGCACTATTTCTGGCAGTCTGCTTAGGCCCTAAGTCATTGATTTGAACCAAAATTAGGTCAGACTGAACAGATGTTGCTTAAGACTTTCTTTGGAATGTGCCATGGAAAAGTACATCTGAGCCTCTTGCCTTCTTTTTGTGCCACATGCTAAGACAGGATAAAATGCAGAATAGATACTTAAGGTACATTCTTGGTAATGTAAACATTACATTCAGTTTTGGCTTTCAGAGGCATGGGGATAAGAAAATCACTCAAATGAGATTGATCTAATCTCAGCTGTAATATTGATAATATATCTGCTACAAAAGACTTCTAAAACTACTCTTTACATGTTCAGTGGAACATATGAATGGAGGGGAGCAAGGACACAAATACTATATCTTTTCCTGACTACCATGAATTTAGGAGAACATAGATCTTCCATGTGTATAGCTCTCTCCACAGCATACTACTTTTCAAGGTGTCTCAATCATGTAGTATGTTTGCTATGCACATAAAGTTGCATATGGTCTGAAACTATATACACAAATAACTGTTTGGGAGGGGAGGAAGTTGGTGTGTGTTATCCCACTCCTCCCTCTCTAGAGTATTCAAATGAATGAGTGGAAAATGCTATAGGTACCACATATCCAGAGATAAGAACTAACAAAAGTAACCTATTTAACTAAATTGAGATCACAGTAATTAAACAAGCAGTGAGCAACTACCCAGGTCCAATTGTTTTAGGCCAAAGAGAAGATATTTTTAAAGCAAGAATTAAAAATGGTGTTACTTCCAGTTTACTTCTGAAACCTTAGAAAGGCTAAAACAGCTGAAGTGGAACAGCCCAAGAACAAGCTGGAGCGTGTCCAGAGGAGGGTGATCAAAATTGTGAAAGATCTGGAAACCATGCCCAGTGAGGAGTGACTTAGGGAGTTGGGTATGTTTAGCATAAGAAGAGAAGGTTAAGGGGTAAAATGATAGTCATATTTGAAATGATGCTATATTGAGGATGGAGGAAGCTTGTTTTCTGCTGCTCCAGATACTAGAGGACATGGAGCAATGGATTCAAACTACAGGGAAAGAGATTCTACCTCAGCATTAGGAAGAACTTCCTGATGATAAGAGCTGTTCAGCAGTGGAACATGCTGCCTCATACAGTGGTGAAGTCTCCTTCTTTGGAGGCTTTTAAACAGAGGCTGGATGGCCATCTGTCAGGAGTGCTTTGATTGTGAATACACAGGAGGTTGCACTGGATGGCTCTTGTGGTCTCTTCCAACTCTGATTCTATGAAATTGCCCCCATGCCCCCTACAAAGTGTGGGTATATTTTGAATAAAGCAAAAAATTGAGGAATGGGGGTAGGACTGCAAATAGTCTTGAAGACTCTGCGTGCAGCTTGCATTTTCTTCACCCTTGCTATAAACAGTTACCTAAGAGTCATTGTCTCATTAAATTCAATGTTGCTTACATCTAAGGAAGCATACAGAGGACTATAGTGCTAGTGAATTATCCTCTGCAGCCATATCAGATGAAGCATTATCTTGGCAACATATTTTCTCTTTAAAATATTCAGCGATTACTTCTCATGGCATATTGCCCTGCATTTTTACTGTGGAAGCTGTGTAGTGCAAGCAGCCTTGGAGTCTAGTCATTTGGTTGTGTTCCAGCTGAAATCCCTTGAATGGAGAAACAGAAATCAGTAAAAGACTGCAGAAGCCAACTGGAACATAAGGCTTGCTGAATCTTCATGTATCTACCTGTCAAGCCCACATAAATGGAAAACTGCGAAATCAAAAAGGGAGGAGAATCACTGTTGCTCTTTTCTTCCAGAATAGTTTGGCAGGTAATTGATGTCCCCAAGGGGAGGGACTGCTTAAATTAGATGCATACAGAAATGTAAAGGTTGTTATGAAAGACAAGATGAAGAGAAGAGAGAAAATGGAGAAGAATGTAGTCAGAAAAGTGAACAACAAAAGGCAATTTTAATTTTTAATCAAATCCTGTTTGAAACACTCAGCAGATTCAGAGCTTGGATAAGTTACTTCTTAAAAATTATATCTTTCTTGTTTGTTATTTTTTATGGGTAGTGCATTGCTTGTTAATGTCAATTCATTATTCTTGAGTAACAAGTAACATGTTAATTAATGTTCAAAGATATAGCCATGTTAATCTGTAGAATCAGTATGTCAAGAGATTTTGTAGCACCTTTGAGACTAAAGAAAGAAATTGGCTGCATGAGCTTTCGTTGACTTCAGGGCCTTTATAGACTGCCAGAAATAATGCAGATTGAGTCCACTTTAACTGCCCTGGCTCAGTGCTAGGGAATCATGGGAACTGTAGTTTATTGTGGCACCAGAGCTCTCTGACAGAGAAGGCTAAATGTCTCATAAAAACAATTCCAATGATTCCCTATCACTGAGCCAGGGAAGTTAAAGTGGACTCAGGCTGCATTATTTCTGGCAGACTGTAAAGGCCCTCCAGTCTACTTCCTCAGATGCATTAGATCAGGGGTAGGCAACTTTTTGAGTCAGGGGCCGGGTTTCTGTCCCTCAGACAATTGGGGGCCGAAGCACCAAAAATAAATATTAAATAAAAATTAATTTTTTTAAAAAAAAATATGCATGCACACTCTCTCAGCCCCAGAAAAGCCATGGCAAAACCCCTGTGGAGATTTTGCCAAGAAAACCCCAAGAACAAGTAATAACAACATTAATCAATATCATCATGGCGGGGGGCGGCGGGGGCGGCAGGACCAGCCTGGGGCCAGTCCAAAGGCCTCGGGGGCCACATCCGGCCCCCGGGCCTTAGGTTGCCTACCCCTGCATTAGATGTTAGATTAGATCAGATATTAGTTAATGTGTTACTCTCAATGCTATTTTATTTAAACTCCAAAATATTTTAAAATGACAAATAAACCTACCAAATTTCCTGCCAAATTAGGATTTTTGCAATAATCGATAAATGTTGCTCTTTCAAAAGATTTTAACATTATATGCCTTTCTTGCAAAAAATAAAAAAGCAATGACGTTACTCAAAAAACTATTGTATTTACAAATAACATTGCTAATGTTAAGACATTGCTTTCAAGGCTTGGGCAGATAACATTTAAAAAAATCTGCAGCACAGAAACAACTTTGTTACACAGCACATGATGCGGCATCATCACAGCATGTACTGTCCCAGATCATTGGACTTAAACTAGACGTGCCAGGTAAGGAAAGACACAGAGAGAGGCAGTAGCTTCATTTTCTTCTTCTGTCTAGAAGCACAGGTGGCTGCTGTCTTCCATGTCAGGGGAGGAATGGTGGTACAGTCAGTGGACTCATTAGGGTTGGAGTCACATGGTGTATGTATAGAAATGTACTTGCCATTGCTATTGGTATTGCTATTGGCGTGGTAACTTATGGTGTTACTTCCCTGGCATTGACCTCCTACCATACCATACCATACCATACCATACCATACCATACCATACCATACCATACCGTACCATACCAAATCCTTAGTGATTTTTTGCACTAATATTATTCATAAATTGTAACTCTCATATATCACTGAATGTAATAGCAACAGTTGTGTCATAAATAACTAGCAAAATTAAAATTATGTCTTTAAATCACAAATTCACATACATAGGCTAAATGTATGTACACAACATAGTTTCATTTGACATGCAGGGGTAGCTCTGTTGGCCATTTAGCAAATTCAAACAAAAATCCATCAGTGATACCTTTATTGGCCATCCAAAAGGCACAATATACTGGTTGCAAGCTTTCGAACCTCCATGGGCTTCTTCATCTTACAAATCAAACAGGAGAAAAGCAATTGGAGATGTTAGTCAGATGCCCACATGTTGTTTCAGTCTTTAGTTAAGATGGTATGAGGAGGATATCTTTTGAAGGCAGGCTCTTCCTCCTTCAGGATGCTGAGCCTTACCCTCAACAGGGTTCTGTATTCAGCAGTCCAGTTTCTTTTAGGTCTGGGCTAAAAATTGGGGTAGGAATTAATAGTAAACCTTTCCAGCTGGTTACAACAGAATGAAATCCGAGTTTACCTAGTTACAGCACTGAAACAATGCAATTATTTGAACCCATTTTATTCATTTTTTGCATGTATACATCAAAGCTTCCTTTGAGAAGCTCAAAGCAGCTGGCATGGGCCTCCTAGGCAGTTTTCTATCCTGGTACCATGATAACATCATATCATTCTCTGCCTCTGGCCATTCCTTGGCCAACCAAATCACACCTGCAAAGTTCTGCAAGGAATAGCCAAAGGACAGCACCTTCAAACTGTTGCCTGTACTGCAGCCATTCACTCACAGACCACAAGGTTGTGAGTTCAATACCAGCCAGCAGCTCAGGCTCAACTCAGGCTTGCATCCTTCCGAGGTCACTAAAATGGTACCCAGCTTGTTGGGGGAATTGGCTTACACATTGTAAACCACTTAGGGAGTGCTTAAGTGCACTGATAAGTGGTATAGAAATGTACTTGCTATTGCTACAGGTCAAATAGTTTTTGTTTAAGCACAATTTCCTTTTGTTCCTAATGGAATGAACAAATGCAGGAGAGGCACTGGACTGCGTAGGGCTGTTACCATGGGTAACAAGGTCTGTTCCACATCTGTTTATGTTGTTTATGTAAGTCTTAAAAACTGGTTCAGATGTTATTGTCACTTGGACTCTTTGACTGTGCAGTGTAACATAGAAAGGGGGAATACAGAATTCGGTAGATCAGCTTCCATGAGCATGGGTTTCCTATTTCAGAGCACAACCTGGCCATGGAAGCTGATCTGTAAAGTGCCATCTGCCAGTTGTACATTGTTCACACCATGACTTGCATGAGCAGTTACATGTACAGAACATTTGGCTGAAATAATGTCAGAATTGGCTCTCAACAAGAGCAGTTGCTTGTTCTTTCAAGTGATGCCACATTAACTTTGCTAGCAACATTTCTAGTAGCACTTAAATTAATTCTCAGGTATTTTCATTGCTCAATCACTCTGTAAAGTACAGAGGCTCTGTGACGTTAAGCCAGTGTGGTGTAGTGGTTAATGTTTTGGAAATTGTTTTGGAATATGGTTCAAATGTCTTCTGCTCTGTGAAATTCATAGTGTCACTCTGGATCTGTTGCTTTCTCTCAGACCAACCTACTTCATGTGTCAGTTGTAAAGATTATGTGTGAAGGAGAGCTAGGCATGTGCCTTTTGCTCATTTGAGCAAAGGTGGGTTATAAATGTAACTAATAGATGATAACAGATAAAATAAATGGGCACAAAGTCAGTGACCCAAAGAAAGAGAGAAAAGCAAAGCAAAATGAGGTGAAGGAAAGAAAAACTAGTGACCAGAAGGGTTATCTTCCAGAAACATGTTATATATAGCTATGAGTACATTCATTTAATGTGTTGAAAACAACAGCCATTGTGTCTTTTAAAGAAAAAAAAGAGAATGAGAGATTAAAAGGTTCCTTCTGAGAGATCTAACTTCCTGGTGCTGTCAAGCAAGCATTTCTGCCAATATTTAAACACACATTGTGGCATTGATTAATAATTAAACATCTATTAAAAGAAATAAATCCCAGATGCCATTGTTTTTATTATACGTTTTGATGGCACAGAATATGGGAAGCAGCCAGCCTGTGAGGAGGAGATGAATAACACACAACACAAATGAAGCCAGAAGCCAGCACTAATGCTTAGCACTGAATATTTACACAGCCCCACTAGGGATTTTTATTTAATATTGTAGCTTCTCAAAGCAAATATTAAGCAGCAGGTTTTGCATTTGATAGATGGATGGGAAAGCAAACAACCAGATTAAAGCTTCAATCCTATACCCACTTACCTAGGTCTAAAATGCATTGAACTCAATGGGATTGACTTCTGAGCAGACATGTAAAGGATTGTGCTATAATGGTGAAACTTGGATGTATCTCTGCATCTGATAAATTTGTTGAACAGGAAGTACCACAGTGAAGCAAACCCACAAAAGAGTCGGTTACTATTAATCAGTAGCAAGCATACAAAAATAATCTGAATTGTTAATTGGAAGAACCAGAGGCAAGAGGTGATGCATTGCTGGTGTCTGAGGAGTTGATGAGAGGTGTTACTTCACTGACAGGAAAGCCAGAGCATTCCCAGTAAAATTAAACGGATTTTATATTGCAATTTCACAGTCATTTTGGGGCCTTAATTAGCAGTTATGATTTTGACAGACAATCTGAGTGCCTCTAGTAGTTTGCCTGTGATAAAATGTGTTTTTGTTGTTGTTGTTGCAAGAAATGGCTTGGCTGTTTTAATTCTTTGTGATTGACTTTGAAGCTTCAGTAAGAGTCAGTTTGAAATTCCAATGGAAACATAAGCAACCAAAACAGGCATTTCTCCTAATTTCTTGTGAGATGTTCTTCCACACTGTCCTTTGAATATGGGCCAGGCACCACGGTTGGCATTTGTTTGGCACTTGACTGAAGCGGAAGCCAAGCAGGAAGCCCTGTGCTAATAACAAAGCTTAGGAAGGTTAGTTTTTTTGGACTTCTATTTGCATTGGAAGAAGTGGGTTACAGTGCTTGGATTTAGAGTGATCTTTTAGCACCTTTGAGACTAACTGAAAGAAAGAAATTGGCAGCATGAGCTTTTATAGATTTCATTCTGCTTTTTCAGATGCATTTACTGAAATAAATTGATTAGTCTTAGATGTTACAAGATTAAATTTTTCTTTCCTTTTTTGAAGTGCCATCTTCAAAAACCCCCCAACCAGCATGGCCAGAAATGCAGCATCCCACTCCCACCCCTGAATTCTTGACGGTCCTTCAATTGTCACGGCCTATTCATCTGTTCTTTCTAGTGAGCAACATCAGGAGCAAAAGGAAGGAACATTTATCTTGCCCCATTTTTGGATTATCTCCAGAGGAAAGGGGAAAGTGAAAGGGTAGTGGCATGACTGATTAAGATGAAAGGAAGGGTATTACAAAAATTATGAAGTTTGATACCACTTTAAATGCTATGGCTCTATACTATGTAATCCTGGGAGCTGTAGTTTGTTGTGGCACCAGGTCTCTCTGACAGAAAAGGCTCAATGTCACACAAAACTCCAAGTCCCAGAATTCCACAAAATTGAGCCATGCCAGGTAAAGTGGTGTCAAACTGCATTATTTTTTTCAGTGCAGATGCAACCGAAGTGTCTTGGTTATGCACCCAGCAAAACCTTGAAACAACAGTGAATTGAGTGCATTATTCAACTTCATATTGAGAATCTCTAAATAGTGTTTAGAATGCAACTCTTTCTCTCTTACCTGGGAATAGGTCATAGTGAAGTCAGTGAGACTTACTTCTATGTAGTGAAGTAAAACTCTTGTAATCATTTTTCAGATAACATGAACCCAAGAGATGTAGCATATAATCTCAGAATGAATATCAACAATAATTAGACCTCAGGAGGTACTCCGTATTCATCAACTTTATAAAGGTCTTCTCTTGCCACTTGTGATTTCAGATAAGCTTCATGATTAAACTGCAGCTGTGTGCATCCGGGGGGTGTCTAGTTCAGTGGCATACTCATCTTGCTACCTCTGAGGTGTCATGAAAGGTCCATGTATTTGTACTTTGGTGTTTTTAAATGCTTAGCACTAGCATTTATTCAGCATTTTCTTAGCATCTTGTCTGCAAATTGAAAGGCTGTCTAAAAACAAGAGCAAAATTTTACTTAATTTATAATATGTAGACACAGATATTAGTTTTCCTTAAAGTTAAAAAAAGAGGAAGAGTGAAACATCACAGGAAATGTATGCAAATTATGAGGGGAAAAGATCTTGAGTAATCTTTAATAGAAGCTGCCAAAAGGCTTTTCAAATTGGTATGTGTGACAGTCTGGCACTGAAGATATTTGCATAACTTTCCTATGATTCTTGTTACTGATTCCCTCTAAAGAAAAGGATTTTTTTTTTTGGTAATACCCTTCATAACCTAACTATGTCTTTTCATCTTGACATTGTTCTTGGGTAAGGCAGCATTTCCTAATGGACCAGGAACTAGAAGAAAGGTAAAAACTGCAAACAGCATCAGTGATTGCTCGTACTTTGCCCTTGTCGTGCGTAGGGACTTTAAAAAGAATTCATTCCCAACCAAGACAGGGTTACTTTTCTCTTGAAGTTGAATCTCACATTATTATGATCGTCTATGTTTGAAGTGCAAAATAATGATTGTTTGACTGTTCCAAGCTTGAACTAATTGGTGGAGCTTTTAGGCCCCCAATGTAAAATCATTTTGTTTCATAATGAAATTTCTTGGTATTCAGGGGACTTATTTTGCACATATTGTTCCAACTGTAGAAATGGGGCTGTCAACAATGTAAGGCTCCTGCACGGTGGGGAAATCTATTGAAAATAGTTTATATTTAAATGAATGTATTTAAGAGATGAGAATAATCTCTTTCCCCCTTCTGTGAATAAAAGAAATGGCCTTGCCTTTCATTTTATGAGGGGACCTATCTGTGCAGCATGGGGTGTATAATAGTTTATTTTGGCCTTAGAGGAGACCTGTTCTTATGTTAGTGGGAATTACTATCCATGACCTGAAAGTTTGGCATGGTGATGGCGGTGGGTGACACACACTCTTTATATTCATTTATATACTTCTCAAGCTGAGCTCTAAGATCATACCCTCTGAAGAATGACTGAAGTATTCTCTTTATGTCACACATTGGGATTTACAACAGTCACTTACATATTCACATACACACATATATTGCTCATTTCATACCCCTCAAGCAAAAATGCTACATAAAGCTGTTTGTTGCCTACAGGCCCAAGAAGACAAGAGGGGGGAGAAGCAAGTGTGAAATATGTATTAATATTTAATCCAAGCAATTTGCATGAACTTGATGCTGCAATTAGTTAGCAATGCCCATCTGTTGTGCATAGCACAGCGATGACTTATTAAATAACTTGGAAAGGGGAAAGGAGCTGCCAATTACCTTTCAATTTATTCCTTAATAAAGCATATACAGTCTCTACAGAGAGAGATCCAGATGGTGAAGGAAACTCTCCAGGCCATGTTGGTGCAACTCCAGCTACCTAAAGAAGCAGAAGATGCTGGTGAAGACTTCCTCCATGACAGCTGGTGTCCGGCAAAACAAAGCTTAGAGGAATAATGAGGAGGAAAGTGGAGGGAAGAAGATTAATTCACAGGGGTGGCTTTCAGGAATTTCCTTAGCAGGCCTCAAGATTCCCTCACATCTCTGCATAGCTAATAACAACTAAATCAATTACAAAATGTGTGGGTGGGTTGTGTGCAGACTGAAGGTATTGCCTTACAAACATTGTGGTTTCCCCATTCATTGGCCCAGATTTAGAAAGCAATTTCAGAACAGAGCATCCTTCCCACCCACTCTTCAGTGTGTCCGTTTCAAGCTGACGCCTTTGAAATGATGCCCCAGAATGCAGTATTTGCAACAAAGCTAGACAATCTTCTTGGGAACTCCTTGGGCTGGTTTTCCCCATACCTGACACAATGTGACATGGACATTAATGGATTTAGGAGTGAAAAGAATTGGTCCAGTCATGCCAGAGAGTCTTCTCTGTTACAAGCAGTAAAGCACTTCTAGCCTTGATTCCATGATAATTGTCCTCAAATACCCAAACAGGCCCACAGTATTTTGATGCCTATAGAAGAACAGTAGATGGCACAATATAACCCTCACCACATCACTGTGTTTAGTACCTCAAAGATAAGTTATATTATTTTTGGCAGGTAGGATACAAAATCACACAAGTTCCTCTTCTCTTCTGTGGCAGTAAAAATACATAGTTTACAAGTAGTTAACAATTGCTGCTCTTTCATGATACCCTATATCTGCCCCTATAACTGCCTTACTGAAAAGAATATCATGATGGACTTATAGCACAATTTTAAAAAATATATCAATTTTATTAATTTTAGAAGAAACCATCTACACTCAACTACATAGAAAGAAAAATAACAATATACAAATACACACACACACATAACTAAAAACTAATAAAATTAGACATTATGCTGAACAAGAGTCTAAACTAAAACCGTAAACACAAATTGACTAATATGCTAAACATTAACTAAAACTAAAACAAAAAAGGACTTTGATCCCCTACTCCAAACTGTAATGAAAAGCAAAAACTCAAAGTAAAGATATATTGATCTACCATTACAGTTCTAAATAAACTTACTAAATTTACTAATAATCAAACTCAAAAATTGTTGCATCAGTAGAATTCTTGTTGTTTCAAAAGGCCATAAATAGTCATCAAACTTTCAAAAAGTCAACAATTGGCTTATCTTTTAGATCCCACTTTAATAATAATAATAATAATAATAATAATAATAATAAATTTTATTTATATACCACCCATTGGTGACCCAATCTGGGCGGTTCACAACATTAAAATAATACAGCCTAAAACCAACGTATTTCCCACCCCCCTTAAAAAACTATTAAACCAGATTTAATTAAAACCAATTTTTAATTCTTTAATTTGGCAAATTGGTCCATCTTGGCAACTTAACTATCCATTCTTCTGTCATCAGTGCTTTCATCCTTTTCCATGTTTGAGTGAACAATATTCTTGCTGCTCGTAACATACATCAAAAAAATAATCCATATTACTATCCAACTCTTTACCCATAGTACCCAACAAAAGCATTTCTGGTGTCATTGCAAACTGTAGCTTTGATTTTTTTTTTTTGAATTACCATATAGATCCAATAGCTTTTCACTTTCTTACATATGAGGGGGGTAAATCGTAAAGTAATAATTATCACTCAGAATTTTTTTATGGTATATTGATGAAATTTTGTCAGTGTCATCATTGGTCCCTATGTGCATGATGCTGAGAAAAAAAACAGCTCTTTGTGTTCTTTATTTTTGTTACAGGTTGTGCCAGAAGTGACTAAAGTGTAAGATGAACAAGATTGAGGCTCGCAGCATGATAAAGTTAGTGCCTGGCAAATTCATGATGAGATGGTAGTTTATGGAAATGATTGCCCATCTTATGACACTATTTTGGGGTGGAAAAGCAATTTCCAAACTTGTCACATGTCCCTCACAGTTAAGCCAAGACCTAGAAAACCATCATTGATGGACAATGAGGCCACAGTGAAGAAAGTGGAGTGTTTAATCCTGGGAGACAGATGAGCAACCATCCAAATGATCATTAATGAAACTGGTCTCAGTTATGGTAGTGTGTGGGAAATTATAGTTATGGTAGTGTGTGGGAAACTGTACATGTAGTACAGGTAGTGTACAGGTAGTGTGTGGGAAACTGTACCATAATTATAGTTATGGTAGTGTGTGGGAAACTGTACATGTCTAAGGTGTCTGCACACTGGGTTCCACGTTTGCTAACCCCTTTCCAGAAACAAGTATTGCGTGACCTTTCATGACAGATGTTGATGCTGTTGGAACACGATGAAGAGAATTTTTTTGGTTGTCTGATAACCGGGGATGAATCTTGGATCTATCAGTATGATCCAGAGACCAAAGCCATGAGCATGGAATGGAAGCATGCCAATTCCCTGCTGTCCAAAAAGGCAAAGGTGCAAATGTCAGCAGGAAAGGTCATGCTCAGGTTTTCGGGACTGTTGTGGAGTCATTCTCACAGATTACCTTGCAAAGGGACAAACTATCACTGGCACATACTACAGCAATCTTCTGAACAAGTTGCGAGATGCTCTGAAAAATAAATCTCCTAGCTCACAATGCTCCAGCTCACTCAAGTTGCAGTTAACAAAGCAAAGGCATGTGGCTTTGAGATCTTGCAGCATCTGCCTTATTCTCCTAACCTTGCACCAAGTGACTTTTTCTTGTTCCCAGAAATGAAAAATCCATTCTGGTAATACCGATTCATGAAATAGAAAAGTGGTTTAAGGCACAATCTGCAGACTTCTAAAATAATGGTATTTAGAGGGTCAAGAAACACTAGGAAAATGTGTAAATCTGGATGGTGACTACGTAGAGAAAAGCTAACAACTACAAATCAAAACAAACTTTCTGTCAATTTTTTAAAAAGGTGATAATTAAAACTTTACAATACCCCCTCATATCCATCACATATGAAACAAGTGCCTTTCTTATATTGACAACTCTAACATTGATGTGAAACATTCATAATTTTGTTTGACAGCTTATCTGAAGGTAAATGCTACATGTACATCATCTTATACATATTTCCTTTTAAATTACTATATAAAGTAAGGTTTTATATCTTTGGTACACTTTTTTCTCATGTCTTCATTTAAACATTGTGTCCAAGATGTGATGCACACTTTATCATATCATCTTCTACTAGTTCATCTTCTGTCTCTAATTTTTAAAAATTTATATTTATACACTTTTTTTTCATTACATGATTGTCATCTTTGTACATTCCCGAATAAAACTAATTTTGTCTGACCTCTAAAGTTGGATCTTTCTTATTTGGTTAAATCTCTCCATGAGTTGCCTATAAGGAAACCAATTAAGATCTTTGCCTTTAAGGAGCATTTCACTTGGTTAAGCTTTCAACAGTTTTGTTCCAAATACAAAAGATCATCATATAATAATGGATTTGTAGCACAATTGCACTGGCATAGTTCCACCTTTAACCATTCCTTGATGGCTCTCTCATGATTGTACTGCAGTCAGATTACTATGGAATCCAATCTTTTCCTTGTCAAGAAAAATCTATTAATGGCTCCAATAATGCTACTGTCCAACCATTACTTCTGGTGCAAATGTCTCATATTGCTGCAGTTCTGATATTAGCTGGTCAGGTGGTCCTATTCCTGAGGAGGGTGAAGCCACTCCACTTCTGGTACTTGAGCAAAGGAGACATCATGGTTCATAGGTGTAACCACTCTAATTTTTTCTTTTACATGCATTCTTTTTCCTTTTTTGGCGCAACTGTGCAACTGTGCAGTTGTACTAGTGCAGGAACAAAATCAGTTTGAGGCAGTCAAGTTTGTGCAATTGTGACATCCCAGATTTTTTTAAATAAGTAAAGTGTACGTGTGCTATATGAACCAGATACCAGCAACCCCAGTGAGGAAGGTAGGGCAAGGGAAGCAGTTGCAGAAGGACAATCGTGGAGCACCAATGGCATAAAAGTTCCATAATGATATGTTTCCACTTGCAGAAACAACACTGTTGGTATGAGAATAGACTAGTGTGATATTGTCCTGAGCCACTTCCTTATGCTAAATAGTACAGCCAGCCTTGTTAATCAGACCTACTAGGAGACAGGCCTTGTCTTTAGGGAAGGTCTGAGGACTGTCTTTGCTCTGACCTAGACTTTGGTGGGTTATATACACACCCACCCCACCCCATTCAGCCCCTGGAAAAAATGATATGCAAAATGGCAAATCGGGCCACCAGAAATGCTAAATTATGGGTGCTGTTTGTAAATGTAATTTGAAAATATGAATGAATATTTAATTTGGTCAATGACCAGATAAAATAAAATAAATAAAACATAGTATTAAATATAAAATACATACAATACAATAGGATAATGATTTTACACATTTAAAAATTAATGGCATTTTAATATGTTACCTAGTTCAATTGTGTTTTCACTTTTTTATCATCAGGATTTTTATAGAGTTGCTAAATTTGATTTTGAAGCAGGACAAGACACCATGAGGCTCTATCAAGCAGAAAAAAGGTACCCCAACTTTCTGCTGCATCCTACCCCCTCGCAACATGGCTATTGCTTTCCTAGTGCAGAGTGAGGGTAAGGAGGTATGGAGGAGCACTTAGTTGTCTTCTCAAAGTATTAAAGTTACAGGAGCCCTGGGCTGGCCCCATTATGGAAACCCAATGTTATTCACTTTATCTTATTTTGGCCATGTAAGGAGTAAGGTCATACCAGCACTTTGAATTCCTCAAAATCCTGTTCCTAAGTAAGGATATATGTGAACACTCTAGCTAGCAGGATGTCAGTACATTCTCCATATACAAACAGCACTATCTGGGAAAGACCTGAAAAAGTGGATAAAATGCACTCCTTCTCTCCAGATTATGTTTAAAGAAGAAAAGGAGGGAGAAAGAACCCAGGCAGTTGAAGCTGAAGCTAATAACTAAATTTTGCTAAATGAAATGAGGGCTGCACATACCCATTGGCATTCTATATAACTGCGATAATTAACATCAAAGGATGGCTTAATCGCTTTTCACTTATTTTCATTTAGTGTTGCAAAGTGGGAGAAAATGCTTGTTAATTCTAAGAGCAAAATTATTTAAAGTAATTACCAATGATTTTTTAAAAAACTCCTGAAACTCCTGATGATATGTAGTGTAATTATAAATGCTTCAATGCTTTAAAAAATATATAAAGACAGGCCTTCAATAGTGCTATTCTTCTGTAGTTTTATACAATGTTTTATTTAGAGAAGGGGAGAATGGAAAGGATAAAATTCAACTGGGTGCATTCATGACTCAGACCAAGATTTATTTACTTGTAATCTTGTTTTTCCAAGATAAAAGCAAGGATTCTGCAGTGCCTTTAAAACAGAATCAGAGGATCAATGAGCAAGCAATGATTAAAATGCTAACTATCTTTTAAAAAGCTGATCCCTCCTTCCTGAAGGATAAAGACATAGCCTAGATATTATATATCATGGTTATTTTCTGCCATCCATAGGTCAATCCAAAAGGTGGTACTTTTAAAGCAGGATTTAGGAACCTGTGGGCATTTGGATGATTCTGGAGTTCCCATCACTCCAATCATCAGCCATTGTTGAAGACCAGAAGTAAACTTCCATACATTTTTATTTTTATTTTCCAGTAGCCCATTTTCCAGAAGATCCCTGGGCATAAAGGTGCCCCCTTTATGGATCTGTTGCCTATCCCAGATGCAGACAGACCTGCTTGGTTCATGGCATGGTGACATCATCTCCTTCACAGCATGATTCCTGGTTTGCAAAGCCCATTCAGATTCCTAGGACTCCTAGATCCCTTTAGTCTCATTGAGCCAGGTGTCTACCATCCTATATCTATGCATTTCATTTCATTTCATTTCATTTCATTTCAATTCAATTTTTTTGCCCTACGTGCAGTACCTTACATTTCCCTGTGTTGAAATTCATTTTGTTAGTTTTGGCCCAGCCTTCTAATCTAAATATTGATCTTGTCCTCTGGGGTATTAGGTATTCCTCCTAATTTGCTGTCATCTGCAAATTTGATAAGCATGTCCCCTATTATTTCATCTAAGTCATTGATAAAGATGTTGAATAGCATTGGGCCCAGGACAGAACCCACTGGTCACTTCTCTCCAGGATGAAGAGGAGCCATAGCACTAGATTCATACAATGATAGCACTATTATTCCACTTTTTCTGCCTTGGTTGCATTCTGTGGAATCCCGGTGCTTGTAGTTTGGTGAGGTACTAGAACTTTGACTAAAGATTCTAAATGCACCTCCCTCAACTGCATATCCCAAGATACCACAGGATGGAACCATGGCAGTTAAACTGGAATCATACCACTATAATTGTGTAGTGTGAATGGGCCCCAGCTGTTTTTGGACTACAGTTTCCAGCAGTCCTAACCCACACAGTCAGTTATGGAGTGTGTGTAGTAGAGTTGCAGTTCAACAACACTGGATGAGCTGCAGGATTCTCACTCCTACTTTTCTTTTATATAAAAAATTAATCTTTCCTCTTGTAGAGTAAAATTGAGCACTCAGCAGCCCCTCTTAAATTATCTTTTAGAGTTCAGTTCAGATACAAGCAAAACATTAAAGTGCCTGCGGGGTTGGGTAAATTCTCCATAATTAAAGATAGAAAGCCAAAGGATACAGTCCACAAGGAGGCAAGATTTGTTGTTATAAATTTAAAGTTGGGTGGCATCAGCCCACCAATATTAAAGAAGGTTGCACAGAAATCCAACTAGAGTGTAGCAGGGTGGGGGGCTGAGGTATTGTCCCTCCAAACAAGAATCCTACCTCACCAAATGAGATTTTTTTTAATCCTCAAAATTTAGCATTGGAGTATCTTAAAACTGGTTGAGCATTTAGAAATAACATTTGGGCCTCCAAAGAAAAGGAGCAGGCAATGTTACCGAGGGAATGTAAACACAGAAAATATAAAATTTCTAGTAGATTTCATTGTGGGACAGAATTCTGATTTGGGGGCAGCTGCATCTCTGAATCCAGGATAAGCCTTGTCCCAGTGATAAAAAAATTACTTGAACACAATCCTGGGTGGTTTGCTGTCATGATGAGCCTCACAATTCTTTTCCAAAGTCAGCTCTCATGGAAAATGCTCGCACTGGTGAAGCATTTTGGAAAATGGATTGTTGCTTAGTGAGTGATTCACTCTGAGTTGGAAATATTCCCACCTGCACTCAACATTCCTTTATATGTCATTTTTAATGGGATATATATAATTTTTAATGAGATCACAGTTAATCTCTAGACTTTTAATATATGTGGAAAACATCCAAAAAGGCAAAGAGTTTTCAAACTCACTAGTCTTTAAATGATTCATTGAAACAGATTATTTATAGTGGTAGTGCATAATTTATTTGAATCCTTTGTCCTTTACTTTTAATCTTATTCTGAGGAAGGGGTTGTGATCACTTATATTTATGACCCTTTCACAGTTTGCCTCACAAATATGAGACACATGTTCTTGCAGTATTAACTGCTTCTTTGTGAATCATAGAGGTGACAAAGGTTTGTTGTTGCCCCCCCCTTTTTATCTGTAGTTTAAATCTAGCACTAAATTTTCTGCCTCAAAGCATCGATTGGGAATAGATGCCAGGAAGCTGTGTTGTGGGAGAGTTACTGTTCCACCCTGGGATGCCAAATTATAAGGGCAAAGCTCAAGTGGTTTGTGAAGTCATCCATCCCGCTGGATGGAATTAAACCCTTGAAATGTGACTGACTTTTATCTCTACAAAATATATGTTTTGGCTGAGATGAGAACCTTGGCTTAGAGACTTGCAGGGGCCCCATGTTCCATCCTTTTCACTTTTCCTTCCCGAGTGTCTAGCAAGATTTCCTTCAGAGGCCTCTTTATGTTCTGCTGCTGTACTTCTTCTTATATGTATTTTAGGTTCTTCATTTTGCATCACCTGATTTTATAAGTCTTTTGCAAAATTTGAAGAAGTTACTGTTCTGGAATAGAATTCCCAGAACCCTCTGGACTTGGTTGGCAGATTCGAGAGGCTGTGCAGATCTACTAGAAATGCAAGCACATTTGGATATTTTTAGACACTTACAGTCATCCCTCCCAATTCATGGGGCCTCTTCAGCGAATTGGAAAAATTGCAAATATGCAAGGCCCATTGGATATAATGGCTGTATGCTCCCACGTGTGCACCAAAGGTGCGCAAGCCATTTTGTCCCTCCTGGCTTCCTGTCCTCAGAAATTTAAGAATGCGAATGGGAAGTCTGTGAATTAGGAGGGACAACTGAACTTAGGATCAGTCAAATACACGTTCTTGATCAGGTGCTATTCAATTTTGTCTACTGAAATTGGCTCTAATTCCACCCCAAGCTTTATTGCAGTGGTACTTTTTACCCTTACCCCCTTTACATCTACGTGTGGACATTGACACTTGACTTAGTATATGGATTAAAATATTTTCTTTATTTAGTGCACATATTTTCATTCACATATTGATGTATATTTTAACATTTGGTAAAGAAATAACATTGTCAATTTAGAACACTTTTATGTAAGTAAATTCAATATTTAACTCAACACATGTATAAATTTTACACATTAAAAAGTTTGGGAAGAGGATGAAGAAGGATTAAGGCCTTCAAGTCTCCCTCTCCCCCTTGAACAAGACTTGTTCGCACCACCCCAGGGGGCTTGCCCCACCATTTGAGAACCATTTCTCTATAGAACATTCTGAGAATGAGGAAGCATTATTATTATTATTATTATTATTATTATTACAAAGTATTTATACTCTGCTTTTCGGCCAAAAGGCTATCAGAGGGGCTTACAAATGGATTAATCAGATGGTTCCCTACCCTCAGGCTTACAATCTAAAAAGACAAGACACAAAAGGAGAAGGGAATGGTGGTGGGGAAGGGAAATAAGTCCAGCAGATCTTCTTTCTCTCTAAAGCCTGGACCAAAGCAGATGGACTGGAGGGAGGGCCCTTCTTCTTGTTCAGGCTAGGCCCGAAGTTGGTAACGTAGTGGCTTAAGAGTGAATGAATGCAAGTTTGACTTGGAGGCCAAGAGTCAAACTAAACTTGATGCAGGAGATGTTTGAATGCATCTATGAACATACTTTTCTTTCCCTAAAACTTGCTAAAGCAATTATTAGGCAGGGGGCATAGGATGGGGGCACACAAACACATTATGAGACTGGAATGATTGAGAGAGCATGGCCAGGCTTCTAAAGCTATGCCTACATGTTATGAATTTCCAGACTGGGAGCACCTAGCAGAAGGAACTGAGAAAGCTACCATGAAAGTATGGCTTAAAGAATACTGGAGAGCTCTTGAAAAAATGCCTATGTGCCTAAGTAGTGGTTTATGGAATCCTTCCCAAGCAACCCCTGGCATACAGGGTTGCTAAGAGATGGGGATCAGGGAGATGGCTAGGCTCATGAAAAAATTATTGTTGGCCACATTGCTATTTTTTATTTCAGTGTGAAATGTATTAAATCACTTTGCTGATTTCTATTACTGAAAACCCGTTCGAGTTAATATAATGGCCATATTTAATATTACCTTTCTGAAGGAAATAATTTATGCAATTGACAACTTCTGTTGCTTTTTCCATTTGCATTTCACTTTAAACCAGACATTTTTCCTTTTCTAACTCTCCAAATAACAAAAGTAATAAATATATATATTCTTTATTACCTTTTCAGTTATTTTTCTTGTACTCTGAACAACAACACTGCTGAGTGGAGAATTCTTGTGTTAAAATGTTATTGTCTTTTCAAGAACATCAATTATTATGGGCAAAACCTATCAGTAAGTGCCTTCAAGGGAATGGTGGCTTACAGTTCAACCTACAGTTGAGGCAGACTGCTGTGAAACTGAAGCACTCTGACATATCCAGCCAAGGCCCTGCTGGGCTTGAGAAGCAATGTTCTTTGCTTGTCATCTTACTGTCTGTCATTCTGCCTATCTAAGTATCCATCTTCACTCTCCCATTGCTCCACAGACAGTCTGGGGATAGGATCCTGTTGGTGACATACACCATCATAAGTGCTTTTAAGCCAGTGGTTTCACTTGTTAGGACGCTAGCATCCAGAATTGTATCCTGTTTATGGCTGCACAAATGACATTGCACCAGTGTCACCAGTGGCTGAGCCTTTTAAGGCATAAGTGCTTTCCATAGTACACTTTGATGCAGGGGGTACTCCCAACCATTGTGCAACAGGGGCATAATCAACATTGTATCAGTTGTGGAACCTTGCAACCCAGCGTAGTGGTATAGCCTTATACTCTGTAAATTCTCTATTAGATCTTTATTTAAATATTCTCCCATATTGGAAGTATGCACAGGCATTGAGAGAGCATAAGATGCTGTGGATTCAAGACCATGCTCACAATCCTCCTATTTTAATTTCTTAGGATATTGGAGCTCTAATGTGGATATAAAGTCATGGAGGTTTCCACGGATGTAGTGAAGGAGGGGTTCAGCATCAAATCTCCCCCAAGACAGGACCTATGTCTCTGACCTCAGAGGCAAACTCGAATATTTTCTATGATCAGTGAGATGCTGTCCCAGAGACCTAGGGCTGCATAATTTGAGAAGCTGGAGGACAAATCCTTACCCCCTTTGTTTGGTTTAGACATAGGACGTTATCACACGGGGCAAATCTGCTGGTTAATCCACA
>CM034701.1:328284332-328307115 GCA_020142125.1 Phrynosoma platyrhinos
GGCCCTTACCTGTGATGCGTTGGCCAGATACTGTCTGGGATAAACCCTCTATTTGCTATAAAGATAATTAAAGTTGCAACTGAATTGAGAATTCATTTTATACATTGAAAGTCAAGAACAGTCACAACATTGCCTAGGTTTATAGGTGGCCACAATAATACTAAGTTATACAACAAATATATATTTTAAGTGGTCTATGACAACAATACTTAGGTCTGTAAGTGGACTCCTAAAGTTCCAGTGTTCTCAGTGTTTTTTATCCCTAATTTCTAGTACAAATATATATTTTAAAAGCCTCACTCACCCAAACTGCCACAAAAAGGTGGAGCTGGGATCCCCTTGGCTCAGGTATTGCAGTTGGTCCCAATTAGGCTGACAGGAAGCTTAACTAGTGGTGGGTGATTTGATCATCTTACACATGTCTTTTATCAGCTGTGTTGGCTTTTGCTTAATTATTAGCTTGAGTTCAAAATGGGTTCTGCCCACTTCTGCAAGTTTTGCACATTGCTGGATTTGCCATTGCCCTGCTGGTACTCTTCTCCAGAAGTTTACTTTAACACAAGACTTGCGGGAACAGCTTACAACAGCTGGCATTTTGGGGGGACTTATGTCTCCATAAATGGCCTTATATGTACACAAAACTGAATGGAATAATTTCACAATATCTGTATTCCCCTGCTGTGACACAACAGCATACAGGCATCTGTTGTGCAATGGTGGAGAGATTGATATGTCATGGCCCAATGCACAATGGAAACCAATGGGCTTTGGAGCACTCCCTGATGTGCATCCAGACACTGCCTAGGAAGCACTGGAGCACAACAAGAACCTCAGATGTGCATCAGAAATGCCCAAGGCACATGAGAAGTGCATGATGCAAATAATAATAATAATAATAATAATAATAATAATAATAATAATAATAATAATATAATGATAATAATTTATATCCCGTCTCTGTAAAATACAACCGAGGTGGCTTATAAGATAAAACAAACAATCCCATCCCCCAGTAGCCCACCCCCCAAAAATACAATTAAACAGACAGAATATAAAAACATACTTTAAAATTACAAAAACAAATAATTTAAACAGCTACAATAAAAATCAAGGACAGGCATAACTATTTTTGGTGGCCAGTTACCTATTCAGGAAAGGCCTGCTGAAAGAGATCCACCCTAAACAGCTTTTTAAAAGCTGTTTAGGGTGGTCAAGTGACGGATCTCATCCGGCAGGCTGCTCCAAAGTCTGGGAGCGATAGCTGAAAAGGTCCTCTGGGCAGTTGCAGATAAGCTAGTTTTTATAGGTTGCAGTAAATTTTTCCCAGAGGACCTGAGTGTGTGGGCTGGATTGTACAGTAGGAGGTGGTCCCGAAAATAGGTTGGATCCAAGCCATTTAGGGCTTTAAAGGTAATAACCAACACCTTGTACTGTGCCTGGAAACTGATAGGCAGGCAGTGAAGCGATTTTAGAATAGGTGTTATCTGGTCTCTTCTGGTTTTACCTGAGATCAGCCTGGAGCATTCTTGCTAGTGCCCAGATATGCAATCTTTGCAATTCACTAACAAGGTGTCATCACATTTCTGTGACATAGGGGATTATCGCATACCTCTTTTTGGCCAATCTGGGCATGGGCTTAAACTGGTCAAAATGGATCTTATTGCACACCTCCATGTCCAACTCAGATGCATCACATACCTGATCTGGACTCCTGGCAGGCTCCTGGCGGACTTTGCAAAGATTAATACTTTCCCGTTCTTTGCAAAGTATGCTAGGAGTCTAGATCGGGTATGTGATGCATCTGAATTGTCCATTAAAATCCATTTTGACCAGTTTAAGCCTGTGCCCAGCTCATACTTGGACCGGCCAAAAAGAGGTGAGTGATAATCTCTATAATTACAGTCATAATGTTACAAAATGTAGACTGTGATGTAGGATCTAAGTTCATGTTTTTATGTTAAAGTGAGCTCCTAGACATACAATTTTGTTTTAAAAGAAGGTGAATCCCATAAGTGACATAATAGATCTACTCTGGGTGGGTCTACCAAGTTAAAAAAAAAAAAGGTATCTGATACAGGGAGAGAGCTTCCAGCATTCGACCTGAGCCTTCATTTAAAAACAGCACATAGGGTATCTCAAAACCTAGAGATGGGTTTCACATTAAGAAACAATATGATATAGTCACTTTAGAACA
Organism: Phrynosoma platyrhinos; assembly: GCA_020142125.1. Taxonomy (NCBI): domain Eukaryota; kingdom Metazoa; phylum Chordata; class Lepidosauria; order Squamata; family Phrynosomatidae; genus Phrynosoma; species Phrynosoma platyrhinos. Next base: position 328,286,527 of record CM034701.1, read on the forward strand.
TTTTAGTGTTAGCAGCAACCATTATACTCATCAATTGCAAATGTGCATGTTAATCTATAGGTGTTTAGGCACAGCATGTATTTATGGTAACTTCTGTCTATTTGCTGTTAACACTGTCATCCTGCATCACTCTAAGGTGGAGCCATCTTTCCCTTTCCTCTTTCTCCTCCATTAGAGGACCAGCTGCATATATTTGATTATGTGCAAGTAATTGTAAGTAAAGCTATTTTTATGTTTTACAAAAGAGATTAAGCTTGTTTTGTTACCCTTCTAAACATTGTTTGCATGAGGGCATGGGCGTGGGACTTGTTCAGCTTTTGCCTTGCCAATTATTCAATTGCTTGAGAGAACTACTCCTCTTTCACACATTGCAAAGAGAACATGTGCCATAGCCCTCCTGGGACTTGAATATGGAGATGGGAGATCACAAGATGGAATGCTTCCTTAACATCAAATCCCCCCCCCTCATGTTGTTGTTGTTGTTGTGTGCCTTCAAGTAGTTTCTGACCCATGGCAACCCTAAGGTGAACCTATCAAGGAGCCCTGGTGGCACAGTGGTTAAATGCCTGTACTGCAGCCACTCATTCATAGACCACAAGGTTGCGAGTTCAATACTAGCCAGGGCTCAGGCTAGACCCAGGCCTGCATCCTTCCGAGGTTGCTAAAATGAGTACCCAACTGTTGGGGGGCAATGAGCTTACAGTTGGAAACCACTTAGACATCCCATAGTGCGATATGAAGCGATATATAAATGAAGCTGCTTTGCTTTTGCTTTGCTATCATGGGGTTTTCTTGGCAAATTTCTTCAGAGGGAGTTTGCCATTCCCTTCCTCTGAGGCTGAAAGAGTGTGACTTGCCCAGGGTCAGCCAGTGAATTTCTATGGCTGAGCTGGGATTCGAACCCTGGTCTGTCAGAGTCACAGTCTAACACTCAAACCACTACACTACTCTTGCTGTCACGGCATGTTATCATTTATTGTATGCCCTGCTCATGGCATGTTATCACTTCAGGAGGAAAATTCCTAATTTGGTCTGAATGTTTTAATCATCTTACTGTACAGCCTATGTAATTCTGCACCTAATCTGGAGTAAAACAGAAATGCAATGTTAGGATAACAGATTTTGTTACTTCACTGTATGCTATCTGACATTTTCTGTACAGGTATAAGAAATGCACATAGCTTTGCATGATGTTGACATCTGAGGCCTTTTGAGATCCTTGATGCACTGATTTTTCATATGCTTTTCAGGATTTCTGAAAGCTTCTGTTCACTTGTAGACTTTTCTCCAAAAAGTCTCCACACGGATTTTCTCTTCCTTTCTAATAGTCCTGTGGCACCTTAAAGCAGAGGTGGGGAACCTTTGGCCCTCCAGTTATATCTGGGCTATAGCTCTTTCCAGCTGCTTTCAAACATGACCAGTGAAAATAAAATTGCAGGTCCTGTAGTCCAAAACACTAGCCTCAAATTGGCAGGTGAACTTATTTCCACTGTACTTTAATTTATAGGGTGCAGACCAATCCACAAGTTACACAAACAGGTCTGTACCTTTGGCTGGGAAGCTCAGGAGTAATGGATAGTGAAGGAGGTGTCCAATGCTGCCCCACCACATCCCCTAGCACTTGCCATTAGAAGTGACTGCCTTGCTCTGAGTGATGGAAGTATTTAGTCCTAGATCCTGCAGTGTGAAATGGCTTCCCTCTAAATCATTCCATCTGTGAAAATTGGCACTAAACATAAATTTAAAATGTGTGCCACCTAATTTACAGAAAATCACACTTCCGAAGTAATTATTCTTTGAATTGCTTATATTTACACCAAGTCTTTTCTTTTTAATAAGCTAGGCACATTCTGTGCCTGGAGTTCTTTGTTTTACAAAAACAGCATGGAGTAACGAAAGTACAAAGGCTTTACAATTTTACAGTGCTTTTTTCCCTTTCCCATTCTCCTTTTTTCCATTCTTTTTTGCTTATGAGAAAACTGCAAAAAAGTTGGATTAAGATGGACTCCCTGTAAACCTTTCAACACAACATGGCTGCTAGAAATGTTAGCCCACAGTTGGATGCAGATAATCCACTGGAGCACACCATGATACTACAAAAATAGCCTTAAGTCCAAACTTCAGAGCAGATGTCAGCCTTTGAAGATCCTTTCAAGTACAAACTGAATGGCTCAAATCAATCTCACATAAACATGAAAAATAAACTACAAACACAGAGCAGCCTCAAACTGATACCAGGTAGGGGGAAATCAAGAAAAGCTTTCAATCCTTAAAATGTCCACTCTTGACAGCACTGAAAATACGCAAATATGTCATCCCTCCTTTGTTTGGTCTTCTCATTTCATTTTCCTTTATCAATGGCTCAGCAGTAGACTGCCAACAGGAAGCACACAAAGATGCAGCCAATAGTTTGCCCAGCAGAATGTATGTGCTTGAAGTGGAAAGGGCTTTCCTCTGAAGAATGACAAGAAAGACAGATCTGAATAATGTATCAGATTATTTCACTAGGTCAGTAGATCTCCAGGGAGGATAAAAACCATCCTTGAAGGGCTGGGGAAGACCTTTTATATAAGGATGTTTTAAAAAATAATAAGGTAATTTAATATCCCCAAAAGCTATAACAACAGTCTACATGCATCAAAGTGTCATGTCTTCGGATTCAAGAAATTTTACACTTAGAACAGGGATGGGGAATACACAGCCTCTGGGTTGCATACAGTCCTTCCATTGTTTTCCTCTCCACACCTCCCAAGTCTCCTAGGACAGACCCAAGCCTCCCTTCCCCCTTCTGTGAAATTTCAGGCAAATTTAAAAATAAAAAAATGGGGCAAAACACTGAAAACCACCACAGCTCCTGTATGGATATCCTGGCCACAGAAATGACGGCAGACTAAAAAAGAGCCCAAAGCAGAACCAGATGTTATGTCACTACCAGTTTTGATTTTGTGCAGTAGTGAGGCTTACTGGCAATGCAGAGAGGAAATGGCCTCCAACCATGGCATAGTTGCCTACTCTGGTTTAGAATGTGATAAAAATTCAATAGACCAGGTAGCTGCCCATCAATGGATATCCTCCAGAGCAGGATTTTGAGTTCATGGAGGGCAAGAGAAGAAAACAGAAAAAGAAAGAGACCATTCTGTTGCAGGCATGTTGGGCTGAGAAGAGTGAATCACAATCCCCCCAAGATCATCTGACAGGTGCATGGACCAGTGGGAATTTAGTTATAAACTCTGAAATCTGAATAAGCCAGAGGGCTTTTTCTATCGTCGCTCCCAGACTCTGGAACGGCCTGCCAGATGAGATCCGTCAATTAACATCCTTACACAGCTTTAAAAAGGCTGTCAAGACGGATCTCTTCCGGCAGGCCTTTCCGGATTAGATAGCTGGCCACGACCCTCTGAAGTCGGGTATTGGACTCATTGTAATTCCCTCAAGTAGATCCGCAGGGGACTGTTGCTTTGTTAGACTGTTGCTTTGTTGCTGCGGTGTGTGTTGATTGTTGTAGCTGTTATTATGTTGGGTTTTAGATTAATTACTGCTTAGTTGCAGTTGTTTTAATTGTATTTGATTTAATAACTTTTTAAGGGGGGGAGGAGGGATGTTGTTGTTTTAACTCGTTTGTAATCTACAATTTTATTGTTCACTGCCTAGATTGGTTTTCCACTGGGGCGGTATACAAATAAACTATATTATTATTATTATTAATAAATGACAATGTTTCAATGGGCAGAACAAAGTTAAATTTCAAAAGTAATGTAGTGAGCGGGAAGAGCATTAACTGTGCATGTGCAACAATCAGCAACTTTGAGTTACTTTAAAAGGGCATTTTAAAATGGGTGGAACATTTTTAGGCTGTATGGTGTTATCAGTCTTAACATTTCCTCCAGATAAATAACTAATTATTTAAAAGCAGTAACAATGTACTAGATATTTCTTGTAACTGAAATAGTAACCAAATACTTTGAGGTTTTTATAATTAGTTAAATCATGTTAAAATATTTTGTGATTGTACTCTGGTTTTAATTGCTCTGGTTTGTTGTGCCTACCTCCTTTCCTCTCTCTTCGTAAACTACTGGTGCAACAAAATTGCCACTTTCCTATCATCATCATCATCATCATCATCAAGTTAAAACAATTAAACAATTTAAAAAGTTAAAACAATTCTGCATTAAAAATATTAAATAGTACTAAAATTATATACAACTCAGGCATCTGATTTGCACAGCATTTTAAAGTGCAATACTCATCAATTTAAAAAGCCTGACAGCACAAAAATGTTTTTATCTGCCACAAAAAGGAGAGCAGGGATGGGGCCATCCTGGCCTCTGTAGAGAAGGAGTTCCAGAACCTAGGAAAAGCCACTAAGAACACACACTCTCTTGTTCTCAGAAAATGAGCTTGATAGATTGGTGGGGCAGAGAGAGGGCTCTCTCCAGATGATCTCAATGCTCTAGTGGGCTCATAAAGAGATATACAGCCCTTCAAATAATCTGGGCCCATACCTTATAGAACTTTATAGGTCAAAACCAGCACTTTGAATTTTGTCTGGAAACAGACTGGCTTCCAATGGAGCTGTTGCAAAAAGGGAGTTGTTTTCTCCTTGTAGCCAGCCCCATTTAAAAGCCTGACAGCAGCTCCTAGGGTGAACTGAAGTTTCTGAGCACTTTTCAAAGGCCGCCCCAGGTAGAGCATTTTACTGTAATCCAAATGGGATGTAACCAAGGCATGTACCACCATGGCCAGATCTAACTTCTCCAGGAATGGAGACTTCAGCTTCTTCAGTTGGCTAGCTTTAAGTGTACAAAAGCACTTCTGCTGAAACCTGGGCCTCCAGGCCCAGAGCTGAATCCTATGAGTACATCCACTCATGTTCTAGTAATGCTGAAACACTGAATCATGTAGAAGAACAGAAATGTATTATGTAAGACCTAGGCTTAGATTGTAATAGCATGTTCCTCTCCTTTGGAGTGGAAGTGGTTTTACTTGTAGGTCCAGCTAGAACTGCTTATGAGAAATTGGTCTGTTTCTGCAGCATGTCTGAGCTGCTTCATTCACGTTGAAAATGAGCGTAACTCTACTGACCTCACATCCATTATTAATCAAAGCCGTGACACAGAATAATCAGTGATGTACTCTGGCTGAATTGAATGACACTAGAAGGCTTCTCTACCTCCTCTACACTCAGTTGGGTGCAATGCAATTATTTCAGAAGGCACTGGTCTTCTACATTTTTCATCACACAGCTATATTATGTTTCACCACTGCTTGACCTACTTCCCAACCCATTATCATTGCAAAAGATGACAAAGGAATTTATCAACTTTTTTTGGACTGTTAGCAAGATCAGCCTCTCCCAAACCAAATGCCCTTAAAATGTATTGCACTGCAAGTTAGTATAGACAACACATCTTAAAACTTCTGGAATGGAGAAGATTGAGCTAGAGTGACAGTAGTCCATCACTTATAGGGGACTGAGGAATGCTTAGCTAGACTGCAGCTCATTATTTACAAGAAGATTTCTATTATTTAAGATATTTCATAATTTCCCAGTTAAAATCGGGGGGGGGGGGAAAGAGAAGAATTTTCTCACACTGGTACAGGCATGCAACTAAATATGGAAAGAGGTGTGCTAAGAATAAATGATGTCAAAACACAGTTCATTTATAAATTGGCTTTTGTTTGGATTGCTTGCAGACATAAAGGGAAAACTCCCACTTTTCTGTAACAAAGGGATGGTTTTCCAAAGTAAAATCTTTGATGGGTGGAACTCCTTGACACATCATTCCAACTCATTTAAAACTGAGAATTCATTCATCATGTGTGTGAATCAGAGAAAGGTATCTGGGAAGGTATTAGGATTTAGGGGGAAAGAAAATAAATATCACATATTATTTGAGATCTAAATCAATTTACGTTGAATATCCTCCCTACCATTACAAGGCCAGTGTGGTACGTCTACTCCAAAGTAAGCCCCACTGAATTAAGTAGATCTTTCTCTCAGGTTATTGCATATAGGATTGAAGCTTCAGCTTTGTGTACAGAAACAAATGAGACTGTGCCGAAGAACATTTGTGTACTTTGAAACTATTGCATGATTTTCTGCAATGCCATGTGTCATGTTCTTACAGCAAAACTGGGCATGCCACAACCTGAGGGGTCAGCTCTTACATATGATGCAGTCCTGATTTTTTTCCTTTCTTGGGTGAGTCTCTCATGGATTTTATGAAAATTTTCTGCTTGAATAAGCAACCTGGCATTTAACACACTTTTCCCCATGTTGAATGCTGCCATTCATTAATTCTTCTTTGTGGGAAAGAAACAATTCAGAGTCAGCATAATGCAGACTCATAGCATTATAGGTATGCCATTTCTGTCTGATGAAACATGAGAGAGTGTCTGGGGGCTGTGCTATTTACTGCCACATTTGTGTTTTTATTTTTTTTAAACCTCTATCTTTCAGTCTGCTTTATAAAGAAATTTACAAAATTTTGTCAATTCTTATCAACAAAATGAATGAAAAGCTCACTCATCTACACTGGGCAAATGCAATACATATAGTGATCATAAACAGAGAGAGAACCATGTTGTATCCAACTTATATGAGGCAAACCCACTCTCTTCCTGGATTAACAAATTTGCCAGTCCTCCCCCCCTCCAATTGAATTTTTAAGAAGACAACTCAAATTAATTCCATTCTGCTTATTAAGAAATTGGCAAATGTTGGTTAACTTCATACCAAAATATCTAGTCCAATGATACTAAACTATTCAGCTCACCCATTACCATGGAAAAAACAAATGAAGAGGTAGGAGCACCAGCACCCCCTTGTTCTTTGGACAGGACAGTCAGATGCAGAAGAGTCCATAGAAGAAAAGATTCTAGAAGATGGTCTTTCCTAGGACTTTATATCACACAAACTTTGTTCTTGCCACCATCGCATTAGTAAAAGGAAATGGATACTTACCAGGTTTGGAGTTTTCTTTATCACACACCCCTTCACTAGTGCGATGGGAGCTGTTTCTGACATTGAGTTACTCCTTGACATCTCCCTTAAACCAATCTCCCTGACTGTGCCTGATTCAGCATGCATTTCTTTCTTTTTCTTTTTAAAATTGTAATGCAATTCTGGAGTTATGGCAATGCGATTTAGTAAAACAAAGATGAAAGAAAAGAAAATGAAAAAAATAAAGAAAAGAAAACCAGCTTGTTTAGAAATATAAAGGGGGAAGAAGGACCCAGGGAGGGGATGAGACACATATACCACACGATTACCCAATCTTGGAACTGCTGCAGGAGGAACTTATTGCAGTTGAGGACTCATGGCACAGCAGTGCAATTGGAAGTTTATTTATGGTTTTCACCATCAGTGAAAAGGTGCACTTTAACCATGCTTCGGAGACACAGCAGTGATGGGTCGGAAGTGATGTGTGATAAGTATCAACAAAGGTGCTATTTTCTAACTTTAATTGTGTTTAAAAGCTGTGTGTGATAAAGTTTTTAGCTAGAAAGCTGAATTCCTTTCTGCCTAAGGATACTCTGAGGAGGTTACTCAAAATTCGGATATTTCTGAACAAAGTTCTGAAAAAAGACCTCAGAGTATTCCTCTGAAGAAATGCACCAGGCTTTTTAATTAGCAAAGACCATCCCCTCACATCTTGAAACATGTCTTTTTTTCTCTTGTGGATTTTTTTGGATGTCCTCCAGTTGTTCTTCGTTTGGCACAAGCAAAAGAGGCCTCCTGCACTTTTAATGTGAATTCCAGTAGCTAAAGCATGTTTTTGTATGCCAAGCTAGCTTTTGGAAATGCCATCTTCTATAAAACTTTTCAAGTTTCAGAAGCTTTGTCCTCTTTTGCATATGGTTACACTTCAAGGACCTTTAAAAAGAAACAATAGAATCTACCATGGAAAATGCATAATTGAATTTTTCCATGGTAAGAAACACAACAGGTGTATCATTGCATTTAGTCTCAGTAATTGCATTTCTTTTTAGTATCATAGAAAAAGCCTATCACATACTACCAGCTCTTTGGTCCCACTGTGCTTCATTCTAGGCCATTCATTGCCCATACGCTTGAAGCTACATCACAAACAAGGATATCTTTTTTTGGGGAAAAAACTCCCTTTTCATGAACACAGACAAAGCTTCCTTTAGAAAATGTTCACAGTTTTGCTGCATTAATACGAGGGACAGAGAGTTAAGAAAGTGTGTGTATGTGTATGCACATGCCTTCAAGACACCAGTCAACTTATGGTGACCCAATGAACTCCATAGAAAACTCTGAGGTGGTTTTGCCAGTTTCTTCTCTGAAATCTAGCCTGCAGCACCTGGTATTCAGTGTGTGTGTGGGGGTGTCTCTATCCAAATACTAACCAGGCCTGACCCTGCTTATTTCCCAAGATACATACTGTATATGCTCATGTATAAGTCTAGAAATTTTAGTCAAAAAATTGACCCCCAAAACCTGTGTCGACTTATCCATGGATCAGTGTAGGTACTCTACTTTAACTCTTATTTTAAAAAGCAACCATCCCTTGGTGAAAGGCATGCATATCATCTATCCTGGAAGCACTGACCCATGCCTCTACTCTGTCATCCATCCAGCCTTTAGTGTAAGCACAAACTATTATGCCTGCTGGGGTTTTGTAAGTTCTTTGGCATCATTTACCTTTCTTTTATCCTTTATATTTTTTGCTACAAGCCCCTAAATTTTACCCTCAACTTATCCATGGATCATATCAAAATCCACAATTTTGGCCCTAAAACCTACCCTCGACTTATACATGAGGTCGACTTATAGTCAAGTATATACAGTAATTGTTAATAATACAGAATTGTTACAGAGAACAGTTACCATTTGGAGGGATTTTAAACTGCTCCCTCTGGCATCCCTTTTAAATAACATGATTTGTGGGTTTGGAAGAAAGCTAGTTCTATCACTTAGCAGAGTAGAAAAATACCCGAGGGAACAGATGTTCATAATGTCCAACATTTTACAAATGAAAACTGGGACACGTTGCTGCCAAGCAGCATCAGAGAGTGGTCAAGATGGCAAAAGTTATTAATGAGGAAGAACACACAAGCTAGGAGAGGCTGCACTGGTTGTATTTGCCTGAATCTACAGGGAAGAGCAAGATTCTTGCCCCCTCTGCTAATCTTATTTCCCCCTTGCTGAGTTAAATGCCAACTATTTTGGCCCTTTGAACTCAATTTGCAGCAACTGAAGTTAGCTGAGGATGAAGGGGGGAAATGGAAGGAGGAGACAGAAACTGGGACATTTTAAAAGCAGCTGAAAAAATGGGACAACAGAGGTTTAATTGGGACTATCCCTGCCAGTTGGAGGGTATAGGTGCTGGTGGAGTTGAGAGGGGACATGACAATCTTCTGGCCTTTTCTGCAAAACTTCATAGCTGCTTTTTTACCATTGGGAAACAGGACTGTGTACCACTCAGCATGTCCAGGCACCTTAAACAAGCCTGTGTCTTCAGGAATAATGGAGGACACTATCCTATAGCAAACACCAACATTGAACACTGTGAATTCAGTTCACTTCTATATAGGAAGGGGTTGTATTTTGCCAACCTGCATTTTGGGCCCTGTATTTTTGGGGGGTTGGGAGAGTTATCTTCATCCAGTGACTGGACTTTAACAATTCACATTTTTAGCCACTGCAAATAATTTGCTTTCCACATGGCGGTAATTGCCATAGGGACCAATGATATTATGCCTTCAGGTTGTAGGTTGCAGTCCTCTGTGTCTGAGAGAACACTGTTCCAGAAAGATGTTCTAAAGTGAACACTTTGAATCCTTGTATTCTTGTAACTGCATCCCATCCTCACAACCACATCCATCAAAGAAAGTAGAAGAGCTATTACTCCTTTGCTAATGTTTGCATATCAAAGATGTACACAGATTTGAAATTGTCTTCTCCATAGTGCTAATATTATACCTTTAAAAATCTACCCAGAGCCTCCATGCAAACATTCAAGTCATTTTCTGTCCAAGGTTACAAAACCAATTGTATATTTGTGCATGATTTTTGGGTTATGATTCTCCCAAAAAATTAAATTATATTTTTAATAGTGAATCAACATTTCCTCTACTACAGAGAATATTTTTATCATCGAATATCATTTACTATACTTTCAGAATCACAAAATTAATACCTCACCACACTGTGGAAACACTCCACCCCACCCCACCCCATCCCAAAGAGAAACTATTTATCAGTATGGTAAAATATAATGTTTTATTCTGAAAATCTTCTATAGTTTTTCTTTCCCCTACTCCTTGGAAGAGATTTCTCTGCTTTTATCTCTCATCCTTATTTCAGGGTAACATGATAAACTATTACACACTGCTAAGAGGTGCATCTCTGTGTTTGTATGTTTAAAAATATTATTTATCAAGAATATCTGCCTAGTTAGAAGGAGTGCTACAAAGCTTGTTCACAACTGACCATTTTAGCAACGTGCTCTGCCCCCACTTAATTATGGACTGTACCATCAGTAAGATCACTATGGTGCATACAATAAAAAGGTATTAAACACATTTATACTGCCTTCTTTCTATCTAACAGGAATTTAAAGTGGAGGCAATTATATTTACCCATGCAGTAATGCTTCTTTATCTTGTTAGAAAACCACAATACAGTAATGCCAAGGCAAACTGGCCTCATGGAGATGCCACCCTCGAATGACTGAGGGCTGGTTCACTTATGCATGTGTTTCTCTTGATGCTTAATCCGTCCATGACTTGTAACTCAGTTGTAATTTTTCTCCATTGAAAAAAATCTATCTCAAGCATGAGCAAGTAATAGCAATGTTTCTTTTGTAATGTTCAGTGTGTACAGGGACACTAAGGGCCTAGACCCATAAAGTACACACTTCAAGTCTATTTCCCAGGGCCCCAGATCTATTCCTACCTGTAAATCATTAGCATATGAATATATTGTACAGATTTTGTAAGGGACTACGTACCAATGTTTTCAAGTACCTAGTAATACCTTTGTATGTATAGTGTCTTGTTCACATATGAAAGTCATTGCTTTGAATGGTGGTTAGTAAGTGTTAAACAGAGATTAGAAAAGTTCCTGTTTTGGAGTACAATGCCCAGAATACTCCATTCATGTTGATGGTAATTGCCACTTTATCCTTCACCTCTAAGGGACATACAATGCAATATAAAATACATACCTATCAGAGACAGATAGCTTGCAGAGGCAGAAGCATACATTTATCTCTACTCTAAGGGAGGTTAGAAATAAATACAGGTTATTTTTAAATTTTCTATTTACAGTTTGGTTTGAGTCACCCTGCCAAGTCATACTGATCAAAAGAGAGAACTTGACTCACCTGGGTTCACAGCCTTTTGAAATCCTACCTTTCCAGTTTGATCTCCAGTTATAATGCTAATTTTTTGCTTAATAATAATCCAGGCTGAGGCCCTCTACAGAAAGAAAAACTTCCCATTTTCTTTGACAGCATAACCCATTTATACCGCTTTGTAAGAATCTTTGTTTGCAATTTGCCACATATAAATGTCATCACCTTTATCCCTCATCTCCTCCCTCCCAATCTTACTTCTTTTATACCAGGATCAAGGCTCAAAGCTTCATTAAAGTCAAACTAGATGGCATTTTAAGGTGCTAGGCAAGCCCACTCTGAACAAATCTTGCCCCCCACAAAACATAAAAAACCCCACAACACAAAAAAACAACTTGTGACAAGAGCAATTCAGTCCGACCCCCTGCCATGCAGGAACACATAATCAAAGTACTCCTGACAGATGGCCATCAGAGAGAATACTTTTGCCTACTTTGCCTGTTGTTGTGTTGGTTTTCTTTGCTGACTGGAACTAAATCTGAAGAAGGGTGGAAGGTTTGGGAAGAGGCTGGCCAACTGTTTGTAGAGGGGAATCTGCATGCCATTTCCCACACTCACTTTGTCTTTTGCTGTAGCTATAGCTTTCCAATATTTCATACCCAAATTGATGCAAATTAATGTAGGTGCCAAAACAGCAAGAAAGGGGCTTTTTCTTCCTTCTCTTATATCCAACACGTATGACAGTCTTTTAGTAGTAAAAAAAAAAAATCTCCTTTTTGTCATTGGCAGAGTTGTTAAAGATGATATAGTAAAATATGGGAAGTGAAATTTGTGCCTGTCAAGCAAATTGTGTATGACTGTCCCCAATTGTAGTGCTCTGAAGACAGATGCAATCTGCATCTTCCACATTCATTTCCAGTTTTCCCTGCCTGTAGGGCAATCTCACTTTTTAAAAAAGAAGAAAAAGCACTCCACAATAACAGAGAGCTTCCTAAGTGGCATTAACCCACTTGATCGCTCAATTAACAGATTAATTGCAGATTAATATGAGTATTTTCAAAAAATGCCTATACAAATCATCCCTAGTGGGAAGATATACAATACTGGTGACATTTACAGTTGCCAGCATTTTTTTTTTCCTGGCAGGGTTCCTGTGTATCTAATAGCTGTGGAATAGTTAGAAATTCTTCAGGTAAAGCTTCCTCTAACATGAAAGTGCAGCAACGATTGGTATCTAAATATCAGTGTAGGAATATTTGTTGTTCATATTAAGCCAAGTGCAGCAGGGTTAGTGCAATATGAGTTTGTGGTAGAAACAGCAGTAACTAATCAGGATGTTCTCATACAATAAAAAAAAATGTAATTTATTTTCTCAAGAAATCCATCTTGGGGTAGAAAAGAAGACAGCTCTATACTCGAAGCTCCTAAAAGCTGGCTCTCATGTATAGGACTAAACTTTGTTATTTTTGTGTGCCTTCAAGTCATTTCTGACTTATGGTGACCCTAAGGTGATCCTATCACAGGGTTTTCTTGGCGAGATTTGTTCAGACGGAGTGTACCATTGCCTTCCCCTGAAGCTGAGAGCATGTGACTTGCCCAAGGTCACCCAGTGGGTTTCATGACTGAGCAAGAATTGAAGCCAGGTCTCCAGAGTCATAGTCCAATGCTCAAACCACTATGCCAAACTGGCATAAACTAGCAGCTAGTATTGGGATTGGAGCCCAATGGATGTTCCCTATCCAGACAAAAGGAACAATAACTTCTTGAAGGAGAGAGAAATGATTTCAAAAAATAAGAAAGAATCTAAAGCTTGAGTAGATCAAAGAACAATACAGAGAGGTGAAGCAGGCATTATCTAGACTTACTAATCACTTTATACAAGTATTAATGCCTCTTTGCTTCCAGCAATCAGTTGCTGGGCAAAGTGAATGGGATTGTGCTATTGAACTCATGCTCATTTTGTGGGCCTCTTATAAGCATCTGGTTGGCCACCATGGGAAAAGAATGCTGGACTTAGGCTGAATCTGCACTGAAGAAATAATGCAGTTTGACACTTTAACTTTAACTGCCATGGCTCAGTGCTACGGAATTCTAGGAACTGTACTTTGTTGTGGCACCAGAACTCTCTGACAGAGAAGGCTAAATGCCTCTCAAAAATAGAGTTCCCAGAATTCCAAGGCATTGAGCCATGGTAGTTCAATTGATATCAACCTGGATTATTTCTGCAGTGCAGATGCAGCCTCAGGCTTTGATTGAACTCCTTTGGTTAAATGTTGCCCATATGCTCCCTGGATGAAGTTATGTCTGCCATAACTTCAAGAGGCCTAGTGTGTATGTGCAGAAGGAAAGAGCTTTTCTATGAACAGTCACACATACACAAGTATTCTCTGTATCTGACGCTCATGCAATCACAACATCTGTGCAAAAGCAGTACTTGCCTTGAAAGGCTGTAATATTCAGAACAATAATTTAATATCGAAAAGAAGACAGTTAATTTAAACAGCTTGAAATTTACCCACCTTCTTTAAATATGCTGTAATTGTGTATATTCTTCATTCACCTCCCCAACATGACTAAAGCTTCTTTTTCTTTCTTTTTTAAATAGATTTTATTGTTAAAATTTAAAAAAACATACAATCCTTTCACACAAAACGATATACCTTTGCATTTGTTACATTTATATCATTTTTAAAACTAACTATATAGCTTCCACTTATTTGACTATATACATATATATGTAAATTCAAACATCTTGGTCTAGTAAATGTACCCTGATTATTGTATCAGCAAGTTTGATAATCCTTCTGTATACATCACTCTCAATCTTTCTTCACGTTCCCTTCTATTTCTTCCCATCTCCTATTGCCTCTCCTTATTCTTCTGTCCTTCCTCTTTCCCCTCTTATTCTCCTTTCTACCATCCTCTTCTCCTTACCCCTCTCCCTACATTTCATTCTCCAAAAATTCCTCTTTCTTACCTCTTCCATTATCTACATTCTCACACCCTCTTCCACTTCCTTATCCTTTCTACTTAAGCCTACCTTACATTCTCACTCCATCTTATCTTTCATTCCTACTTCCTACTTGTCCTCATTGGATTATCTAGTAATATTACGGTCCTCCTTGAGTCTTTAGTTCTCTCTTGATCCATTTTGACTGTCAATTTTTTAAAGTTATATAGTATATCTAATTGGAATTTTAAATAATTGTCTCTTTTTCCTGTTATGTGATCCATATGTGTATAAACTTATATTGTCTGATATTGTCATTACTAAATATTAAATAAGTACTGTCCTAGTATCTTACTCCCTTATATTTATTTAATTATTTTTGTCTACTTTTTTTGTTTGTTCCTTTATACCATATTGTTGAAATTCCTTAAAAAGCATTCTTTATTAGTACTCTAGCTTTGTTCCACAGATGCCGTATCCACAATTTGATTCTTATTAAGATTACTTTTATGGTATTCTTATTATAGGTATGTTTGCTCATTAAATTGGTTTTGGGAATAACTTCCCTCACGATATTTCATTGATCATTCTCTCTGTGTTGTCGGTAGCTAATCGTAACTAAATTTCCCCACTGTTTTTTAAAGTAATTTAATATTGGTGACCAATCACTAAATCCTTCTTCTATGCCTTTGTCTTTCAGATGATTTGTTAATGAGTCCATTTCGATTGCATCATAGAGTTTAAGTAGCCAGTCTTTTGCGCTTGGAAAATTTTTGGTTTCCATTTTTGTAATAGCGTAATTCGTGCTGTGGTGATTAGATAAAAAAGATTTTTTCCTATATCATTGTCTAATTCTTTATCCCACATATTTAATAGATATATCTCTGAGCGGTTCTTTATTTTTTCGGTAATATCTGGTTTATGATCTCTTGTACTTTAGACCAGTATTTTTTTTAACTATTTTACATGTCCATAGGCATGGTTCTTTTCCACATTTCCAACAAATGTTGCTACTAGATTTATATATTTTAGTTATCTTTATTGGTGTTAAATACCAGTGGAAATACATTTTGTAATAATTTTCTTTGAGATTTTGTGAACCTGTGTGTTTTAATCCTTTTGTCCAAACATACTCCTATTTTTCAAATTCTATTGGGTAGCCAAAATATTTGGCCCATTGGATCATATTTTCTTTTACTATCTCTTCTTCTAGTTCCCATTTTAATAATAATTTGTAAAATTTTCCTATTCATTTTTTATTATCCCCAATCCAAATTTTATCAAATTCATTCAAGTTTAGATCAATTCCCTGAGCTTTTAAATATAGCTTGTATCTTTCTGTTATTTGTCTGTATTTAAACCAATCCATTACAAATCCTTCATTCTTCCTGTGTTTTCATTTTATAAATACCCAATTTGTCCTTCCTTAGTAATTTAGCATATGTTATCCAATTATGTCTTTGTCTCATTTCTCTTCTGTGAATCACTTCATGGAGAGAAAACCATTGAGGAAATTTTGGCATTGCCCACATTTTGTATTTGTTCCATATCTTCAGTAGAGATTGTCTGATGCAGTGATTGTTAAAGTCTTTGTTTGCCTTGATTTTCCCATATCCCAAGTATGTGTGCCACCCAAAGCACAGACCATCGCCTTCCAATTCCAATAAATCACCATTGTCCAGTACTATCCATTCTCTAATACAGGTAAGACAACATGCTTCAAGGTAGAGTTTTAAACTGGGTAGTCCCAACCCTCCTCTTTCTCCAGCTTCTTGTAGTAATTTTAATTTAATTCTTGACCTCTTATTTTGCCAAATGAATCTACTCATATCTTTGTGCTAGATTTTAATAAAGTTGTCTTTAATCATTATTGGTATCATTTGGAATAAGGAGGTCATTTTAGGAAGAACTAACATTTTTAAAGTAGAGATTCTTCTCATAAACGATAGTTGTTTTTTGTTCCAATAGTTTAAGTCTCTTTTTATCTCTTTCCAAATCTTATATAGTTGTCCTCAAATAGATCTGTTGTTTTGTTCATAATTGTTATGCCTAAATATTTTGTTTTCTTTTGTAGCCTTATACCAGTTTTCTCTTCTAATTCTACTTCTCTATCTTTTGATATTTTTTTTGTGAAAATTGATGATTTCCCTTTGTTTAGTCTGCATCCTGTTGCATCCCCAAATCTTTCTATAGTCTCAATTAATTAGTTCACACAATTATTTGGATTTTCTAGAAATATAACTAGATCATCAGCAAAAGCTTGTATCTTGTAATTATAGTTCTTTATTCTGACTCCCTGAATTGCTTCTTGGTTTTTGATTCCTTTTATTAATCTTTCTATTACTATTAAGAATAGGAGTGGAGAAAGAGGCAGCCTTGTCTCGTTCCTCTATTAATCCTTATATAGTACGATCTCTCCCCATTGATAATAACTTTTGCTCTTTGCTTTTTGTAAATTTCCATTATCCATTTTGTAAATTTGGAGCCTAATTTCATTTTTTAAAATAATTTCAAATAGTGTTTGCCAGTTTACTGTATCAAACACTTTCTCACAATTGATAAATATCATACCTAAACTTTTCTCGTTATGTCTCTCATAATATTCTAATATATTTATAACTGTTCTAAGATCGTCTCTCATATATCTTTGGGGTAGAAAACCTCTTTGGTTTTCATCTATCCAATTCATTAGGTATTTTTAAAATCTATTTGCTAGTATATTAGAATTTTTTTTTATAATCAGTGTTTAGAAGAGAGATTGGTCTATAGTTTCCTATATCCAATTTTGATTTTCCTTCTTTAGGGATAACTACAGTTTCCACTTCCTGCCAAGTTTGTGGTAAATCTTCCTCCAGAATAGCATTCATGACCTTTTGCAGCGGTTCAGATAATTCATCAATACATGTTTTGTAAAAAGCAACAGTAAACCCATCTGGTCCTGGTGCCTTTCCATCTTTACACCTTTTTATTGCTTCCCTAACTTCCGTATTAGGGATAGGTTTATTTAGTTCTTCTAATTGCTCTTGTGTTGGGGTCTGAAAGTCTTGCTTCTCAAGATATTAATTAATATTGTCTAATTCTATCTTTTTTGCTTGGTATAACTTTGAAAAGAAGTTATGAAAGGTTTCTTTTATTTCTTTTTGTTGGATTATTATTTCCCCCTCCTTTTCTATCTCTGTTATTGTGTTTTTCTCATTTTCCTTCCTTAACTTTCCGGCTAACCATTTACCTGTCTTGTTGTCCAATTCAAATTGTTTTTGTTTGAGTATTTTAAGCTTCTTCTTGCTTTTTTAATATTTGAATTTCCTCTAGTATTGCTTTATCTCTCAGATTTAGTTCTAATTCTTTTTTCTTTTTGTGATATTCAATTTTGTATTCCATATTTTTTTTCTTCTTTATTTTTTGTATATAGGCATCCTGGTTAATAAACAATCCTCTAATCCACTTTTCCTGCTTTCCAAACTATGGTCTTTTTAGTATTCCCTGCCCAATTTTCCTTAAAGAAGGGTTTTTTTTAAGTTTCTCTCGCTTTCTCTATAATTTCTTTATTTTGTATTAGGCTTTCTTTTAGTCTCCAATTATATTGTCTTATTTGTTCATGTAGTGATAATATTAGCCCATTATGATCTGATATATCTCTAGGTAAAATTTGTATAGATTTAGGGCCTTTGCAGACTGCCAGAAATAGTGCAAATTGAGTCCACTTTAAGGGTTAGGGTTAGTGCTAGGGAATCATGGGAATTGTTTTTTTTCTGAGACATTGGGCCTTCTCTGTCAGAGAGCTCTGGTGCCACAATAAAATACAGTTCCCATGATTCCCTAATCCTAACCCTAACCCTTAAAGTGGACTCAATTTGTTTTTTTTTAAATTTTATTAACAAACATATATACAAAAAACACATAAACATTACATAAGCACAAATACATGTACATAATACATATATTCACGCACCTATCACTACATACACATATATCCTTCCACACCCAATATCGCACTCATTTCATACATACGTTTCCAATTTAATTACATATGCTATTTAGTAATTTTATCTTTCTTCCAAATAAATGCTTAATTGCCTAATGTCATAACCATTTTTCTTTACACCCCTGATAAACAAGTCTCATTTCACTCTATATATTAACCAGTCTTAGTATCTTTATCCAATTCCTAATCAATGGTCAATCATATTGTGTTTCCCATATCTATATCCTTTCATTTTCATTCCTGCTGTTCTCTATCCTAATATTCCTTAAAATTTGTCCAACCTTTAACCACATCCTCCTTCTCCTTATCATTCAATAAACCAGTCAAGGTATCTGATTCCATTGCTTCCCAAGTCTTGTTTTTCCATTCACCAATAGTGGGAGTAGTTGACTATTTCCATTTTCCAGCATATAATATTCTGGCGGATGTTATCATATAAAGTAAGATCCGTCTATTTCCTTTTCGAATACTTTTTCTAGCATACCTGCCATATTTAACAAGAAGAAAGTTGGCTTCATAGGTATATCCATTTTATATATTTTCATCATCACATCCTTTATCTTTTCCCAGTATTTTTGTGCTTCTATGCATTTCCACCACATGTGGTAAAATGTCGCTCTTGATTTATTGCATTTCCAACAGCAATCTTTTCCAGTTTTATATAATTTATTTAATTTTTACGGAGACAAATACCATCTAAATGTGATCTTAATATAATTTTCTTTATAATCCTGGCATCTTGTAAATTTATTGGTATCATACCATGGTTTTTCCCATTTATTTAATTCTATGGGTTTCCCAATATTCTGAGCCCATTTTATCATGAAGTGTTTTATTTTTTTCATTTTCCAAATTCCTTCCTTGTAATACTCTGTAATATTTTGTAACATGCCCTTTATCTTTGTTAAAAAAAAAAAGATTTTGTCTATTTCGTTTTGTCTATTTGTAATACCCACAGTGTATTTATCTATTTTATACCTTTCCTTTATCTGCATATAAAGAAACCAATTATCTTGTATCTCTTTACCTAGTCGATCCCTTGTTTTCAAAGAATCCCCAATTTCTCCTTTCCAATTAATTAAATCCTTATATGTCAACCAAGATATTTTCCCCATTTTAGATCTTTTAAAAAAGGCTTCCTGATGGGAGGTCCAGCTTGGGATTTGGGTATAGAATTGTTCTTTTATTTTCAACCAAATTTTTAATAGGGCATTTCTTACAAAGTGGTGTGAAAAATCCTTATTATCTTTAAGTTTATTATATAGCATATAAGCATGAAAGCCAAATCTCATTTTAGAATTTTCTAATTCTAGTAATCTTTCATTTTTTAAGCTGACCCATTCCTCTAGCCAATTGAGGCATGAAGCCCTATAATATAATTTAAGATTTGGAAGTCCACAACCACCTTTTAATTTTTCTTCTGTTAACAATTTCCACCCTATTCTAGCTTTCTTCCCTTCCCATACAAACTTTAGCATTTCTTAAAGTGGACTCAATTTGCATTATTTCTAGCAGTCTGCAAAGGCCCTCAGTAAGTCCAATCAGTGTCTTTGGTATCCATATCATATCTGTTTTAGAGAGGGAGTTGTGCCTGTTGAAGTAAAAAATGAACCCATCCATGTTTTTATATAGATGCCTCCAAGCATCAACTAATGCAAGATCTTCAGTTAGTTCAAAGAATGTTTTTGGGAGTTTCCCTTGTGTGGTTTTTTTTTTATCGGTTGTAGAGTTCCTATCTATATATGGGTCTATCACTCCATTAAAGTCTCCAATCAGTAATACTTTTTCATATTCCCCTTCTAGAATCTCTCTATGTATCTTTTGATAAAATTTTCCTTTATTTGTTTTATCTCCATAGATTCCCACAAACAAGATTTTTTTCTCCATTCCATGTTATTTCCACACCTACATATTGACCCTTTGGATTGTTTATTGTTTCAATTGCCTGAATTCATTTAGAAATATATATTATTACCTCATTTTTAAATTTTTTGTTTGCTGATATAAATGCTTCCCCTAATTTTTTATTTCTAATTAATCTTTTGTCTGTTTTTTATATGCATTTCTTGAAGGCTTAGTATATTACTGTTTTGTTTTTCTAAAAAGTGGAATATTCTTTTTCTTTTTTCTTCACATTTAGTCCTTTTAAATTTAAGGTTAGGATTTTCATCCTTTACTTTTTGTTTTGTTTTTACTTTATTGTTTTTAAATTTGAAATTGGGTTCTAAATCCGAACTTTATTCTTTATAAGATAAATTCATCCCACACTTTCTTCTTCTACCATACTTGTTGGAAATTGATGTTGATGAAGTGTTGTAAACAGTCCTTTT
>CM034701.1:328322512-328332783 GCA_020142125.1 Phrynosoma platyrhinos
ATGTAAATGGCCTTAAGCTGCCTTTTCCCTAAGCTGCAGCAACCGCACCAATAGTACTGATGATGCCCTAAATGGGGGTGGAGCAACCGCATTGTGGGGAATCAATGCAGCTTTTCCAAGTCTGTATTGAAGCCTCGCCAATCGTACAACCGGCCCCGAGGACACTGTAAAGGAAGACAGAGCAACTGCATGGGCCAGCAGTGGCTGCTTTAATATTTTTTTTTGTTCTCAGATGCATGCACACATGTGCAGGGACACATCTCTGCACACCTGCACACCTGCGCAGAACACGTCATAGGCTGGTATACAGTCTCTGTACAAAGGTGACTGATGTTCGGCATCCCTGTGCACCTGCGCAGGACCTGTCATAGGGTGGCATACGGTCTGTCATTTTGTCTGTACAAAGGTGACTGAAGTTCGGCATGCTTGCACACCTGCACAGGACCTGTCATACACCTACAGATCATACAAGGATTCACTGACCTCGGCTTCCCCCAAGCAGTGGCTACTGTAGACAGGTGCCACTGTCTGTGAGCAGGGGGCCCATGGTGACAAAACCATGAGGGGCACACTCACCCCTCCACTGCAGTGGGAAGAGGCCCCCACCAGTGTGTCACCCTGTCTGTGGAGTGACACCTGGTGTGGTCCACACTGTCCATAACTGCCCAGTGATGCCACTGCTCACCACTAAGTTGACAGAAAGGCACATACCAACAAAATGACCACTTAAGGACCACAGAAAGCTCCAGCTTGAACCATTGTTGAAATGAACCAACAGATGTGTGGTGCACCTAGGCTCATTTTGTTTGCTGAAATAAATATGTTTTAGGGGGGCTGGAGCCTGACATGGCAGTGTCACCTCCCTAGCTTGATGTGTGTTGCCATGCCATGAGACTACAAAAGTCTATCAGTAGTGCCCCATACCACTTTGGCCTACCAGAATTCCACTGGCCATCCTGGCAATACATTCTGGAAGATATGATCCAAAATAATAACATTTTAAAGCTTTGGCCGCATGCAGTAAGGAAGGGATGCATGTCTATTTCTTCAAGCAGGCAAGATTCTGACTGGATGTATGAGGCTGGGCAGGGAAGGGTGAGCCAGTTCTTAGTGACTGCAGGAAGCATATTGAGCCCTCTTGAGAGATTTTTCCTCATTTTAAAAAAATGAAATTAAGGTTATTTGGGGCCTAACTGTTAATTTATGTGCACAGCTTCTTTTATCTATGTCATTTAAAATAGTAACAATAAAACTGCAGCAGACAAATTCCCAAAGGCTGGTGCCATTAATACCCAAAATAACAGTAAGTTGTAATGAAATTACCACAGCCATGTGGGAAATGAAAAGACTGGAACTGATTTAAAAGTCTGTAAGTATTCTGGCTGGTTTTTCCAGCTGCTTCATAAAATGACCTTGAACCCGCTGGGCACATCACACAGAAAGCTCTCTCCAAATGCATTGCTGGTATCCAACATGTATGCTATTTGTCCAGAGTTAACAAAACCACCCTAATAGCTTAGAGCTTCAAAAGTGCAAACAACTGGAAAAGCTGATTACTCTACAATACAACAATAGTATAGATGAATATAGTTCTTGGTTTTAATAGCGAAAGTAAGAAACCAAACATGCAAGGATTTTAAAATCTGTACTAGTTTTAATAATTTTAAAGCTAGAGTCCCATTACTGGAAAAAAGGTGAGATATAAATTAATTAATGAAAGGATGATGATGATGGTGCCTATAACAGGGATGTGAAAATGTTTCCCCAAATTTCTCCTCTGTTCTTGTCCCATCTGGGCTTTTTAAAAAAATCTAGTTGGAAACTCTGACCTAAACACAACTGCTAGTGACAAGTAGAGTAGACCAAGAAGCTTATCACTCACCAAATTAAGGCTGCTTACCTCTTCCAGATTCAATCCTGGATCTGGGATGCCCCTGAATGTTATCAGACATAAATCGCAACCGATTTAACCATGATGCGGCTGGATGAATCCATCCAGGGTTGAAGCCTCACTCAGCTGGCACTTTTTCAAAGTTGAGGAGCTTCCGATTTCAAAAATTGGCCAGTGAGGCAAGGTTTTGACCCAGGATGGATTCATTCGGTGGCATTGCAGGTACAATGGTGGTGATTTATGTCTGATAATATTTGGGGGTATCCTGGATCCAGGATTGAAGCCGGAAGAGGTAAGCCAAGTAGTGAGATTTATATGAGTGTTGGCTTTACCATTCACAAACTGATTCTGCAGGTCTTGACTAGCAATTAGATGTAGGTCACATTGAGGGGGCTTTCCTCTTCTAATATGGGGATTCATGTAAGATTTCATTTTTGCATAAAATCTTTTTGCATGTGTTTTTCTTATATGCATTTTGTTGGCTAAAATGTACTTGTATGTCTTTTTCAAATACATACATGTTCAACTGCTTGAAAGTATGCATGATTTTTAAAATATTTTATTTAATCAAAATGAACCACAAGTCTCACAGATGCATGCATTTGCAAACCAAGGTGCACTTTGTCTTACAGATCTTAAGGAAAGCACTTCTGGACCTGCCACTGAGTATTCTAGCCAGAGGTCTCTTGAAGCACAGTCCAAAAATTTACTTTCCCAGGCTCCACTCTTTGTAATGATATATTAATTCTGTAGGTCGTTCCTTCCAGGCTTTAGTTGTTATACAGTATTTCTATATTGTTTCCCTTATAAAAACTGTATGAAAATGGTTTGCTTTGAAATGAAAGAACAGTACAGAAAAACATGAATACCCAAGGACCAGTGTTTAGGCACTAACAGTTCAAAATCTTTGAACAACATTGTTGCTTGGATCTGAACTGAATTTTCTAACTGAGCAAATGTTGAACAAAACAGAAAACAAAGATTGGAAAAGAAGAATTTTTAACACTATGGAAACAGTACAAGGACTAAAAAAACAAAACAAAAGATTTAATTAGACCCTGGGCAAACATACAGCTTCAATGATGTGGTTAATGCAGAAGTATAAAGAGATACTCAAAATTCCCTTAGTAGAGTCTCCATCTAGCTGGAACAATGCCAAAAAATGTTACAGTATTAGATTCTAGAGAATCTATTCTCTGTGGCTCAAAGATGGATATGGGGGACATAAGGGGCAGTTGGTAAAATTACTGAGGTATGATGGTCTGAAAGAGGTTCTGGGGACTCACTATATTGCACATCTTTTTGACTTTCTCAATAATATCATGATTTGTCAATTGTTTTAAACATCCATTATGGGAGAAAAACCTATAGATTTCAAAGAAAATACAGTCGTCCCTTCCAATTCATGGGGGATCCATTCCCACCCACCCCCGGAATAAAAAAATTGCAAATATTGGAGTCCCATTGATTTTAATGGGTGTGCGCTCCTGTGCGTGGGTCTGTATGTGCGCCATGGGTGCACATGCCATTTTGTCCCTCCCTCACAAAGGAGTGAGACTGCGGACTCCAAGTCCACGAACTGGGAGACGAGTATAGTTATAATATATAAAATTCTGGATTGCAAATTATGAAGAATTTTAAGACAGTCCACTCTTGTTGCAGGAGAGATCAAGACTGGTGTGCAAGGAAGGGAAAGGAAGCCATATTATTATTATTATTATTATTATTATTATTATTATTATTAAAGTTTATTTCTAGAGCACTGTCAGTGTACACAGCACTGTACAAAAGACAATCAAGGATGAAACAGAATAAAACCTGCCAAAGGCGTACAATCTAAGTACAAACAATGGGTAAAATAATAAAAGTCAATTAAAACAAACACAATTACAATATTTAATAACAACATCCACTGTAAACCCAAGTGACAGAAAAAGTAAATGTATATCAGACAATGCCAGGGAATGCCTCCCTGAACAAGGTGGTCTTTAACTCAGATTTAAAAGAAGTAATGGGAGGCCGGGAACAAGAGGGGCCAGTGGGTGATGGCTGAAGAAGCAACAGCTGAATTGCAATACCTCAGATAATGGTGGTGGAAAGGAAACAGAAACCTGGAGGTGGTGAGTCCACTGTAGGCTCAACTGTCTGAAGAAGGAGGAAGAGGAGGACCACAGTGACCACCCCTTCACCTCCATAACCCACATGAGCAGTTCTCCTAAACAGATCCTGAACATTTCCTTCTAGTCCCAGATTGATTGTCAACAGACACATGACATGGGATGGGAAACCTCTGAGTGTAAGCTAAAGAGTTAAGTTGGGTAAGGAGTGAGAGTTCTGGGTGGCAATGACTGTGTGATCCACCCTCACCCAAAGACTCAGGGAACACTGAGGGAATTCCGGGGCCTGAACCTAGCCTCAGTGATTTTACTCAAAGCAGTGAATCTGAATGTATTACTACAGCTTCATACAACATTATGAGCATAATGTAGAATAGTGGCATTTAAAATGATCTGAGAACTGGTACTAGCCTGCAAGCCATAGTTTGTAAATCAGCAGCAAATACCCAGGAAAGAAAAAGAAACAGCTTTAGCCAATGGGCATAAACCATTCCCTAGCACATTAGTGGAAAAATGCTGGTTTCCTACATCAAGCAACCCCTAGATATGAATTCTGCCCCTTTCCCTTCAGTCCCCACATTTATAGCATTGCAGATTCTAGTAGAGATGGCATATGGGCCTGGATATGCCTGAAATTTTATTTTGAAGTCTTAAAAGTCTTATTTTTATTTTTTATACTTCATTTGCATGATTTTAATGTGATATTATTGTAACTGTTTCACACTGTTTTGTACTTTGTACTGTACTTATAATTTTGACTTGCTGGTCAATGACCGAATAAATGAAATGAATGAATATAGCATTGCAGAGTGGGACACTGAAAATTGTGCACACCTGAAGCTCTTCTATTTGCTGTGTTCACATTCCCTTGGTAACTTTGCATGTCCCTTTTCTTTGGATGCCTAAAGTGTGTTTCTAAATGCTCAATTGAAATTTTGAGTTAATTTATTATGTTGTGCTGAAATTTGTGGTCTGAAGGGGGGAAAAAAAAAGGGGGGGGGGAGAATTCTTATCTCAGGTATCAATCCTTTCCCGCATAGCTATAACCCAGGGAAACACTGGTTTAGAAGATTGCACTGCAATTTCACAACATTCTCTCATGAATGAAACAAGGACCAATACGGAGTGTTGAACGTGGGGCAGGGAGAGCTGAGTTCAAATTCCCACGAAGCTCACTGTATGAAAATGGTACCTAGGAGCAGTCACTTTGTTCAGCCTAACCTACCTCACAGGGCTGTTGCAGGGGACTGATAGAGATGTAATTTCAGCAGTTTTATCCCAACTGCCAAGGTTACAAGACTTTTGAGTATTAGGGATTTTTTTTTTTTGGCAAGCACTTCATTAAGTTTCTTGTGCACAGAAAACTTGGGTTTTCTGCAAAATGCAATACATTTTGTATAATAAGGGTTTTGATCCATTTTTTTTTTTTGGTACTTGTTGAAAACCATTGCTGTTTTGCTCTAAGTGCAGGACCACATAGTTTTGTGGAAGTTGACAATATTTTCAGAGGGGTATCAGAGGAAGGAGTATCATGGGGTCACCATGACTTGAAGGCACACACACACACACACAAACAAACAACTTGACAAGTCCCAGCATGCTAAGAAAGTTTCTGTCATTAAAGATGAGAAATTTGTTAATATTCCTTATATCCCTGGCTGCCATGAGCCCTGCTGGAGGAGTAGGAGGGAAGAAGACTGTGAAGCTTCTGCTTCTTATTCCATCACTTTCCCTACTGGATGTAAGGTTCTGCCTAAATCTTCACTTCTACCATATGTGAAGCCTTCCGCAAATCTGACTGCTATCACTAACAGCAAGGGTTTTCTCTTATCCCCTCCTCTGCCACCAATGTAAGGTCCTCCTCCTGTCTCACTGCTGTGGCCACCAATTTTGTGGACCTACTAGACATTCCCAAGCTTCCTACATAGGATATTTTGCAATATCTAACCCTACTGGGCACTAGGGGGCTATACAGACCGGCCAAAAGAGCTGGCCTGGGGGTGGAGTCAGGGCATAGTGACTGTACACTGGCCATCCTGACTCATCCCCAATGCTGCTGTCAAGCCACCCACCCAAACAGATGTTGGGCAGCATCAGTGCGCTTCCCTGGAACAGCGTTCACACATTCTGTGACAAAAGAGTGCTGAAAAGCCATCGCAATGGCAGCAGCAAGGGCAGCTTTTTGCCTATCTAAGAAAGAGCGGCATTTGCCAGCTCTTTTCAGAGTGGAAAAGTACTGGATCGGGGCTGCAGCATATGGTTTTGGGCAGTCTGTAGAGCACCTATCTCTCGCTGTTCTCTGCTGCTACCAGACCTTGTGTCTGAATCCAGTCATTATATATATATATAGTATTTCCAGATGCCAAAAGTGTGTAATACAAAAACAATGGTTTATTAACAGACGTTGAACATAACAAAAAAGATTTAATACATTTAAAACATATATCTCACTCTCACTTTTACTCTTTTCCTAGCTAACTCTGACTCTTAAACCCACTCATTTTTTTCTTAAGCCTGACTCTCTCCACCTTAATCCTCATTCTTTCACTCCACACACCACTTTACAATCTCCAGACCAACTGTCAAGTTGTAGTGTAATTCAAATCCCTTCAAATACTCCAGCAATTGCCGCTCACTCTCAACATTACATTTGCTAACTCCTCCCACAAGATCCTTACCTGATTGACTCTATTGCATAATCACATTAGCTTAATACATAAAACAACATTTTTTACCAAAAGTCCATGAGTTCACAAAGACCTCCTGAGTGGTCCTTTTCTGTGGAAGGGAATATTTCTATGCACTCAAAGGAGAATGCCAAGGCTTTTTTGGTTCAGACAGTAAAAGAAGAAACTCCAATTGCTGTCAGGATCATATCCAATACAAACAAAACTTTCAACATTACAAATTCTTGTCCTCTTATACTACATTCCTAGTAGCTTCATATAAAGGACTAACTCTAGTCTTCTTCTTGTCCTCTTATTCTATGTTCCTAGTAGTTTCATATAAAGGACCAAATTCCTGTTGGTGTTGCTTGTCCTACATTTCTGAATTCACACAAAAACATCTATTTATAGCTATGCAGTTTTTTAATTGAATTCTGAGGATGACAACAAAGCAGTCCCAAGATTAATGACTCAATTGTGGAGACAAGGGAAAATGCAAAGTGAAATTGATTACATTAATTGTTTCTTTGAGAAGTGATCTTGTTCAGCAGTGTATTTCTGTGTTGGAACATTCATGGTGGTCTGGTCTATTTACCCGTTTCCTTTTAAGCTTTGGCACTTTGGCATTATATTAGGTTTAAAAGCAATTTCCAAGTCCCTGGCTGACAATAATTGTACAGAGATTGTGACAGAGAAAATGATAAATGGATTGGCCTTTTGGAGTGGAAACCATGGTTATTATTAGATCACTCAGCAGAAAGCGATGGAGCATGAAACAGAAGATGAGAATGACCCATCATATTCACCTTAAACTTAAAACAACACATCTGTTCTTTACTTGATATACCATAATTTTGCTAAAAATATACAGCCATCTATTTCCCTTTTAGAGAGATCATCAGATTAAAGGAAAAGAGAACCTATCCCTTTTTGTTCAGACTCACATAATTTATTTATTAGATTTATTTCTTGCCTTTTTTCCATGATGGAACTTAAGGAGACAGACGTGTACACAAAGATCTTGTTAATTTCCCATCTGAACACTCTGACCAACCCAATATCTGCTTAAGTTCAGAAAAACTGTTTCCCTGTTGGCTTTCAAACCCATTTGCTTTCAAATTTGGGTCTGATTGATTCTTGTTTAGAAATGAGTTCTTCCAGACTATAGAAAGCTGGGTTGGCCTTGAATTGATATAGATATGAAGTAGTGCTGAAATGTATAATCTCTGACAGGGGTGGGATTGTGCAACCCAAGGGCTGCATGTGGGCCTTAGGGAGGTGCAGCCCTTCAGATCCCTATTGACCCCTAATCCTCTAGCACACACTTCTCATATTCAAACAGCCTTTCTCACTATAAACTGCTTTTGAAATGACTTTCCTACAAACAGGAAGTCACCATAAAATTGTCCAAAAGATGACCAAGAGTGACACTTTTGGTCTCCCAAAGTGATGGCCACAATGGCATGCTTTAGTTCACTGGAGCTCCAGAGGAGCCAAGATGTGGACAATTTATCCTTCAGGTTCCAGAACTTTCCCCTCCCCTCAATCTGCATTAAGGGTACCTGAACGCTGGTATAAAGCTATAAGATTCCAGTAAGTCACCAGTCTAAATCTTGGCCTAACTAGTGAATTAGGTTGGTAGATTTAGGCACACTTCAACCATCCCCTCCCCCTCCCCTGTGATAAACGTATTGCTTTAGTATTGCTGAAATTGGTCTTGCATGCCATAGCTGAACCAGAATGATCAATGAATTTGACTGCGTTCATTCAGTACACAACTGAGACCAAGTTTTTCTCTTCTGCTACAGGTGTTTAACAAGCCCAGCAAAAGTAGGGAAATTGTGCTTTTGCCAATTATTGATATCATACATAAATAAGAGCTACATGCATCTGATGCAGGAGTCCTGGTATCAAAGCTCATGTTCCCATTAATCTCTTACAATCTTTAAAATGTCCCTCTGGAATATCCTAACAGAGATATTTTTGGGGTTACTGATGTAATACTAAAGCACTTTTAACATTTGATACTGTTATTATAGTTGCCAAGTTTTAATGGGATAATATGGTTGCTTCTTTTAACCGTAGCTTGATTATAGACAATTAGCTGGTGATAATATTTCCATGTGAAGACAAATGTCACCAATTTGTGGACAACACAGTGCAGTTAAAAACACAGCTAAAAAGCCTATGTGGAAAAACTGAGCCTTAACCAATGCCATTTATTTTCCTACTTTGTTCACTGTTACATTCTCCATCATCTAAGCTTGCCAGGGTTGTAGCCAAACAGACTTAGGAGATTATTGCACCCAGGAATCCCAGTGGGAGAGAAGTGAGATCTAAAAGATGAAAATGAATGTTATTGCATTTACTCATGGCCCAAGCTGTAGGCAGCCCATATCCCTCAGGCACCCCGTCTACAACCCATACTTCTCCCATGGCTTTTTCAAGAATGGGAAAATCTTGTTCTTGAAAATGCCATGGGAGAAGTCCAGGTTGCAGGTAGGCTGCCCAAATGGATACGGGCTGCCTACACCTGGATTGCGTTAATGCAATAACATCCGTTTTTGTCTATTAGATCCCACATCTCTCTCACTGGAATTCCTGGGTGCAATAATCTCCTTAGACTGTACTGTCTAAGAATTATTCCATATTTCCTTTGCCCTTTTCTTCTAACCTCTACCTGCCCTTTTTTCAGATTTGTATTTCTCAGACCATTGCCTATTATGCATCTTTGCTTCAGCCATGTTTTGCCTGAGCTCCTTGTCGCTTAGCCTCCATGCAACTTGAGACCTTTTTCCAGTTGCCCATCTACCCCTCCCCACTATTTCTGTCCCTAGGATTATGTTGTAGAAACTGCCAAACTGCCATCTTACCCAGCCCTCACAGGTGCTGGACTGCAAACACTCAACATCTGGAATCCCTGGCAGCTAGGGGCTTCCATGTCAGTGGGATGATGAATTCGTTCTCATTTTATTTGTCCAAACTCAAAAAGAACTATTCAATAATGTTACAAGGCTCAAGGTGTGGGCTATACTGAGTAGCACTCTATAAATGGGGTGATGCAACTGCTCCCCAAAGATCCAAGGGAGTGTCTCCTTTCTCCATCCACTGAGCCACACATCACCCCATCCCTTTTTGACCAAAGCTCAGTGGACACCAGAGAAAGAAGATGCTGGCTTGCTCATGGTGAGTGTCTATCCCTCTCCTTTATCTGGTGCCCACTGAGCCTGCTTGAAGGAGTGGGGTTGTCACACATAGGCAGCAGAGAAGTAGTGCTGCTGGGTGAGCCTGGGGGCTTATGAAAGTGCTTCCATCACCACAACCACCAAATTCTGAGCCATGGGCAGAGAAAGGTCCTCCAGGCTTGATGCTTAGAGGCATCAACAAGATGGCATAGCAGCACCCTCACTGACCCTTGAGCTTGCTTGGCAGATGCTCTATTGGGAGGAGGAGGATAGGTGCCACCACCGCTGCTGTGCTGTGTAGAAACCTCGATGGGGTTTTTAGTACAGAACAGAAATATCCATGGGTGGAGGTTATAAAAGCCTCCGTATTGTCATGGACGGATCATTTCCTGGTCAAGATAGAGCTAAAGGC
>CM034701.1:328368555-328384122 GCA_020142125.1 Phrynosoma platyrhinos
GTCTGCAACCCCCCTAAATTGAGGCTGTCATACTTTGGCCACATCATGTGAAAAATGAATCATTAGACAAAGCAATGATGCATGGAAAGATGGAAGGCAGTAGAAAGAGGGGGAGACCACAAGCCAGATGATTAACATCAGTCAGGGAGGACACTAGCATGGGCTTCAGGACCTGAGTAGAATAGTTGAGGACAAAGGTCTTGGAAAGGTCTCAATCAGAGGGTCAGCACATCAACTTGAGGGCAATTAACAACAAGAAGTTGAAATTTTATTGCCTGAATTTTACAACTCTTTATCTTTCACTGCTCACATGGCCAAAGAAGGGAGTGACCTTCTTTGGAATGATATCCCTTCAGACCATGTGAACTACCAACAACAAAAACATCTTGACAAAATGTAGGTCTGTGATTCTAATGTCATCATTTTTCTTCTCTTGTAGGATTTTTAACATCTTTGCAAACTAAATGTTATTTTAAATGCACAACAGGTAGACAAGTCAATTCCCTTTTTTGAAAATGCAATTGCACACTCCCAGAATCTTTCATCCCCCCCAATACCTCTTTTTGGCTGTACATCAGTAAAAAAGAAGTTACTTCAGGCAAGTGTGTCCCACAAAATGTTAGTGACAAAAACAGAGCCCATCTCTTCATGGTTGCCCACCTCTGACTTAGAATGTAAAAACATCACGTGGGACAGGATTAAGCCTTCCTGACCCAAATGCAGATGTACAGATCCAGAACAAGATTTCACTTCCTTTTTTTTGAAACAAAAAGAAAAATGTTTCTTGACTACACATTATGGCTAGCATCCTAAGGCACACTATGACTTAATAGCCTAAGTCCATATTGCACCATTGTGAGTCTTTTGTTGTTGTGGCAGTCAGGATTCTTTACAGACCTCATGCCGTATCCAAAATCCCTCCTGATCTCACCTTTTATCAGCTGCAATCTCCACTGCACTTCAGTGGCTGAGAGCAGGGGAATTCTGTGTCTGAGATCAGATACAGAATGCACATACTTCTCCAATATTCACCACTTTCCACTGGCCAGTAAATGGCTATGTTGAGGGGCTGCAACAGTTGAAAGGTGAGTCCAGCCTGGTGAAGGAAGATGTGGCACAGTTTTGCTTGTGGAACATTTATGCTCTATGGTGCTGGATCTCTTCCTATGCATTTAACGTAGCATTCAGTTTTACCATCATAGATCAGCAATTAAATCAGGAGTCCTAATGTGTGTAAACCAGCAAGTACAATGTTTTTATACTGTTAGAGGAAGCATCCACCAAGTGTCCTCAAATCACTGAAACAAGCTTCCCATTTATTTATTTTCTCAGAAAATAAATTGCTGTTGAGATTTCTCTGGAGGTATCTCAGGACTTTGTGAGACAGACGTATACAAATGCATTCCTTCTGGAAGCCTGGTGGGCTTAAAACTTAAAGATCTGTGGTTTTCCGCAAGCTATTTCCACTTTAATGCTATCTTTTTTAACAATACATCTGTGGTTTATTCTTCACTTATACTGCAGCAATTACCTAGGCCCTTTAATATAGAGCAGGGCTCCACTGAACCATTAATTACAATTAAGGTAGAAACCAAAGCTCTGGCCCACATTAAACCTCTTACTTTCTAAGTAGGTGACATGATTCTTTTGTTTGCATATATTGGCTTAAAACACACAGGTGTTGTTCATAACCACATTTTAATGGAAGCCACTCTGCATCGCTGCAGCTGCATCCAGTTCTAAAGAGTATGTCTTACTCTTTAGAGCTGGATGCAGCTGCAGCGATGCAGAGTGGCTTGCATTAAAATGTGGTTATGAACGACACCTGTCCTGCAGTGTTCTTTTCACTTGGATAAGCATAATAACTTTTAACTACAGTGTTATCAATCACCCAGGGCTATTGTGCCTATATACCTAACTCCATACATGATAGTTAAAAAGCTTTCAATATTTATTTACAGCTTTCATAAGAAGAAGAGGTATTTCATAGAGCTGACAACTCCCTAGACTTCAGCAGCAGAACAAGGCTCAAGGGGGCTGATAAAGAACACAAAAAGAAGGAGAAAATGTTCAGTGTTGTGTGTTTGCTGGCTGTCAGGGTTACTTTTTACCTTCCCTGAGGGGGATGAATTTCATAGGCATGCAACTGGGAGAAATGTGAAATTATATCCATTCTCTTTAAATTTTCAGTTGTATCATACACTTTAAAAAATACACAATGCAGTTGATCATATATATTGAAATCATAACAAATGAATCTTCTCTGCATACAGATTTCCAAGAAGTTCATCATTATAGATGAGATTGATATTCTATTAATAGTTTACTCTCAGTTCCTTGTCTCTAACATATTTGTATTATTGCATTAAATTATATTTATTTTGAGGTGATTATGGGTGGAAACTGTCAAAGGGCCCTAGTGTGGAAGCAGCCTTCCCACATGCCAACCTAGCTAGATGAGTGTGTTGGAACAGTTTCATATAACATATGGAACACCTATATACAAGTTCTTTGATCTCATTCTTCATATCTTCTTTCAGTGTCTTTTTCAATTTTACCATATCATCATTTCTCAAAGTTCTGATCTCTTCCAACAACTTATGTAACTCCATCTTTTCTCCACTTTCTTTTCCTTCTTTCCCAACTTCTTCTTCTTATTGATGTTCTTCTTTCCCCCTCAGTGTTTCTTTATTCTTTCTCTCTGTTTACGCCTCCCATCCTGTTTTAGGATGAGCAGTCTCCAGGTACAGTCTTATAGTCTTTGCCATTTTCTGCAATTAGTATAGTGTCATTTGCATATTTTAAACTGCTAATGTTCTTCCTTCTAACTTTCACACCTCCTTCCTCCAAGTCTAATCCTGCTTTGTGTATGTTTAGTGTACACATTATATAGATAGCGTGATGAAATTCAGCCTTGCCTGACCTCCTTGCCAATTGAAAACCAATCCATTTCCCTATTATCTATCCTGATTGTAGTCTCCTGTCCTGAGTACAGGTTACACATAAGGAAAATCAAATGCTGTGGCACATCCATTTCTCTATACTAAAGTACATGGTAAATAATAGTTCCAAGTATCAGATTTATTTGCATTTCAACCTAGTTTTATTCTTCCATGACTTACAAGTAGTACATAACCAATTACTGTATATACTTGACTATAAACTGAGAAAAATGTATGCCCCAAAATTGACCCTAAAATCTGAGGTTGACTTATATACGGTCAATATAGTCCTCATGGGTTAAGATCGACTGGAGGACAATTAACAACAACAACAACAACAAACAGTTATATTACTCATAAAGATCCTTTCAAAATCAATGTTCCACTCTCCGTGCCTCAGCAGAAAGGGGCACGAGTGCATGTGTGGTGATTCCCTTCTTAATTCTATCCCCAAACCTTTCCTCCTCCTCCTCCTCCTCTTTGCATTTCCCCTCCACTTTCAAGTCTATCTCCAAACCTTTGCTTTTCATCCTCCTCTTCTTGTTTGCATTTCACCATTTCCCCTCCACTTTCAAGCTGATCTCCAAACCTTTGCTTCTCTTCCTACTCCTTACATTTCACCATTTCCCCATCACTTTCAAGCCGATCTCCAAACCTTTCCTTTTCTTCCTCCTACTACTTGCATTTCCCTATTTTCTCTCCGCTTTCAAACCAATCTCCAAACCTTTTCTCGTCCATGCATTTCACCATCTCCCCTCCACTTTCAAGCCAAACCTTTACTTCTCCTCCTTCTTGCATTTCATCTTTCCCCTCCACTTTCAAGCCAATTTCCAAACCTTTGCTTCTCCTCCTCCTTGCATTTCCTCTGAAAACCAAGCCTCTCTTTTTTCCCTCCACTTGCACTTTCAAGCTGATCTTAAAACCTATCTCCTAAATTCTACCCTTGACTTATCCACAATTTATATCAAAATCCATGATTTTGGCCCTAAAACCTTCCCTCGACTTACACTGTACATATAAATAAGTAGATATGGTAGGTCTCAGAGACTGAGAAGACAATTCAGATTCATGTTTTTGATACATATATTAGCATGTGGGGGAGGTGATGTAAACCAGAACTTGAAAGGTTACTTTTCAAAAGTAATATATTTTCTCATTCATTAGACTATGAGATGATGACAGTGAAAAATGGTTCATTATTTACTGCTCTGCTTATTACTTTTCAATTTATTTATTTCTTCGAGGAGAGGAAAATCTTCAGATCAATGAGAGAATGGTATAAAACTTGAAAACTGGTTATCAAAATACTGCATAGAATGCACTAAAAAGTAACTTTTGAAATAACTAGAAACTGTTACTCATTACAGTACAGCATTATCTTGTATATCATTACTTTGCTTCTTATATTGCTTTGAAAATGTAACTTTGCTATGCCCTCATTAACATAAAAACTAAATCAGTTATTGCTTGTAATGCATTACTGGTTTTACTGCATTACTCCCAAACTCTAAAGCAAACAGGGGGCTATGAAATATAAAAGGCCTTCTCAGTTGATTAATGTCATGGCATATCTGCCTCACTATTCATGTTTCTTCCATGCACTTGTGTGTGTGTGTATGTATGCATGTATGTCAAATCTGTGCCAACAAGTATTAATTTGCCAATGGAAGACAACAGTCTGTGGATCTAATAAAATGCTCCCTAGTCTACAAAAGCTTTTCTCACTCCACATCTATTAGCTTTTAAGATGCCACAGGACTCCTTGCTGATCTTGTTATCAAGGAATTTAAAGGCTAGTTAAAGATCTGTATGAAAACGTACTTCCACCTACATTTCTCCCCCTTATAACTGTTTGACTGCTTGCCTCTATGGGGCAGAATCAATAGAAGGAGGCGGAAAAGCAATTTAAAGTTAGTAAATAAAAAGTCTAAAAAGCTGACTTTAAAGATTGGATTTGAAGTTTTGTGCAGCACATCTACCTCTCACCAGGATATCCTAGAAAGCAATTTGTGACAATTGTGCACTGCTGTTTAAGGCTAAAGGGTCTTCCTAGAACACGTCCACGTGAAGAATTATTTGAAGGCTAAGAGGACAGAATGGAGCTGAAACAGTCAGTATCTTCCTCACAAACAGAAAAACAGTATTCTCAGGGATCTGAACTCTTCAAACATGAGGGATACTAGAATCTGCTCCCAAGGAGGAAAAGTCAATAAATAATTGCTTGACTCCTTCAGTTATTTAATCTCTTGGAGCTTCAGCTCTTTCATCCACACAGGAGAACTGCATCTATATTACATTGACCTTGTGGCAGTAAGCTTCTAATACTGATTGGTAGATCAGGTGTCGTGGCTCAGATATGTCAGTTCTTCAAGCAATGGCATCCCATTTTGTAAGAGAAAGGGGGAAATGTCCCTATAAGCTGTGCTGAAGAACTTCGGGGCTGGAAAGTTGGGCTGGGAAGTTGGAGTGTGGTGAGAAGTCCAGCAAGGCTATTGTATTTGAAAGCAAAAGCAAGGTAGGCACTGCCTATTGTGAACAGGCTCACTGCTTTAGTTTTGGTTCCACCCCAATACATGCCATCTGCTACTTTATCCTTATCTCCAACTGAGCACTAAGTTCACCTTAGGATCCAGGACTGGAATAACAGCTGACTCCTTTAGAGTTGGGCTGATCCCTCAACTGTTGATAAGCTGGTTGGACATTGCATCATTGTGTCAGGGGTGTCTCCGGGGGGTTGCAGACTGTCAAAAATAGTGTGAATTCAGTCCACTTTTAGGGTTAGGGTTAAGGTTAGGGAATCATGGGAACTGAATTTTATTGTGGCACTAGAGTTCTCTGACAAAGAAGGTTCAATGTCTCAGAAAAATAACAATTCACATGATTCCCTAGCACTAACCCTAACCCTAAAAGTGGACTGAATTCACACTATTTTTGACAGTCTGCAACCCCCCTCCAATTCACAAAAAAGACTGGTCCAACAACTTCCCTCACTCTGAGGATGTTACTTGGGCCACCTGTCTCACCCTCAAAGTGAGTTGTTGTTGTTATTGTTTCTACTTGGAGCTGAAAACAAGATAGTGGGCAACAGAACTTGCCCTTCTAGTATTTTTTTTCAAACACACAAACATCCCCGTGCAGACTTTCTAGCTTTCAAGTGCCATACTCAAAGTGATAAATTCGTTTTTGTGCTGTGCACAGACTCCCAAGAGGCAGAGATGATAATAAGCAATGGGTAGACAAGAGGCAAGGAGACTAAACAATTTCAACACAGAGCCTGAGAAACTACAAAGTGTTAGTAGGGACATGTAAAGATATAAATCTTTGGTTAATTTATTCTAACATGCGAAAACCAATAATTTCAAATGTCTTTTACCTGCGTATGAGAGTATGAAAGGTTTTGTGTGCATTTTTAGTGATTTTTCACACTTGGTTACTTTTTGTGAAAAATTCATCTGCACAAAAACTGGGTTAATTTCTGAATTTTTGTGCAAAACAAAATATTTTTTGTGGAAACTGATCCATTTTCTATGTAAAATGTTTCTCCACAAAATGAGCTTTTGCACACACAAACACACACACACACACACACTCACACACTTTTTTTTGGCAAAAAAACCCCTCCTGAAATGAAAATCACCTCAGCTACCACCACCACCTCCTGGTTGACCATTTTCTTGATGGGATATGTTGAGACACCCATTTTTATCAGAGCCAAGAAAATTTGCAAGTATTCTTTTCATTTTTAGGAGAAGTGAGGTTTAAGGGAAAAGTCAGAGAAGATAGGCAAGGAACTAAAAATAGGAGTCAGGTGTGAAATACCTGGTAATTTTATTAGGTGTGTCTGTATGCTAAGCAGTTCTGCCTATTATACATTAGGTGTGCAGAATTAGAATCAGACAGAAATAGCCAGAATGTTGATAAGGTTATGTGTGCACCTAAAAAGATCAGGGCAAAGTTACTTATAAATGTTAATTTGACAACTCTCAGAATTTTCTGAGGGATTCTGGGAGTCCTAATTTTTAAAAAGAAACTTTTACAAGGTCTCATCCTAAAAATGCATCTAAATAGCATGGAGAAAATAATGGAAGAATCAAGTCTCTGTGAAATGACAACCTGATGGATGTATGCTGTTTTCTTCTTTTTCTCATTCTCTCCCATCATACCTGTCTTAGCCATTCAGATGGGGAAAAAAGTGATATCAGAAACATTCATTTTAGCTGGAAATTTGATGAAATTAAATACTGAGTTGGCTGTACAAAGAGCCAGCTTGAAATCTATCCTAATTTTGATGTAAGATATTATAAGAACAGAACAGTGCTTTGCTAAATAGCAAGATCTGATGTAGAGAGTCATTCTTGTATCAACTCTTTATTATATTGTTTGGATTTTCCATGGATCAAGTGGCCTCTTCTGGATTTCTTGCTGACAAAATAGTGCTTTTGCACACAACATGCAGCCAGTAAAGGCAAACAGACAGAAAACAAGGTGTGTGACTGGCATTTCAGCAGTAGTCTCAGCAGGAGGTCCGCACCCTCTTCTCCTTGTTTATCAGCTGCCAACTGTGAGCAAGCAGGAGGGTCACTGAGCTGGAGCTGGGAGATGAAGAATAGCTGTGTTCACATTTTCTTTAATATTAAAATGTAACTACTGTTTTTTACAGCTTGATTCCTTCAAAACACTTCCTGTCAAGTAGAAATTTCAGTGTTTGCACCATTTCTTTGCTCTGCAGAGCATGTCCTTTTTATCAGGAAAGTAGGAGTGAAATGTTCAAATATTCTCCCCAGCCAAACTGATACACAAAACAAGTATGATAGTAGGATGAAGGGGACACAGTGTATACCCTTATAGTCCAGAAACAAGGGTCAAACTAGACAATATGTGTAGGAAGATGTGCTCCCTCAAGTGGTGAAAGATGTCTGGTTGTCATAGCAAGTGATTTTCTCACTTATGCATCTTGCAGTTAATGTGTTTTGTGATTGGTCATTGGAAGGTAAACATGAGATTTGGGTCCCCTATTGCAAGAAAGATGGATATAAATCAAATCAAATCAATAAGTAGATTGATTGCTGAGGTATGTATCTCTGAAGTAATGCCATCATGAAATTATTAACAGGAGGTTAAGGAGAAAAAATATACCCGCCCCAGTAACCCAGAGGCAGAGTGAAAAATTTCCATAATCCATCGATAAATGCATTCTGTAAATTCACCATGCTCAATTAACTGTGCGTATGATCTTGCCTTCAAATCTATTCTGAAGATCAGTTATCAGTAATAAAATATGCAATAAAAGTAATGCAGAAGAGAGTATTTGTGACATGCATCCCACAGCCGTGGGTAAGCCTGAGGTAAGCTATGATCCTGTTAACAACAAGGCAGGGCAAATCAAGAAAAGAGGAGCGTATCTAGGAAAGTAGGGGTTTTCTTTTTGTTTGTTTGTTTGTTAAAGGAATTATTATAATGATGACCTGCAAGGCTCATCTGGAATAGGAAAGTCTTATTTCCTGGATGGTCCAAGTTTTTTAGCCAGGAACAGTCTAGTACCTAAACTTTGGAGACAGACAAAAAATACAGTTCAATGGCTCAAAAACTGGAGGAATCTGGGCCAGGGTAGTTTGTTGCCCAAGGTGAAGGGCAAGCTGGTGATTCCCTACTTTTCTTCTTGAAGATGGCTGCACTGGCAGTTCCAAGTTATTTCAACTCTAATGATGGAGTGAAAGTAAGTAACATCTTGCATTACTATGGAATCATAAGGCTGGTTTAGGGACATGTTATATTGCAGAGAGAGAGCAGCTGTTGAGTCCAAAGCTGAGACCTTACATCAAGAAGGCAGAGCATAAAGGTCCAACCCATGCAATTTCATGTCCTACATATGTCTGTTTTTTGGAAAGGGCATAAGAGGCTTACCAGTGAGGAAAAGAGAGAGTAAGGAAACAACTTGGACATTGGCCACCTGGATGGGTTTAAGGGGGAAGGAAATGGGACTTGGCTCATAGATGGAGTTCACCCTCCTATCCCTTCCTCTCAGAGCTATGTTGGTTGAATTACCTCCTCAGACTTTCCTTTCTCCACTGGTAAGCACAGCTATAGCACTCCTTCGATTCCTAGCTTGGTCATGAAGCCCACTGGGTGACTTTGAGCAAGTCACATGCTTTTAGCTTCAAGGGAAGGCAATGGCAAACCTCCTCTGAAGAAATATTTCCATGATAGGTTTGCCTTAAGAGTAAAGTTACCATAAGTTGAAAATGACTCAAAGACACAACAATAAACAACAACAACTGCCAATTATGTAGTTTATCTTCCTTTTAGTGCAGCATTGTTGACTTTGATGCAATTTCAGTTATTCTGTCTAATCTAACTTCAACTGTTCCATGGACTGAAGTACCTCTACTTTCCCTTGAGATATTAGTTTACATTTTAATGGATCTTGCTGTCAGATCAAATTTTCCTTGATATTTAGCCTAAGTTTTCCATTTCATCTTTTCAACACATTAACTAGGTCTTACCACTTTATATCAGTATAAAAAAAGACTTTGTCTTCAGCAACCTAGCAAAGGCCTATGGGGTTTTATTATTACATTTTTAATGCTATATTTAGACATGTCTTACAGATTTAGCTCATGGTACATGATTTGTTCTCTGGATTAGCAGCAGTCCAGTCCACATCATCATTATTTGAAGTGCCAGAATGCTGTAAATAAGGGAGTTTGTGCTTCCTTCATCTACAATGTTATTCCTGAATTAGAGGTACATTGTATCCCCATGATGCCTTTTTCTTCAAATCCTATATCTTGTGGATAACTGAAACCACAGTGGCAGGATAAATCTCATAACCAAGGTTTAGGTGAGCTGGGCCCTTTCATACCACACATTTATAGCACTGTGATTCTTCTTTAACTACCATGGTTCCATCCTATGTTATCTTGGGATTTGCAGTTTAGACAGGGGTATTTAGGATTCTCATTGAAAGAACTCTATTGCCTTACAAACTACAAATCCCAGGATTTCATAGGATGCAACTGTGACAGTTAAAGTGGAATCATAGTGTTACAATTGTGTAATGTGGAAGGGCCTATGGCCAGAATCATTATGTAAGTGTTGAGATAATAACACTAGAAATTTGGGGCTTCTTGCATGGACTTTGTGGCTTCTGAAGCATTTGTAAACAGTGGAAATATAGGACCTTTACAGACTGCCAGAAATAATGCAGCTTGAGGCCACTTTAACTGTCTTGGCTCAGTGCTAGGGAATCATGGGAATTGCATTTTTTTTCCTGGGACATCTACCCTTCTCTGTCAGAGAGCTCTGGTGCCACAATAAACTACAGTTTCCATGATTCCTTAGCACTGAGCCAGGACAGTTAAAGTGGCCTCAGGCTGCATTATTTCTGGCAGTCTGTAAAGGCCCGTAGTTATGAGACCTCATCCAGAGACATATCAGTGGGTTAGAGATTCCTTCACTGTAGCAATAGAAATCTATTGGTAATGAAGAGGTGGGGAACAAGTAGTGCTCCAGATGCTGTTGGAGTGCAATTCCTATCAGCCCCAGTCAGCATATCCAACATTTGGATAATTAGACATGTTACAGTATATCCCATGTTACAAGACAATCTTGGGGAAATTTGAGAGATTCAAATAAATACTTGCTTAGACAGAAGTGCTTAATTTGGCTGGAATGTGGGCATGTTTACCTAGCACACAGTAGCCTATGAGGGGGAAGCAAGAGGTCCAGGTGGGTTGAGTCGACCACAATAATCTTCCTAATTATATGACTGGAGAAGAATTGAGAAGGTAACTACAGCACACCCTCCAACATATTATAGATGAAAAATGCAATGTTGTGTGGCAAAACAACATCAGAGTGTGGTCAAGATGGTAAAAGTTATTAATGAAGCTAGCAGAGGCTGCAGTGGTTTACTTGTGGCTGAGCCTTCTGGGAAGAGCAAGAGCAAGATTCTTTCTCACCCTCTCTTCTCTCCCCTGCTGAGTTGAGTGCAAACAACTAATAATAATAATAATAATAATAATAATAATAATAATAATTTATACCCTGCCCCTTTGAGATCAACTCTTACACTTTGAACTAAGTTTGCTGCCCTTGAAGTAAGCTGAGGACAAAGGGGGAAAGTGGGAGGAGGAGAGAAAAACTGGGACATTTTAAAAGCAGCTGAAAAAGTGGAAGGCCAGAAGACTAATTGGTCTTGTCCATACCAAATCAGGGCAGTTTTGGGAAATAGTACAGGGCCCTCTTTTTCTCAGTGCACACTGATCTGATGAGGCTGATCTTGTTGCTCAAAATTTCTATATAGTCTGCCTCAGACCTTAGAAAAGTTAATTTTTTTTCTACTATTCTCAGGACCCTCCCAAACAACAACACCCATCCCCTCAAACACAAACAAAACCAAGCTCTATTCTAGTTTTAGAATAATTTTCAAAAAGTTCAACATGTAGGTTTTTCTCACATAACCAAGGGATCATGAAGAATGATAGCTATCACTGAGTGACATTGTTGGTATGTTTCCATTTGGTAACTGCTATGAACAAAGAACTAAGGAATATAGCTGAATTTCTTTTCATCTATATTCTTTTTTTTTCTTTTTTAGGCTATTTCGGTTTGATCGCCTTCAGTTGTAAGGAGAAATTAGGTTCCCCCCCCCCACCCCAGGGTCATTAATCTGAAAATGCACTTCATAATGACTAGCCGAGGTCTAAAACAAGACCACTAGATCATTTTTAAAGGTAGTTTCTAGGTCATTCATGTGGGAAAGTGCTTATTATTTTCTGAAATTTCAGAGTGGTGGTGTGAGGAAAACAGATATGTTTCCCTTTTAAAGAATGCAAATGGTGCTGCTGTAGGATTACATCTACTACAGATCCCCACCCACCCACCCCCAAAACCTCAAACTCTCTTCACTGTTATTTCTGCCTCATTTTAATCCGTTCATTGGTTTATAGATGTATAGGCCTTCAGGGAGTGTCACAAATACACATAAAGTTCCTGCATGCTTCATCTTGCATTTGGTGCTCTGATTTAGATGACAGATGTGTGCAATCATATGTAACACAGCCAGACCGCTCCCCATTGACTGCATTTGAGGAGGCTGAAGAGGGCAAGTTATTCCAGCTAAGGTCAGCATTCACTTAAGCTCACAAATATTCCTACCACATCCACCTGTTTCTAACAGAAGCATTCCACAAATGAAGAGGAGGGAGAGGTGGTTTATGCCTTTGAGTTCATTCTCTCTGGCCCTCCCTCCCTTTCCACCACTTCTCCCTTTCACTTCTCTCTTTTAGAGTTCCTGCCATCACAGATGGGAACTTTCAGTTCCACACAGGATATCTTTACAGTGATTAAAACAAAATTGCGGTCTTAACACAGATTAGGAAGATACCATTAAATGCATGCAAAACAGATTAAATGCTAAGAGGCTGGCAATGGCTTTATCTTCTATTTTTACTGGAAACATGATTTATGTGAAGTAAAATGCATAGCAGGAGAGCCATCATGATGAAGTGGTTTGAGTACTGGAGTCCATCCCTAGAAGACCAGGGCTGAAATCCCTGTTCAGCTCTGGAAACTTACTGGTGGCCATGGGAAAGTCACACACTTTCAGTTTTACAGGAAAGCAACGGTTTTTGAATAAATCTTTCTAAGAAAATCCAGCCAGCAGACTAGTATGGTGTAGTAGTTTGAGTGTTGATGATGACTCTGGAGACTGGGGTTTGAATCCCTGGTTAGCCATGGAAACTTGCTGGGTGATTGGGTCAAGTCACACTCTCTCAGCCTCAGAAGAAGGCAAAGGCAAACCCCCTCTGAACAAATCTTGCCAAGAAAACCCCATAGCCTCCTTGAATCCCATTTTGGGAGAAAGGTGACATACAAAATCCTTAAAATAAATAAGTACATAAA
Organism: Phrynosoma platyrhinos; assembly: GCA_020142125.1. NCBI lineage: Eukaryota > Metazoa > Chordata > Lepidosauria > Squamata > Phrynosomatidae > Phrynosoma > Phrynosoma platyrhinos. The sequence continues at coordinate 328,381,404 of CM034701.1, forward strand.
TAGATTCCCCTTAGGGTCTACATAAGTCAGAAATGAATCAAAGGCACACCAAAGAAAATCCTATGATATATTTGCTTTAGGGTTGTCATAAGTCAGAAGAGAGTTGGTGGCACACAGCAACAACAGCCACAAACAGAACCCTGCCTTGTTAGAGTTCCCAGATCTCAGGGACTGGCCCTGAGTGTCAGGGCTTGGAGTCTGTTCTCCATACTTCAGGGTGATAGTGAGGAATTTTGAGGCAGGAGTGCTGCCTTGGAAAGTATTAAGCTTATTGCATGGCACTTAAGGAACAGAAACGGAAAGGAATGGAACAAGGCAAAAACACATGTTACTGGACAGGAGAACATCACTGATGCTGCCAGGAGTCCTCAAGCCCTCCCCCAGCCATTCCTGGCAGCTGATTTTTGAAGGATGATTTTGAACCTTGGGGACTCCTGGCGGCATCGGTGGCATTCTCCTGTCCAGTAACATGTGTTCCTTTCCATTCCCATTCTTGTAAGTGCTGTGCAATAAGCTTATATGTGTGGATATATTTTCCTCATTTGTTAGATGGGAAGAAGTCTTTTTTTGTAATAGCATACTTATGCAGCTATGGTAAAAATGTTTTATGCATAATGACATCACCAGGGCTGTCCCCTATAACATTAGCAGGGCTTTCACTCTGTGGCATCTTGAGAGATCTTCCCAAAGTTTCAGGTTTTGGCCTTGAAATTCCAGGACCCAAGACAGTCCTACAAGCACATCACACTGTTAAATAACCTGTCTTACCTGATCCAGTTTAAAATTAAATTTGGGCAGTGTCCGGACCCTATCGCAAGGTTTTTGCTGCTGAAATGGCCACCCGAATGCAGCCAGGGGCCATCCCTGCTCAGCGTAGCTTTTTTTGAGGCCAGGAGTTTTCCAGACTAAGTGGCTCCAGGAGTGGGGATGGTCCCATGTGGCGATTTCAGCAGCAAAACCCTTGTGATAGGGTCCGGACACCGCCTGCATTTATTTTTAAGCCGAATCAGGTAAGGCAAGTTATTTAACAATGCAATAAGATCAGTAATCTGGAAACCTTACTACTTCTTGAAAAATTATCTCTAAATAATTGAAACTCTCAGTTTTTTACAAGCTCATAAACATGCAGTCATGCTTTTCCCATTATGGGATGGCAGTAGCCAATGAATAACCCTTCCATTTGATTCCATTCCATTTGAAAAATGTCTTGTCCAAAGGATGTTGTCAACTTTTCCCCCTGGCATGCTTCTTGTGCTTTTTACAGGTGCCACCAAAGCATTACTTCAGTAATTACTTATTCATCCATTCACCCATTAGGGACAGGAAAAGCTTGGGGGGCAGACTCACCTGCTGGATGTCTTTTTTCCTTCCACTAAAAACATGTTGATGATGCTGTATCAGAGAACAGTTATGCTCATAGTAAATCAGATACAGTTACAGAAATAATGTATGTGAACCACTTTCAGCTTGGTTATTAATGTATGTGAACCACTTTCAACTTGGTTATTTTTAATGTTATCTTCACAGCCTAACATGTCACTGATTTTCCTTAGCCTTAAAAATAGCCTGGCATAAAAGGACATTTCAGTCGGTAAAATCTTTTCTTTTCAGGGAGAGTATGGTTAGGAGCTTATTGCATTACCTTTTAAAGTGGAAAAAGCCTCCTGGGATGCAGCCAGGATGCTGGATGGGGGCTTTCCATTTTCTAAAATGAGCCAGCTGAGCACAGCTGTAACCTGGGCTGCAGTTGCCCAGCGATTTGGCGGCAATGTACTGTGTGATAATTTAAAAGATAATGCAATAAGGTCCTTAGTATTTCTGTAACTCATACCCTCCAACTATATCCCAGTTTGGCAGGGACAGTCCTGATTAAACCTCTATTGCCCCACTTTTTCAGCTGCTTTTCTCCTCCCACTTTCCCCCCTTGTCCTCAGCTTATTTCAACTGCTGCAAACTCATTTTAAAGTGCAAAAGTAGTTAGCATTCAATTAACTCAGCAGAGAGGAGAGGAAAGTCTTCTTCCCAGTTGCCTCAGCAAAAGGAAACTGCTGAAGCTGATCTTAGCTTGTTTGTCCTTCTTCACTGATAACTTTTGTCATTGTGTCCACATTCTGATGTGCTCAGCCACATGCATTAAGTGGCAGCACCAGGAAGGAAAAGATTGTGAGTGGAGCAGCCATGAAGGAAGTATGGTGCTAGGGAAACAGGCTGCATGGAACGGGCAAATTTTGTTTGCTTTCCCTTGCCACCAGAGCATGATCCTGGAAAAAGTGAAACCACTAGCATAGGATATCAATACCATTCTGGCCTAAATGATTACTGGCTTAATTTCTGGGCATTAGACCCAGCCTAATTTCTAGGTATTAGGCACACATATAGGTAATATCCCTAGAAAGTATCACTTAGGTACATATGAATATGTAAGTCACACTATGCATGAAAGGCTCAAAAGTAACTATTGCACAATTGACATATTCTTCTAATAGCAGTGGAAGAAGAGTTGTGCAGCTAACATGTTCATCTGTGTCTTGTCTTTGCAAGTTGTGCATTGTACGTTGAGACTGTGCATTCTATACTTTGTAATGTGATTGTGCATTACCATGCATCCTGTCCTTTGTATTGTGGTTGTGCATTTGTGTATCATGCATTACACAATGGCACACGGTCATTGACATATACAGTGGTACCTCTACTTATGAATGCTTCATCTTACGAAAAA
>CM034701.1:328399715-328409971 GCA_020142125.1 Phrynosoma platyrhinos
GGGAAGCAGACAGGTGGCACGGGGCCGCCCCGGGAAGCTGTGGATCGGAGCCGAGGTATCCGCACTCCTTGGCCCCGTGGTGCAGCATCCCAGCCCCAGGAAGGAGTGCTATTTTAGCGCTCCTTCTGCAAGACGGCAAAGGTGTGCTGCAAAAGGCGTTCGGCACACCTTCGCCGCCTTTTCCGCTGCAGCGTGTGCAGATGCTGCAGAGGAAGTGCGTCGTCAGAGCACCGGCTGTGTGGAGGGCCGACGACGTTTTCGGGAAGGGGTTGGGGCACCCAGCGTGAGGCTGCCCCTCCCCTTCCTGGCCTTGAAGACAGTGCTTTGCCCTAAATGAAAGAAAGAAGTTGGCAGTGTGAGCTTTTGTAGACTAAAGTTTATTTTCTCAGATGCATCTGGGGGTCTACGAAAGCTCATGCTGCCAACTTCTTTTTTCCAGTTAGTCTCAAAGGTGCTACAAGATCTCTCCACATACTGATTCTACAGACTAACACAGCTGTATCTTTGAATTCAAGTTTCCCCAATGCATTTACTCTTAAAAGGGGGTTGTAGTGAACTCTCAAATTCAATCCATACTGATTATAGTTGTATGACACTTGTGTTTACAAACATAGGATTCTTCAGTTGAAATCAAACATTCTGAGATCAGTACTTCTAACCATCTTAATGATACCCTTCAAACAATGTAATATATAATGTGTGAAATCATAAACACTGGCTTGAGTGCAAAAAGCACATCAGAATTCTGTGAATTCTGATTTTTTTTCTTTTTCCTCATATTCTTAATGATTTTTGTATGTTCCAGTGTGCTTGATTAAGATTTCTGCAGAACCCCAAAATTTCACATCACTTCTATGCCACTTTTGTAGCACTTTAGTGGTCTCCATGAATGCTATTACCTATCTCTAACTTTTTTCCTTTCACATAGTTTTTACAAGAGAAGAGAACATTTTAACTCCTGCAATAGCAATTTTTTGTTGCAGTTTTTTTAGTTTCTGATTTGTAGTTTTTAATTTCTGCATTTTCTTTAACTTTTCTTTAACTCGGCAGAAATATAAGGATGGGGCCCACAGTATGCTCATCATCACTGATATTGGAGAAAAGATGGGATATATAATGAATTACCTGGGTAGTTTAATGGGGTTTGTGGGAGATCCCTGGTGCCATGAGGGAGTGGGATCATAAAACCCGCCTTATCCATATACTGACTTCTGCTGCCAACCTGCAGAACTACTTTTTCTTCCCTGGAGCTTGATGTTGGGAAAGAAATATCTGCTTGGGTTTAATGCTGTAGTGGAATTTCCAAAATCTGGTTCACTGTTCTTAAAAAACCTCTTTTGCTTCCTTATATTCTTTCTCTGTCTGTCAACTGGCTTGCCTGTTCTGATGTCTATGGTATTTTGGAAAGTGCTGTCATACCCTCCCTCCCTCCTTCTCTCTTTCTGCCAAGTTTAGCTGGTCAAGTTCTTCTAACAGGCACAGGATGGCAGGGAATTAAGGCATGCCCAGTGACTGCTGATAATGAGGATATGAACTATCCTAGACTCATTTCTTTCACAAGAGGCTTAACAGCACTTTGCAGAAAGAAAGAAGGCAGCATAATAAAAATGGAGATGATGTGCTCTCAGCTGCCCCCTGAGATGCAGAGTCTGAGACTGTGATAATTTCTTCTTTCTTGAAGAGCTGAAGTTGTTTACCACAATGTGGCTTTCCAGTACTCAGCTAAAATGGTCTGAGACAAGGGTAGCACCTGGTTGCTGATGTTGAATTGATGTTTCTCTTCACCTAGAGTGCTTGAAGTTCAGTCTGCCTAATAAGAATATCTTCTGTTCTGACAAAATTGTAATCCTTCTCTTCCCCAGGCTTGTTGAATTTTTAAATAACCTACCACAGAATCATCAGCCAGTAAGATGACCTTTACATACCTTCAAGCTGAATGATTTGATGATTATTTTAAATCAAACAATTAACGAAAAAGGATGCAATTAATATGAGTCTACAATACCCACTTGCTTGGATTATGATAAAAAGAGATTCTAATTTGCACTTGCTAGACTAAAATATTAGCAGAACACACATATCCATCAGTTACACTGACTGGAGTGATGAGGGATGTATTTGGTCTCCATCTCCCATGATCCACCACTACTGGCTCTAAAGCCTAAGGCTGATGGGAGTTACAGTTCATCAATTTCTGGAGAGCCTTACATTTCGCCCCATTGAAATTCATTTTGTTAGTTTTGGCCCAGCTTTCTACTCTATTAAGGTTATTTTGAATGTTGATCCTGTCCTCTGGGGTATTAGCTAATCCTCCTAATTTGGTGTCATCTGCAAATCTATTCATGCAAATCTCCTCTATTCTTTCATCCAAGTCATTGATAAAGATGTTGAATAGCACTGGGCCTAGGACAGAACCCTGTGGCACCACACTGGCCACTGAAAAAGGAGCCAATGTTGAGAAATGGTTTAAAATTGCTTCCTTCCGCACATTACTGAGTTAGCTGAAGTGCCACTACCTTTTTCTCTGAGAGATCTTCTACCAGTATCATCACAGTTGCTAGCCAGTAGTTTGCCTTCTGGAGCTTCTTTGCCACTGCCACCATTGGAATATCAGTTCTCTTTTGCTGATAAGGCAAAATGGTAGACCTTTTGCCTTACCAGTAGCAGTACTACCACAGTGTAGATTCTTCCTCATGGGAACACATACTCCCACCTACAAGGAAAGGTAGTGCCTTGGTAAGACAGGACATGATACCTTATATCTTTTAAAAATGATCACTCTTGTGTAAGATATAAGAGGAGGGGTACCATCTTGTTCTTTGCCTCAGGCAGCAAAGTTTCTTGGTTTATCTCACACATATTCATATCTCTACGCAACATTGTACATCACTTTCTGCCATTGCTCCCAAGCTTCTCTCACTTGCTATCCAGGATGGCTTTGGCCATGAGTGACTATCTAGGCAATATGTGTTGCAACCAAAAAAGGAACATGGTGTGACAAGAGTTTTTCTACAGTATCAGCATCAAAAAGTTATACTGTATTTGGGATTGGGTGCTTGAACAGTATGTGTGGCGGAAAGGAGAGGTAAAAGCACAGTTAATTTTATTTGTTTAATTATTTATTTTACTGTCCTTTATTTATAAATGCCGGTATATGTAGAGAGATCTTGTAGCACCTTTGAGACTAACTGGAAGAAAGAAGTGTAAGGCAATTCAAGTTTCCTAAGGCTTCAGCCTTTGTTAAGGAAACAAAAATATTTAAATATCAAAAATATCAAGGCCAAGCCTGGTAGGGTCTAGCTTTAGATCAGCAGTGTAGCAAAAAACACGTCCTTCTCTAAGAACTGAGACTGACTCAAAAACAACACAGCTGGCAGTTTAAACAAAAAATTACTAATGGCTTTAATCTACATATAAATAGAGGCTATAACCTAATCTAGTTAGTGAATAGTTTAGGTAAAGAAGAAATCTTTATCTCACCATCTTTTCAAAGATATTTGAGAGAGGAGGCAGATGGAAAACCCAACAGTTCAGGAGGAAAAAAAATTATCCCCCAAACACTCCAAAAAACAACAAACAAACAAACACCAAAACCCACTCCCCAGAGGGGGGGGAGTGACCTGAATCACATGGTTTATTTACCAATTTTCAAAGTTATTGTGATTCAGTGGGAGCAAATGGAATATTTGCAAGAGGGGATAAAAATCTCTCTATCTAAGGAAGAGAAGAGAGAATGAAAAAAATTGTCCAAAAAGAAGTTGGCAGCATGAACTTTCATAGACTTATGTCTGCTTCCTCAGATGCATTTGGAAGTAGATTTAAGTTATGAGGAAGTAGACTTAAGGGCTTCTACAGACGGGCAGCCATGGGCCGCTTCGAGAAGCTGAGGAATGGGGGCGAGGCTGCCCCACTCCTCAGCCCCAATCCACTCTTTGGGCAGCCCTGGAAGGAGTGCTAAAATAGCGCTCCTTCCTCAAGCTGAGGAAAGGGTGCCGGAAGAGGCGGCGCATGACTCTTCCACGCATGACTCTTCCGTGTCTCTTCCATCATAGCATGTCCGGATGCTGTGACAGAAGGACGTCATCGGAGCATGACATCCTCAGGAAGGGGTTGGGGTGCCCAGCGTCCAGCTGCCCCTCCCCTTCCTTGACTTGAAGACGGCGCTTTGTGCCATTTGCAAAGCTCCTAAGTCTATGAAAGCTCATGTTGTCCACTTTTTTCTTCCTGTTAGTCTGAAAGATCTCAAAAATCTGGAAATGCAAAAACAACATGTTTTCAGAGGTGCTGGGACACTGAGTAGAGGAGAGGTAAAGAGAGGCATTTCCACAGCAGCACTTTTGATGACTGATCTGTATCTCTTTTCTATACAAATAATTTGCTTCATCCAGATGTCAGCAAAGAATGATAGAAGTCAGAGGGGGATATCCAGCAGTGAGTAAAAATAAAATTCATTATGTATTTGTGCTAGCTATGCATATACACAGTTCTATTCAAACATAGGAGATATTTATGTATTAGTTAAAGCTAACCACTAGGGCAGAAAATCTCTTGAAAAACAGCAGTATGTGAATTCTAGTATATGAATGTGAGCCAAGAGTAAATCACCAGATACATCAGGGTTGGGACATGATTGCATTAATAAGTCCCTGTGACACCTCACAGTATGCAACAGGAAACAGATTTCTGAAAAATAAAAATGTCCACATAGCTCCAGAAAATGATGAATTACTTTTATATCCATCAAACTTCTAAGAGAAGTGTTAAATTTGTATGAAAATCAAGCATGAAAGTTTCCACTCAGGGATTCCTCTCCCCCAAGTTTTGATTGATGAGAAACAGGGGTTTCTAGCGGAAGGTCCTATATAACCTCTGCTGGAATGTGCAGCACCAAGGAGAATGCTGTCAGGGGAGAAAGACTGATTATCTTATAATAAACTATTGGATTAAAAAACATGTTTACCACTGCTACCGCCACTGCCACCACCATCTTCCCCCATCCTCCATAAAAGCTCTTGTGGACTTTAAAGTGAAACAAGGAGAACAAAGCAATAAATATGATAGATGACAAAACAAAATGATTTGAAATTAAGCTCAGGTTCATGCAGACAGACTAACCAACACATGCTGTCCCTCAAAGCAATCTTAGAGAGGGGAGACAGCTCAGACTGACTATATTAAGGAGGATGTTCTATCAAAACCAGATGAAGTGAAGAAAAACAAAGAGTCCTAAAAATCTGAATGGTGAAGAACAAGAAGAGGCTATGTAAACAACTGACAAAATAAATTCAGGTTAGGTCATTTGGGTGGAGGCTCTCTCCATTTGCAAATGTAACATTTGCAAATGTTAACAGTAACTGAAATGTTAGTTTACTTTTGAGGCTACTATCAGAACAGAACATGGAGAAACCGAATGGTTCCCAATTGGCAAAGGAGTCAGACAAGACTGCATCCTATCACCCTACCTATTCAACTTATATGCAGAACATATTGTAAGGAAAGCAGGCTTGGACATGGAAGAGGGAGGAGTGAAAATAGGAGGAAGGAATATCAACAATCTAAGATATGCAGATGACACCATAATACTAGCAGAAAACCTCACAGACCTGGAAGAACTACTAAGGAAGATCAAAGAAGAAAGTGCAAAGGCAGGCTTGCTGTTGAACATAAAGAAAACAAAAATAATGATCATAGAGAACTTACACACATTCAAACTAGACAATGAGGAAATAGAAATAGTAAATGAGTTCTCATATCTGGAATCAAACATGGATCGGTAAGCGGACTGCAACCAGGAAATCAGGAGAAGATTAAGAATGGGGAAGGCAGCTATGAAAGAACTAGAAAAGATCCTAAAATGCAAAGACATACAACTCAGCATAAAAGTTAGAATCATAAATGCCATCATATTCCCTATTACCATATATGGATGTGAGAGCTGGACAGTTAAGAAAGATGATAGGAAGAAAATCAGTGCATTTGAGATAATGTGGTGCTGGAGAAGAATGCTGAGGATCCCATGGTCAGCCAAAAGGACAAACTGGGTCCTAGAGCAAATCAAGTCAGAAAACTCCCTGGAAGCCAAGAGGTTGTCATACTTTGGACACATCATGAGAAGGGATGACTCTTTGGAAAAAACAATAATGCTGGGAAAGGTGGAGGGAAGTAGGGAGAGAGGAAGGCCATATGCCAGATGGATGGACTCTATCAAGGAGGTCACGGGTATTAAAGGGTTGCAGGAATTAAGCAGAGCAGTGGAAGACAGAGGGTCTTGAAGATGTCTCATCCATAGGGGTGTCTTAAGTCAAGATTGACTTGAGGGCAGTTAATAACAACAACAAAATGTCTAGTTTATGGCATTGTAACTGACCAACAAGATTGTTGTTGTTCACTGCCTTCAACTTTGATTCATGGCAATCCCATGAATGAGAAATCTAAGTCTACCTGTCCTCAACTGCTCTACTCAGATCCTGCAGCCTCAGGGCTGTGACATCCTTGATTGAGTCTATCCACCTGGCATACAGTCTTCCTCTCTTTCTATTGCCCTTCACCTTTCCTAGCGTTATTGTCTTTTCTAGGCTGTATCCACACTGCAGAAATAATCCAGTTTGGCACCACTTTAACAGGCATGGTTCAAGGCTATGGGATTCTGGAAATTGTAAATTTTTTGTGGCACCAGAGCTCTCTGACAAAGAAAACTAACCGCCTCATTAAACTACAGATTTTAGAATTCCAGAGCATTGAGCCATGAAAATTAAAGTGGTGTCATATTGGACTATTTCTGCAGTGCAGGTGCAACCTTAGTGAGTCATGCCAGACTAACAATATGCAAGACTATATTTCTAAATGAGGTTTTAAGTTATTGCAATGCTAGAACTTTGGGGCTTAAAGAAACTTTCATTGGAATGCAGAATTTTTATTGGCGGGGCAATGCTCATCAGCTGCCCCCTGCCTTGTTTAGAATATGTGATAGAAATTACAACACAGCAGACACAGAGTACACTGAAATGATGGGCTAGTATTTATATATATTCCTGTCCACCCCACTCTCACTAGATATTTCCTTTGGAAACGAGCACATTAAAGGCAATAAAGCACTGAAATCCACATGTTATCTAGTTTATGGCTACACCTGATGCCATGGATGATCATATAGGTATCATATGATGCCATATGAGGATGCACAAAAACAGCTATCTCTATTTCTCTTTCCTTGCCAATGACTGTAAACACCCACAAAAAAGCACATATTGATATTGTGACAATAGTGAAGGAAGAGATGGGCACAAAAACAAAGCAAAGCAAAGCAGCTTCATTTATATACCACTTCACATCGCACTATGGGATGTCTAAGTGGTTTACAACTGAAAGCTCATTGCCCCCCAACAGTTGGGTACTCATTTTAGCGACCTCGGAAGGATGCAGGCCTGAGTCTAGCCTGAGCCCTGGCTAGTATTGAACTCGCAACCTTGTGGTTTATGAGTGAGTGGCTGCAGTACAGGCATTTAACCACTGCGCCACCAGGGCTCCTTCAAGTGCCAAAAGCCACTCCCTGGATCTATTTGATGCCATTTGAAAATGCTGATGCTTCTAACAGGTAAACCAGGGGCAATACTGAACTAATCTGAGTGCAAATGGTGTGCTACTGTCAAAAGAGTTAAAATCCCATTTCAGCATGAAGCATAGGGAGCAAATAGTAGAATTATAGAGATGCTAGTGTTCCAGTATGAATCCCATTTCTTTATGAATTATAACCATTCCAAACGCTGACTAGAGAGCATATTTACTGTGAGAGTTCAGTCTTCAAACTATTTCTATTTAGAGAATGATGAATCTGTTGAATTCAAGTACTCGTAGTTTCACATTCTTTCAGCATTACATTTATTTTCTCTCATTTCTGCATCAGTTTTTTTAATATATATATAAAAAATTTCAGAACAATTCTTGCCTCGCTTGTCCATGTCTCTTCTAATATATTTTGGTGGTCTCCCATCCAAGTACTAACTAGGGCTAACCTTGTTTAGCTTCCAAGATCTGACAGGATATGGTGCCTTTAGGCAGTTCTATAATATTACCATTTCAAAATGGTAGCACTTCTTAATAAAGCACATCTCTTGGATGTCTTTGGGCAAAGGTCCATAATGCAGCTCTCCAAGTTGCTATATTGAGAAAAATACAAGGATATCAATTTAATGTAATCAGATCAGGAATAGTTACAAAGTCATAAGTCTAACACCATAACTAATAGATTGCCAGCCCTTGCCCTTCTCCCAGCTTCATGTCATCACCATGTGTAGATTTTGCTTTGGTATCTGACTGTGTTTGTTGCACTCAGGTATTTGGTTTTTGAAGAGAGATCTGCCAGAACTATTTGTGCTCTTGACTGGGTAATTCCATATAACTAAAAATAGAGAGTTTTAAAGATTGACTTTGCAAACTGAGCTAAGATGTCAAACATAAATACTGGATGAGTCTACGGACATAGTTGTTTTCTTTTTCTTGATGTTCATTCATCCTGGAACCCCCATATAAAATTGTTCCTTTCTGAAACAATTGAAAACAGCAAGGTACTGAACACATTTCCCTCTCTGCTAGATCTTAGCAGTAAGGAACTCTGCAGTATACTTGTGGGGAAACAAATACACAAACTATTGGTATGCCTAATTTTCTCCATGAGCTAAGCTTTTTGAAATTAACAAGGAATCTGGTGTGTCCCTGTAGGATTTTTTTAGACATGACATATTCATCTACACAGAAGCAAGCTTTGACCTTGCTTGGGAAGATAATTTTCATCAGAGTTCCAATCAAATGTTCCTTAGCAAGGGTAACTTCTGAAGCAGCAAAAGGAAGAAAATGTTCCCAGCTGACAAGAGAAGTAATATTTAGTATCATTTCCACATCCCTGTATACACATACACATACGTGTTTTCATAACATTAAGAGGCAAACATCATATTCTTACAGTTCAAGCAGACACAATTTGAAAAACAACTCTATGATGGATAGTACAGCTTTTAATCACTGTCTCCAGCAAAGCGCTTTGTGAGCTCCCAAAACAGCTGGGAAGCGTCTTTGTGTTTTTAGACAAGGAAATAGCCTGGAGTATGCTAACTCTCTTTTATAATTGCACCCTTGTGTCAATGTGATATTGTGAAAGCTGAGGGAAGAAGTGCAACTAGTCAACTTTACATTCAAAAACAGAGCTGGGAAAGCTTACACTAACATATTCATTGCTCAGGGATTACAACCCAAAGTGATAATGTGGATGTGTGAAGCACCACTCAGAGATCAAACCCCAGAGATACAAATTTCAGATGAGCTCACCTCCAACACAACAGAACATTCAGAAGCAAGTTATTCAATGACAAGGAATTGCATGGTGATCTAGAAGTTTTGTTCATGAGTATATGCATCTTATCTCATTATGGCTTGGACTGAAATGAAGAATTTCAGTGCTCTTATAATCAGGATTGCTCCCAACCAAACCAAATGAAAATCTGGAGGGGATTTCAGAACATTTTGAGCAAGTTATTATGAGCCCAATGGTCTCTAGTGCAGACACAGCTGCTGCTGAGATCACCAGAACTTATTCATGATTTCATGTTGGAAAGTTGAAATCTCCATAAACACATATGTACAATGTTGGCTCCCCATGTGTCAGATGCTTGGCTATCAAATATAGATGTTGAACAGGAAATTTTTGTATATCCCAAAAATTTTCATCACTAAAATTTGCAGAGGAAAATGGAGATGGGAATGTATTTCATCTCTATATTTATTTCAGTTTTAGAATTTATTTCAGAAGGTCATCTTTGCCTTTGGGAAAATAGATCTCTGACAGTAGCCTTTTGTCCTGAGTACAGATTCCTCATTAGAACTATCAGATGTGTTGGCACTCCCATGTGTTTTTAAGGGCATTCCATAGCCTTGGGTCCAAGCTATCTCAGAGACCGCCTTCTCTCATACAATCCTCCCCGCACTCTCCGGTCCTCTGGGAGGAATATGCTGCAGCCCCAAAAATCGAGGCTTGTGGTTACCTCCCAGAGAGCTTTTTCAGTTGTCGCCCCCAAACTCTGGAATGGCCTGCAAGATGAGATCCGTCAGTTAACATCGTTAGACAGCTTCAAAAGGGCCGTCAAGACGGATCTCTTCCAGCAGGCCTTTCCAGATTAATTATCCCGGCCTCGGGTACTCCCACCCAGTGATCCTTACATGGCCCCATCTAAGGATGGTTAGGATTACTGCCGTTGGGTTTATAT
>CM034701.1:328452228-328469856 GCA_020142125.1 Phrynosoma platyrhinos
TCTGTATTTTAATATGCTGTACCCTGCCTTGAAGAGAAGAGACAAAAAAGAAATAAAATTAAATTAAGTAATTTTTCTTATTTGTAAAAGTTAAATTATTATATCATCTTGTTTCCTGAAATGGAGAAGTTAGTGGCAGTCCCTTCCTCTACCCTCCCCCCCTCATCCCTAGTGCACAGTAGAGAGCCTTGGGTCATGATGGTTAGACTGCTGGATTGAAATTGGGAAGATTTTTGTCTAGATTCTAGTTTCTAGTCTCCATGGAATTCACTACTGATTTTGCAGTGACCAAACTCCTGCCAAAACTCACCTTTGAAGCTCCTGCAGCCCCCCAATTTATTGGCCAGTGGAGAATGGAGGAGACTAGCAGAGGACCATCCAACTATGTTCCTACTCCTGGATGCATAGCAATGAGACCATCCTCTGGGTCCTCCAGAGGACCCTGATGAAGACGCAAAGGATACCTGTCAGTGCACCTTGAGCAATAGGAACACAGCTGGATACCCCCTCTCATGTTCAGCTTAAATGATGGGTTGCAGGTGGGTGGGTGAAGGAGAGATGCATCACAGCTTCACCTGTGTGGAACTTTATATCTCCCTGTCCAGGGTCTTTGTCCTGATTTCCAAGTTAAAAGTAAACTTTTCTCTAGATTTGTCTTTATTATAAAGAAACTGTCAGATAATAAATCAGGGAAAGTAAATAGTGCCCTGGGTGTTTTTGTTCTTTCCTTCTCAGTTTTAGAGAGGGAAATGGAGAATGAGGTTGGATAATCCATAAAGTGCACTGACCTTAAAAGCACAATGGTCTGCTATATATCTATGTAGCAGTTTTGCTGATCTCATCTCAAGGGTCATTTGCTGTGCTGGTAATTATCTATGTCTTTACTGATAAGCATAAAAATCAAACAGTGGAAGGAGAAAAGTTGCATGCTACACTCCCTACATGTCATGATAGTGCAAAAATGCATTCAGGTGCTTTGTCTAACTAGAGCTTGAAAACATTTGGACTATGACTCCCAGAATCCTCAAGACAGCATGGTCAGCATAGACAGCCTTTCCAAAGTCTTAATGAACTTTGTGGCTTTCTATTCCCTGCACAATTCTTCCTCCCCTTCCCCTCATTTTGAGATACCTTTTCCAATTTCAATATGATGGGAAGCAAGATCTTCAGCAATGTAGAAGAAGGCCGCTCTTTAATCTGCTGAGTATGGAATAGCCAAAAACAAAACAGTATATTTAAGAACATGTGGTTTGTTGTTGATGTGCCTTCAAGATTTCTATGACTTACATATTTTTATAGTTTAATTGTTAAAGTATTTATATATGATCTCCCAGCCCACCAGAGTTCCGGAGGCAATGTACTGCACGACAGGTAAAATCATTTAAACTTTTAAAACAAATTAAAGTACTCATTAAGAACTTTTTATGAACAGTTAAATTATGGTGACCCTATCGTAGAGTTTTCTTGGCAAGATTTATTGAGAGGTGGTTTGCCATTGCCACCCTCTAAGGCTGAGAAAGTGTGACTTGGCCAAGGCCACGCAATAGATTTCCATGACTGAGCAAGGATTACCAAGGTCTCCCAAAGTCCTAGTCAATACACTGCACCACACTAGCTATCCAAAGCATACTGGCTCTCAGATATGTGGTGAGGTAACTTTTTTGAACCACCAAATTGCTGCAATCCTGTATGGTTCAGTGTAGTGCAGGAAGTCAACCTCCCAACTTAATGGCATATACTACCTCCCAACCTAATGAATATCCTCTGAAGCTATTCTGTACAGCCATTCCCTGCTTCATGTGGAACAGGCATGATTACAGAAGCGCCTGATTATGGGGAGTTGCAGACTGCCAGAAATAGTGCAAATTGAGTCCACTTTTAGGCTTAGGATTAGGCTTAGGAATCATGGGAACTGTATTTTATTATGGCACTAGAGCTCTCTGACAGAGAAGGCTCAATGTCTCAGACAAAAACAATTCCCATGATTCCCTAGCACTAACCCTAACCCTAAAAGTGGACTCAATTTGCACTATTTCTGGTAGTCTGCAACCTCTACATGTCTCCATAGCCAGTCACAAAAATATTAAAGAGGATTTGTGACACACACACCCCAGAGGACCCCAGCAGATCTCAGCACTGATGTCACCATTTTACATTTGGCTATGGAGACATAGCCAGACACTTCTTTAATTCTGCTTGCTCACCATGAAACACAGAAGAGTCATGTGGGATGGCTGTTTGGTAAGTCAGGTGGTGGTATGAGGGCACTGCTGAGGGAGGAAGAGAATACCAACCCTTGTAGCTCTCTCTCTCCCCCCCCCCCGGGAAACTTACATGTACAGCTGTCCCAAACAGGATGCCAGTCTGTGACTCTAACAATGATATCAAAATATTTTCATCTTTTTCACTTCTATGTTTAAAATGATATTTTTCCTTACCAGCCTGACTGGGCTGTGAGAGGGACTTTCAATAAAATGTATAAAAATCTTCCATCTTAGCAGGGGATCTGTTCTGGACCACCCACCCCCGCGAAAATGGAAAATTGCCAATATTCAAGCCCCATTGGCTTGAATGGTGGGCTGTGTCCATGGGTGCCCCCCCATTTTGTCCCCCTCTGTTTGTCACCAGTGAATGGGCAAGAGACACAGACTCCAAGTCCATGAAAATGGAGGGGCGACTGTATATCTCTGTAATAACAACTTTAATGCTGTAATTATATACACAATTGGTCTCGTAGCATTCAGCAGTATTTAGTTTATGCTTTGGATGGAATCATAGAATCATGGAAGAGTCCACAAAGGTTATCCAGTCCAACCCCCTGGTGTTCAGGAATACAAAGTACTGAGTATTTTCAAGCCATGGATGGTTGAATCTGTGGATGCAGAATCTGTGGGTATGGAGGGCCAACTATATAGGCTTGCAGTATAAGGATGTAGAAGCAAGTTAGCAAGAAATACTGGCACCCCTAATGGTCTGAAACACAGTAGAGAAGATAACTCTTCAATTCCACATTCTTGTCTTTCTACAGCAAAATGTGATCCAATAATCTCAGGAGGAGAGCAAAAAAGATCATCTTCCACTAACAAGGAAATGCTATCTGATATGATTTCCTATGTTAATAACTCCATGTTTTCTTAATGGTGACTTTCATAAATGTTTTCTATTTTGCTTTGTTTAGTTTTAAAATCCTAGTAGCAGTTCCTTGCAGGAGAGAGGAGCCATGCTGGTAATAGCATTTGGATTCAACATCGTTTATCACTGTCAGGGCTATTTTTAGTTAGGTTTCCTGGGAAAGCAGTGAGAGGAATTTGTGAAACTGCACAATGATGCTGACATCAGTTTATCTTAGTAAGATTATTACTGCATGTACATGCCTGACTAATGGCATTCAAATGTTTTTAAACAACCACGTTTCATGTCCGCATTGTCTCACATTCCCCCATCCCTTCTGTCCCGCCTTCCAAGGCTTTAAGCATATGGGTGTTATGTGAGTTGACAAGAGACGGAAGGGTAAAATGGAGAACAGCCTGCAGAAACAATAAAGCTGAAACTTTATAAGCAAATGTCTGCTCTGTTTCTTTTTTAACCACCCCTCTGGTATTGCCCCATATGGTGTGCAGATGGGCAATATGGAAACATTAATGTAGAGGTGTGAGGCCTTTAGGACATGGATATGGACACACACACACACACACACACACACACAAGGAAAACTGTACAGGAATTCTCCGAGATCTCTGTCAGGAAGTATTGCTTTATGCCACAAAATCAGGACACAGCTGAGAAGAAAAAGCAAGCCTCAGAAGAAAATATATTCTTGCATACGTATCTCAGAGACTCTTGTGCAAGAGATGAGATGGAATTGTGTTTTGCGATCCCAAGGTTTAAAGAAAAGCATACGTATATAATTAGATTATTTGTAGACTTCCTCAAGTGGTTATCGCCTTTGCATCCTTGAACAGCATCTAGTTCAATAGCTCTCAGGGTACCCATTACCATCTCTTATTGTCAACAGGGCAGCAGTGTTGCTCAGCTATAGAAATAAACACAGCAAAGGAGAGAGAACCACAGGTTATAAAGCCAAAAGGAAAGAGCCAGAATGTGGCCTGTTATTAAACCTTGGAGCTATTTCTTAAGGGAAGAAGTTGGAAGGCAGGTTGCCTAAGGTAGTTCAAAAAAGGCTAGATAGAACGCAGGAGAATTCTAAGGAAGACTTCCAACTCTGCCTTATGGGTATTACTGTTTTCCCAACTGCTCCTATACAAAACAGTGATAATTTGACAGAAGGGCAGATTCTGTTTTGTGATCAGGAAAGCTTGCTCTTTCGTCAGGCAAGGCAAAGATCTATGTCACTACTGTACAGACGTGAGACTATTTTTCTGCATATGGCAGTATGCCTTGAGCCTTAAAAATGCAGCAACTTGGCTCAAAGCTCTAGCAGACCTGTCTATCAGTATTATCACTGATCCATGGGTGCAGCCAGCAAGCGGCAAAGCTTACACTTCAGTGAGACCTTTTTCAGAAGCTCTGATGGAACTGATCAGGTTTCGCTGCAAGCTATTTATATGCCACACCGACTCTGCCTTTCCCGACAACAACACACATAGTAATTTAATAGATAAAAATATAGTTTGGAGTGATCTTGGGAATCCAAATGAATGTGCAGAGAATGTTTTATAGGGCAAATGTGGGCATTTAGATGCCTCATGGGTAGGTCCTTGCTAAGACTAGGTTTGAACTTAAGTATACGAGAATTGCTTTGCTGGATCATATTGCATATCTGTATGGATACTGATTGAATAGATATTTACTACACATAGTTTTATTAAATATAGACCATGTTTCTCTGTTTCCAGCTAGAAGACAGTCAGCTCTCTCTGGAAAATTCACACACACAAAAAATAAATAAATCCATAAAAAATTCACAATTTTCAGTACGCTGTCTTTATTGGGAAGGAAATCTCCTTTTTTGTTGGTTTTTGGAAAATTTCTGTTTGATGAGCTTATACATATAATCTTCTCAATGCATTTTTGTTGTGTTTTCATGAGAATTGTAATAATAAAAAGTTAATACCCCGTATTTTAAAGTATAAAACGACTGGGCGTATAAGACGACCCCCCACTTTTCCAGTTGAAATATAGAGTTTGGGAAGAGTATGACTTCCAAAACTGTTGTTGTTGTTACTGTGCACCTTCAAGTAATTTACAACTGATGATGACACTAAGGCAAACCTATCATGAACCTCCTTATACCCGGCATATAAGACGACCCCCCACTTTAACCCCAGATTTTGCAGGTTAAAAAGTAGTCTTATACACCAGACAATAAGGTACCTACCTTTCCCAGCTTATGCTTACGTGTGCATGTGCACATACACATTAATCCATTTGGAGGTTTCAAAATGAATAATATACCTGCCCTAATAATATACTACAACAGACTGCAAATGACAGGACTCCAGAGTGATGTAGTATCATGGGTTTACTTGAGGGACGAAGATCTGTACTATGTGTGTGTGTGTTGTGTGCCTTCAAGTCATTTTTGACTTATGGTGACCCTAAGGTGAATCTATCATGGGGTTTTCTTGGCAAGATTTGTTCAGAGGTTTGCCATTGCCTTCCCCTGGGGCTGAGACCATGTGACTTGTCCATGGTCACCCAGTGGATTTCATGGTCTCCACAGTCATAGTCCAATGCTCTGACCACTATGCCATTATTTACTAAATTTTTATTTATTCAGCAAATAATACTTATTTATAAGTAAATACTTATTTAAATTTTCAGCCAATGTCTGTTATGTTCACTTCAGTGGTGCCATGGTGAATTTTGAATTGACGGAACTCAGTTCGATCCTCTTCTCCTCCTGCCATTTCCTTTTCCTTTTGTGTCATGTCTTTTTCAGATTGTAAGCCTGAGGGCAGGAATCTGTCTAATTGACAATTTGTAAGCTGTTCTGAGAAACTTTGTGGCAGAAGAGCTGGGTGTAAATACTCCAAATAATTAATTAATTAATTAATTAATTAAATAAATAAATAAATAAACTCAACATGGCTTTCAAAGGACAATCCAGAGATATATGTAATGCTCTGTTTACTAGTTCAACACCCACCCCCCAGAACTCTATTCCCCCATGTTCCACTATACCACTGCTTAGCTGTGAGCTGTGGAACAAAACTGTGCCTTCAGAAATATGTGAAGCAAGAAGTTTGGGTTTTTTGGGTTGTTGTTTTTTTGCATAACATTTCTGTAATGCTGACATGTTTTTAAAAATGCACCTTGCTCTTTAGGACAAGAATACTGGCTAAAACACTGACAGCTATGTAACCACAGTTACATACCTACATAGTGATTCCTGATCCAACCTCCCCCCATCCCTACTTACTGGGCAGCAGCTGCTGCCATTGATAGGGTTTGGTTTCCTATTGATCAGGAAACACCTCTCCCATGAGCGATCTTCAGTGGGACAGTCTAAAAAAAGATCCCTGTCACACTTCCCACTCACATAGGAGATTGTTCAGGGGAGGGATGGGTGGAATATCAGTTGCTTCCCAATTAATAGGATAACAGACTTATGTTGATCACAATGGCTGCTGCCCAGTAAGTGGAGATTGTGGGTCTTTCACAGTCTCAATTCATTCCTGAAAGCACACCATACATAGGGATCATGAACACAAACCAATCATGAAGGCATAACTCTAAGTTACACATTTATAACTGCCTTTGTGACTTTCAGCCACGCTTTAGTGACTGAAATACTCAGATAGTACTATCTTTTAAATGGTCTTTCCTTAAAGCAGTTTGTTCATAAATGAGTAGAATCAGTACATGAACTGTTTGGTGTGCACAGAGGAGAGAAAATAGTTACAGGTGTGAAAATCATCTTGCACTCAGAAGCAGTGCTGAGAAATAAGGTCTGTGACAAAAGGTATCTCTTTTCCCCCACCAATATTTGCTAACAAGATGGAGGCCTATCAGCTCTGTATTTTACTCTCTTGCTCATTGTTAGTGTTATTAACTGGGATGGCAGCCTCAGAAGGCAAGATTGGAAAAAGAAGGAAAACATGAAGTGGGTACTATGACTTCTTTTGTCACTGCCACTTTGAAAGGAGTGGCATCTGTGGAAGAAGACCTGTGCTTCCCTCTCTCTGATGCTCCAAAATGAAGAAAATAAAGGTTTTTGAAATGCCTCTTTCATTGGTTATCTTCATCAATCACTGAGCAGCAACCAAGAAGGCTGACAACTGATTAAGTGATTAGTCCACCAAGCAGATGTGTAATGTGTCAAACCAGAGAGGGTTGTTTTTGTACTTAAGATTTTGGCTACAAGCTGATTAAAAAGAAATTAATCACTTGAATTTTACTCCAGAAACTGGCTAGTCTCTCCATTACATTTACATATGGATAAAACAGTATTTCTGATACAGGAAGCATATTCTGTTTAAAAATTATGTTTAAACATGTTGCATAAGGCATAATCTTAAAAGATGTATTCCTTCCCTATTTGAGAAGAAAGAACTACTTTTTCAGGGTCAAAAATTACAATTTTTAGAAGAAGTGCTCCCTCACCTCAAATGGTGCAAGACATTCCTTTGTTATTTTACTCACCTCTGTACTTTGCATTTAGTGTGCTTTGTTTCATAATTGATCACTAGAAAGTAAAAACAGACTTGTTCTTGTTGAAAGCTTTTGAAACTCCATGAGCTTCTTCATCAGGCAAGATGTTACAAAACAAACAGGAGAAAAACAATGGGAGATGTTAGTCAGATGCCTACATGTTGTTTCAGTCTTTAGTTAAGATGGTCTATGGTGGGGAGGATATCTTTTGCAGGCAGGCTCCTCCTCCTTCTGGTCCTGTGGCTATAGGGAGATTTTATGTGGGTATAATATTGTCAGTCCAAATAGGACATGGAGAGATGGTTAAACCACTGCCTGTATTTGCTTGAAGGCAGGAAATACTGGGAGACTGGCCACAAATTAGTTTTGTGTTAGCCTCTGTCTTGTCATTATTACAAAGCTTTATGTTTTAGGGAAGGGCTTAGATTTAAATTCATTTGATGGATTCACCCAAGAGTTATGAAGTCATTTGGTCATCACACTCATCAGTCAGTCACTCAATCAATCAGTGTTCCCAACAGCAGCGAAGAGGCATACATGGGCTTGTTATTGTAAATTTAAAATTTATTAGAGGAAGAATGAATGCCCCACTCCTTCAATGAAAGATGCATGTGCACTTCTTAAGTGTATGCATTTTCCTTACATACAGTCTCTTCCTGTTACTTTCCATCACACTCTTATATCATCTAGTCATGACAGGGCCATATAGCTCAGTAGTAAAACCAGAGATTGGAAAAGTTACTTTTTCAGACTGCAGCTTCAGAATCTAGAATTACTAACAATGATGGCTGTACAGTACTTGAAGTATCAAAGGTTTTAGAATAATAGAGTTGGAAGAGACCACAAGGGCCATCCAGTCCAACCCCCTGCCATGCACAACCAAAGCACTCCTGACAGATGGCTATCCAGCTTCTGCCACCACACTCCAAGGCAGAGTATTTCACTGTCAAAGAGCTTTCACCATCAGGAAGTTCTTCCTAATGTTTAGGTGGAATCTCCTTTCCTGTAGCTTGAATCCATTGTGTTGTGTCTTGGAGTCTCTGGAGCAGCAGAAAACAAACTTTCTCCTTCTTCATTATGACATCCTTTCAAATATTTAAAATGGCTATCATGTCACCCTTTAATCTCTTATGCATCCAAGTGCAGCTGCTGAGGGATCAAATGGTGCTGCTGCAATTATGTCCTATTTAATGGGCTTTCAACAGTCTTCTGGGTGGCCACTGTGGGACTACATGGAATAAAACTTTGATCTGATCCTACATGGCTCTTCTTGTGAAAGACATTTGCAAAGCAGAGGGAAATAGTGGATGGTTATTTCTATGTAAATGAGAGTCAACCTCCTAAGAATTTTAGCTTGAGCTTTCAAGCACCTATTTGGGGAACCCAAGTAGCAGATCTATTGTTCAGCACCATAGACAGCTCCATTACAGTTCAAGCTAAACCTGGTGAGGATTTATCATTTTCACTGACATGGAATCTGTCAGTTGCCTAAGCTGCCAACAGGATTGAGTCATCCCACCCCATGTTTGGCTCCTCTCAAGCTCCAGATGGTTGCAACACTTCCTCAAAGCCACTGATGCATCTCTTCTAGTTATTTTTCAAGCCATTTGGAGAGGGTGGGCTGTTTCAGGATCAGGAGTTCTCAAAACAGCATTGTGCATCCCCACAAAGAGGATTTTGTCCATTTCAAGATGGGGTTTGTTTGTTTTTTTGGTCAAAAATATTGACAACTTCTGGGGGCTGTGGAACTCCCAGGAATCACTCTTCCCCCCCCAAGACACAGAATGCCCACAGAGTTTCAAAATAAGCTTATGTTTATCTTCTAACAATCAATTACAAAACAATACACAGTAAATGCATGTGGCCCATGGTCAGACTGGTGACTTCCTATCCTCCCCCAATGTAATGGGAGCTCTCATGGGTCTTGTCAAGTAAGAAATGGGGAATAATTTATAATTAATAGTTCAGAAGCAGGAGAAGACCCACATATCCACAAAAATCCAAAAAGGCTAAGACATAGGAAATATGGGGGAGGGGGAAATACTGGAATGCCACATGTTGGTAACAATACTGACCTTCCAATAAAAAATAAATGAACAAAGATTTTTTGTTTCTATTGCCAATATTTCTATTTCTATTTCTGCTATTGGAATGTAAATTGACTTGAAGTTGGAGAAATATTTTGGCTGAGATATTGCATTAGACACAAAGCTATGATGATGTGAGTATATTCCATCTCCTGATTTAACCCCCCAACCCACCTTAGAATTAAGGCAGCTATACTGAGCGACTGAGTTCTGTGGTGCTTGCCAGCAAGATGAAGTGTTATGAACACAAGCAGAGACCTCTGGAGGGTCATGTTGCAAGTCCTCATCATACTCTGGCTTGCTGGCAGGAAGAGGCAGGATGTGTCATTTTTCAGTGTTCTGCTCACCAGTGAAACAGAACTCTGTTGCTCAGTATGGCTTCCTGGATATTTGGTAGGATTGGGAGCATTTGCAGCCATGGCAATGCTGCCATGATCATAAATATGAATACTAAGTAGTAATGATGCTGTGAGCCTAGCTTATGACATTGCAAGTGTCTAATGGGATGCCAACCTACAGGTTGAGTCTCCCATATCTGGAATTCTGAAATCCAAAATACCCTAAAATCCAAAATTGTCCACGTGGGTGGCTGAGATAGTGACATCTTTACTTTCTTTACTTTCTTATGGTTCAGTGAGCAGAAACTTTGTTTCATGCACAAAATTATTAAAAATATTGTATATAAAATTACCTTCAGGCCATATGTATACAAGACATAAATGAATTTCATATTTAGATTTGGGTCTCATCTCCAAGATATCCAATTATCTATATGTTAATATTCCAAAATCCAAAACACTTCTGGTCCCAAGCATTTTGGATAAGGAAGACTCAACCTGTAATTTGTATTTGGTATTTTGTGAGTGTAAGTTGGTTATATCATTGTCTTTTACAAGCAATATTATTTTGTTAAGCAGATGGCCTTAGGCTATCCAATAATGTGTGTGTATTGCCACAGGTTTTTTTTAAGTAGATTTTGTAAAGGGTGTTGGCACTGTAGCTGTTGCCTGCAGGTAAAATGATGACTACCTAGCTTTGAAAAGCTGTAATATTATCTATCATATCAAGACACTAGTGCATCTTGCTTTAAAAATTAATCTTTCTACTCTTTTTAAATGTCTTCTTTCTGTTGACTGTTAAGCATTCACTCAGCATCTCTGTTCAAAATTGTCTTTGTTGCTATTGCAGTTTGTTTTGGATGGTGGTGAGAGGGAGACACAGGCTTACATTCACTCTCATTAACACTTTGGTCTGCTTTTAAATGTAAAGTTCCTAATTAACACAATGCCTCAGCCATACTTGAACTGATGTGTTGCAGATAACAGTCATTAGCACTGACAAGCACTAGTAGTCTATTTTTGAGTTTTGCAGGAATCTCCACTGCATCATTCTCCATATATTTCTACATTTCTCCCCTTTCTCTATTGTCAGTCTATGTTTTCTCTATGCCTTAAATATTACACAATCCTAGGTTGTCATTATTCAAGTACTTAGAGATCATCCTTCTGTGTAAGGACACTTACTTGCTAATTATTTGTTGTAAAAGTAAACAGCAAACAAAATTGGTGGAACAACAATCCTTGAGGCATGAGAAAGGTCTCTTAAGATGCCCAAATGTTTGACTACCATAGACTGAGTAGTAGAAAAGTTATTATTATCAACATGATAATAATTAACTTATCGTCTAAGCTCAAGAAGTCCTAATATCCAGAGCTTAAATCCACAGAGTCGCAACCATTTCCATGGCACAGAAGTTCTGGTTTGCAGATTGGGAAGGTTTTGCATGGTTGTTGTTGTTAGCTGCCCTGGAATCATCCCTGATTCATAGCAACCCTGTGGATGAGACATTCAGAGCCATGAAATTCAGACCCATGACCTCCCTAATTCAGTTTAGACATCTGGCATGTAGTCTTCCTCTCCTTCTGCTGCCTTCCACTTTCCCCAGCAGCATTGCCTTTTCTAATGAGTCTTTCCTTCTCCTGGTATGTCCAAAGTACAACAACTTCAGCTTATCTTGGCTTCCAGAGAGAGTTTGGGCCTTTTCTGTTCTTAGACCCATTTGTTCATCTTTTCAACCTTTCCATATATGGTAGGCATCTGTGCTGCAGAATGTTGATCATGACCTTGCTTGCATGGGAAGTTAGTGTGATGGTTCTATAATTGCTGCAATCTTTTGTGTCTCCTTTTTTGTAGATAGCAATGTATATTGTCACTCCCAATCTATGGGCCGCTGTTTTGTTTTCCATATTTGTTGGCATATTTTAGTTAGATTTGAACTTGATTCTGTCACTGTGGATTGTAGCAATTCTACTGGTATGTCATCTGTTCCTGGTGATTTATTCTTCTCACTTGCTTTGAGTGCTGCTATCACTCATGGAATACTCCTGGTATCACTGCATGATACAGGAGTTCTAGATGACAGATTGGCAAGCTTTTGCAAGATACAGAAGGTCAAACTAGGAAGACTAGGAAGAATTTGGGGGGACATAGGAGGTGAACTTGGCAAAGTGGCAACATTTTGTATAGCACAGGATCTCTGGCTGGCAGACTGGCTAGATTTTTCATGCTGGAAGCTGTTGCAATGGGACAAATTGTTAAGATTTACATTTTGGTTTTTAAAGTAGCCAATAAGAAAATGTGCTACTAGGGAGCAACTATATGACAACCAAGCATATCATTTTCTATAAATCTCATGGTTTGTTGAAAAACCAGTAGTTTAGTTAATTAAATAATCAATTAACAATTAATGCATAAATTACATTGTGTTCTTCCCAACAAATTAATTTCCCCATTTCCAGCTATCAACATCAGTGAATTAATTTTTAAACTTAAAATTCCAAGCTCTGGAGAATACTATTGAATTATGATTTCCTCTCCATTGGGTCTTTTGCAATTATTATCCAGTTTTGCTGATGCAGTCTCAGAATAACATAGAACAGAAAGGATTTCATGTATCATCATGGCTGACATTCATTCCAAACAGGACTCCTCCCTTAAGTAACTTTGTCAAGAGAGTAATTACTTCATCTCCAGTGATGAGCAATTTTGCAGGTACTACTAGAACTGGTTTTAAGAAACCCACTAGCTAATTTTCATGCCCCAAGTATGAAATGCATTTTAAATTACTTCATTCTGATACCTGTCTCAGCACAACGTAAGATGATCCAGGGTCATTGTTTGTGTTGTTGTTGTTAATAAAAGGGCACATATTGAGGATTCACAGCTACCTCTTGGCCAATTTCCTGATTCAACTCTATTCCACTGCTACTCGCCCCATGGGAGCAAAATGTAACTGCTCTTGGTATATAGTTTCTGATGGTTCTCCTTCATATGCTAGATTATCAGTCTCACTCTATTAGTCACATTGCTGCTCCACTCAAATTTGGGGCAGTGCCAGGTTTGAATAGCGTGTAGGAAACTCCTCTTTGTTGCTATCAGTCTCTTGTCAGTGAGCTCTGTTGGACTTGCCTAGGAGCAACAGATAGCACTGACAGTGTTCTGAGCCTGGAAATTAGCTGCCATTTTCATTTCCACCAACACTCCAAAGAGAGCACCACTCTGAGGCATTGTAGATAGTTCAATGGTAGCCAAACCCAGCCACCAGACATTGCTCAGAGCACTGGAGTGGTGTTTTGGTGTTCTTTGTTTTGAAGGGGGTTGAAAGGCATGCTTCAGTAGTGGTCCTGCTGGGATACTGGCACCCTGGCATCTGTCCAAGCATGCCAAGTATTGGTGCCCAAGGTAAATCTGAACCTCAGCCTCTAAGCAATCCTAATTCACAAATATTCTGCTTATCATTCCATGGCAGATTTCCCAGGTGACAAGTATTTATTCATACCCTGTCGTCTGTGGCAGTGCATTTTTAATCGAGCTATATTTGCAGCACTGACCTCCTGGTGCTATCGCCTGTAGCAAGTAATGAATGACAATCTGCTGAAGCAGTGAACAGCCACCCTGTTATGTCCACAGGATGTATCCATGCTTGGCTTTCAACCTCCACTAACATTTCTTCCTGCTTAAAAACCTGTCAAGAATCTGAGGATATGTCAGTTTGCCCTTGAATCTACTGTACCTCGATCAATCTACTGAATATCAGAGCCTCTCTGACATCAGTACAATTCCTCCAAATCCCATCTGTAGACAAGCTAATCATTCTGTCCTTTGCAGATGTCTGTGTGGGGAAAGCAGACTGGGAAGTGTACTCCATTTCAGAAACTTATTAGTGAAGGCAGAACTCTCCAGCTGTGACCTTTGCAGTCTATAGGGAGGAAAAGAAATAAAGAGGGAACTAAGTGGGGGGGGGGGGAGAGCCATGACAGTCCTTTAGAAACAGTTTCCCTGCTGCTAATAACAATGCCAAATGTGTGATATACGAACAAAATATGAGTTAGTGTAACTCAAGCATTCAAACCACCTGCTGTTTCATCCACCTGTCCTGCACTCCCTCCTTTCTTCTAATTTGCTGACTGCCTTCATGAAGATTTATCCAGTGATTGCCCCCAATTACCCCCGTGATCCCTTATTTGGTTTCACTTTCTGAAAAAATTATCTTTTAGGCACTGTTACCGAAAGTGCATTTTTCTGAATTTTGGTGTGTGTATGAATTCCACATGGCCCCAGATGCACTCTGCAGTGAAGTTCAGGTGCCTCCGTGGCATGGCAAAGAGGTCAGGTCCAGGCCATCTGAAAGACTGGAAAATCCCCAGCCTCAATAGTTAGGAACACAACAGTACACACACACACACACACACACACACACACTCAAGCAGGGCTTGGGAAAGATCCCCCATCTCTCGGTATACACGTGGGAGATAGTCTCACAGGGTCCTTGTTGCCGACCCCCTCTCAATTTGAGCTAAATAAAATTCCCCTTCACAGACTTTTGGCTATGGCACTCTCTGCTACACTATATGTTATTGGGATGTGGGGGTTTTGTTTTTGTTTCTGTTTCTGTTTTGTTTTTGTTTTTTGTATGTATGTATGTATGTATGTATGTATAAATGTTTGCCTTGCTTTGTTTTATAATGCTTTCTAGAAAAATGTGCATTAATTTGCATATTGTTTACCATCCAATATCCAGTAGCATTAAAACAAAAACAGGAAAGTGGTCTCTGTGGATAGTGGAGGAAATGAGAGCAACTGGCCTGCTGAGAAATGTGGGCAGTGTATATGCAATTCGTGCATCTCTATCATTGACTGCATACATTTCATTCCAGGTGACATTAGAGCAGCAAGTGTAGCTGGGAGGAGAATTTAGAAAGCATTACATATCCCCCCCTCCACTTTAAGTGTCCAGCATTATTCAGTCCAACTAGATGTGATGTTAATCTGACTTTTTTTTTTAAAGTAGCCTCTGAGCTCCTAATCTGGACTAGGCTCATGTTCTGGCTGGGATGGTGGGTGTTAATGCTTTTTCTTTGTATTATTTTCATTATAAAAATTTGTCTTGCCAGCTGTGATTTGTCCCGACAGCTGTTATTATTTATAGAAAACAAATCTCTCTCTCTCTCTGATTTTTAGTAGGAAAACACCACAGAATATTTAAAAAAATCAAACACTTGGAAGTAAAGCAGGGTCAGACCTGGTTAGTACTTGAATGGGAGATTGCCAACAAATACCAGGTGCTGTAGGCTATGGAGTTTATCACATGGGAGAAAATTAGGAGTTTAAACAGTAATTAACCCATGAAAAATCATGCAATTGACACTGAAACGTGATTAAAATGAAATTAACACAAGAGCCATTATCCTGTGAATAACCAGGGAATAACCAGGCAAGAAACAGCAAAAAGTAATTCATGGGAAAATCACGCAATTGACAATGAAACATGATTAAAATGAAATTAACACAAGAGCCATTATCCTGTGAATAACCAGGGAATAACCAGGCAAGAAACAGCAAAAAGTAATTCATGGGGAAATGCTGTGAAATATTTGCTGCTGTTTCTTGTCTGGTTATTCATGGGATAATGGCACTTTAATCTCAAAATCTCAAAATCATGTTTCACCTCAACTTTGTGTGAAAACTATTAGCACAATTGTGGGATTATCACAGGTTTGTCACAGGATAATAGCACTTTGAACATGATGTTGTGTGAAAACCATTAGCACAACTGCAGGATTATGATGGGTTAATTGCCGTTTATACTTCCAATTATCTCCTGTGTGATAAACTCCTTTACTTAAGAGGAAGGCAATGGCAAATCCACCTCTGAATATTCCTTGCCTAAGAAAACCCTATGAAATTCATGGATTCACCATAAATTGACAGGCACATACACACACACAGGTCCCAGGTCAGATCACATACCCCCTCCATAACTTCTCTCAATTCCAAAGAAAAGAAAAGGAAAGAAAAGGAAAGGAAAGGAAAGGAAAAAATCTCAGTGACTGGATTCAAAGATGCAGCTAAAGTCATATTGAGTATGAACTAGAAGAATCCTTGAAAAACTTCTTATAGTAAGAAAAGGAGCAGAAGAAGCAACAGGAAAACACAGGTGGACTACACATAAAAATGTAATTGTTTACACTCCATGAGGTACATGCCTTGGTAATACATTGTTTAGATTACTGCACTGCACTGTATATGGGCTGCCTTTGGAAATTCTTCAGCAACTTTGGCGGATCCCATTTATATCTTATAATGGTTTACCATGGCTTAAGCTCTTTTGGGGGAGGGCTTTCTTTCCACCCTACCTATAGGGCAGTGGTTCTCAAATAGTGGGGCGGGCCCCCCAGGGGGGCGCGTGAGGCTCTGTAAAGGGGGGCCCGTTACGGCTGGAGAGAGGGAGATTGTCCCAGTGCAGCCCCAGTAGCAGCCCGACGTGCTCTATCCTGATTGGTCAAACCCACCCATGTGACTATTTACAGTCGCGCAGGGGGGCGCGAAATGTTTTCTTCTTTCCTGGGGGGGGGGCGTGACAGAAAATAATGGAGAAGCACTGCTATAGGGGTTTTCAAGTTTCCTAAGGCTTCAGCCTTTGTTAAGAAAACAAAAATATTAAAATATCAAGAATATCAAAGCCAAGCCTGTTAGTGTCTAGCTTAAAACCAGCCGTGTGGCACAGGGGTAGGCAACCTAAGGCCCGGGGGCCGGATGCAGCCCCCCAAGGCCTTTGGACCGGCCCCAGGCTGGTTATGCCGCCGCCACCACTGCTGCCCCCCGCCATAATGATATTGATTATTGTTGTTATTACTTGTTCTTGGAGTTTTCTTGGCAAAATCTCCACAGGGGTTTTGCCATGGCTTTTCTGGGGCTGAGAGAGAGTGCATGCATATTTTTTTTTATTTTTTTAAAAATTTATTTATTTATTTATTTATTTATTTACTTTTGGTGCTTCAGCCCCCCAATTGTCTGAGGGACAGCAACTCGGCCCCTGGCTCAAAAAGGCTGCCTACCCCTGGTGTAGCAGAAACATGTCCTTATTTAACTATGGGGCTCTACAGACTGCCTGAAAGGGGAGGCTCCACACCACCCCTGGGAGTGCTGGATTGGGGCCATGGCAACTGCACACTGCAGCCCTGATCTGGCTCTTTGCTGGCCCAAAAAGGGCTGCTCCTTTTAAAAATACCAAAAAGGTGTTTTTGCTGTCACAACAGCATTTTTTTAGTTTTTGCGGTGCAGCGTGTCTAAATGCTGCACTGCAGAAACACTGCCCACCATGAAACTGGTGTCGGGGCAGTTTTGCGACATGTTAATAATAATAATTAATAAATTTTATTTGTATACCACCCTATGGCGAACCAATCAGGGCGGTGAACAACAATAAAATACATACAATTGAAACCAATGTAATTCCATCCTCCCCCGTAAAAAATTATTAAATCAAACTCAATTAAAACAGTGACATTTAACCGGCAGTATAAAAACTATAAATACAAATTATAAGTACAATACAACAACCTCTGCAAGGGGAATTACAGAATAT
>CM034701.1:328469956-328488684 GCA_020142125.1 Phrynosoma platyrhinos
GGCTATATCCTAACCTAGCTAATGAATAGTTCAGGTAAAGAAGAAATCGTTATCTCACCATCTTTCCACAGAAAGTTGAGAGAGGAGGAAGATGGGGAACCTAACAGTGCAGGAGAAAATCTTTTTTGTGAGAGAGTACTTCCCAAAAGGGGGAGTTTACCAATTTGCAAAGTTATGGCCCTGTGATTCAGTAGGAGCAAATGAGATATTTGAATAAGGGGAGACAGCAGGATTTCCATGCAGGAAAATCTATCAATCAAAGGAGGGGAAGAGACAATGCAAAAAATCTTCCAACACTACCACCACCAGGCTGTCTGGTGTGGACACAGAAGAGAACCTTCTTAGTGGCTGCTCCCATGCTGTGAAAGTCTTTTCCATGGAGATCACCAGCTATTTTCACCAGCCCGCAAAGAGCTATTTGTTTATTTACAGGCTTTTACCTTTAAATGGTCTGTAGCAGGTGGATCTTTTAATGTTGTGTGTGGGTTTTTTTTTATCCTTTTACTATGTTTTAAGTGAGTGTTTTAATAGGATTGCACTGTTAATTTCTGCTTATAAACCAAGAATAGCAGTGATAAGAAGACGTAAAGGAATTCAAATGGAATGTAATTTGGAAAGGAGAATAAAAGAATTTCTTTATTAGTAGTGCTTGTCTAGTGATGGGTGATGGACAACATGTTGTTGTTATGTGCCTTCAAGTCATTTCTGAGTTATGGCTAAGCTAAAATGAACCTATCATGTGGTTTTCTTGGCAAGATTTGTTAAGAGGAGGTTTGCCATTACATTCCCCATACCACAAATTAAATGGTTATCCTGTACATTCCTCACAGGACTCACCATTATCACTCAGGAGACACAGCATAGAAAGAATGAAGTGACTCTGTTTTCAGCTTGCCACAGTAAATTGTTGGTAGTTAGGTTTTTTTCACACTAGACTGTTGCAATACAAATAGGAATGATGCTAACAGAATTTTCAGTTCCTGTGTGAAACCCCAAGGTAAGGCTACTAGAAAAAAGTCTTCAAACACTTTCTTCTGGGAATCAGCTTTAGCTTCCAGGCCACTAATATCTTAGATACTGTAATATATCCATGTATAATTCTAGACATTTAGTAAAAAAATTGACCCCCAAAACCAGAGTCAACTTATCCACAGGTCAATGTTAGTACTGTACTTTAACTCTTATTTTAAAAAAGGAACCATCCCCTGGTGAAAGGCAAGAGTGTAGTCTGTCCTGGAAGCACTTGACACACACCCCCAAATGTTCTCTCATCCATCCACCCTTTATTGTGAGCACAAACAGTTATTCCTGCTGGAACATTGTAAGTTCTTTGGCATTATTTTCCTTTGCTTCATCCTTTACATCCTTTGTTACATAGCCCTATGTTTTACCTTTGACTTATCCACAGGTCATATCAAAATCCATAATTTTGGCCCCAAAACATGCCCTCGACTTATACATAAGGTAAACTTATAGTCAAATATATACAGTAGTTCTTCTATTTGTGTATGCACAGTACTAATAACATCATGACCCTGGATTTAAAAGACTGTGAATCTCTAAGGCAATTTTATGATTTGCACTGAACACCAAAAGCAACAGGGGGCATTCCACCCAGGCTCACTACATCCTGTTTACACAACATAGGCCACAAACTCTGAATTGGATCTGGACTGTCTTTATGATGCCCTCACCTAATTCAGAGCTTCCTTCCCCTGACCCACATTTAAATAACAAACTTTTTGCTGTCGATTTTCAGCTCTCTTCCCAGTGATGACAGCAGCTGGGCACCACAGTTCAGAAAAAATATCATCAAGCTGGAATGTGTCCATAGAATAATAGAATCTTAGAGGTAGAAGAGACCACAAGGGCCATCCATCCAATCCAACCCCCTGTCATGCAGAAACTCACAATCAAAGCATCCCCAACAGATGGCCATCCAGCCTCAGTTTAAAGACCTCCAAAGAAGGAGAGACTACCACTTTCCAAGGGAATGTGTTCCACTGTCGAACAACTCTTACTGTCTGGAAATTCTTCCTAATGTTTAGGTGGAATCTCTTTTCCTGTACTTCACCTCCATTGTTCTGTGTCCTATTCTCTAGAGCATCAGAAAACAAGCTTGCTCCATCCTCAATATGACACCCTTTCAAATACTTAAATGGGACTATCATATCACCTCTTAACCATCTCTTCTCCAGGCTAAAGTCTCTCTTCATAAGGCATAAGGAAGTGCTACCAAGATTATCAAATGTCTGGAAACCAAGCCTTATGAGAGATGACTGAAGGAGCATGAGTATATTTAGGTTGGAAAAAAGAAGAATGAAAGGTGACATGATGGCAATCATTAAATATCTGAAGAGATGTCAGGCTGAAGATGGAGAGAGCTTGTTTTCTACTGTTTCTAGTTTCTACCAGAGACTAAAACACTAACCAATGACTTCAATTTTCAAGAAGAGAGATTGCACCTAACCATTAGGAAGATTTATTTATTTATTTATTTATTTATTTATTTATTTAACTGTAAGCTAGCTGACAGTGAAATAGAGCCTCAGAAGGTGGTGGAGTTTCCCTCTTTGGAGATCTTGAAATAGAGGTTCGATGAACATCTTCCAGGCATGCTTCAGTTATATATCCCTACATGACAAGGTGTTGGACTAGATAGCCCTTGTGGTATATTCCAGCTCTAGCAACATCTTTGTCTGATTTTAGGAGAAGATAGAGGAATGGGCAGCTGGACAGATAGGTAGTCATTCATGTGTCCCATACCAACCCCATAGGTTCCAAACCAACCCCATGAATATTACCTTTATTTTCTTTTTAAAAAATATATTAATGCACACCTCTGTCGAATGACATTTTTGGTGAAAATTTCCTTTCAAAATAATAGTTGTAGGAACATGAGTAGATTTTTTAAAGGGGAAAAAGGATCTTAAAATGAGCAGTCAAAAATGTATCTTCATCAAATCAAACAACCTGAAGCTACATGCTGCACCCTGCACACTCCAGTAAAGAGTAAATCATTCACCAGGGAGAGAGGGAGAGGGCCTATTTTTAATGAGGTGTTTGAGATTATGTCATGTGTATTGTGGCTGCTCACTAGTATACACCTTCTGTGACAATCTTGTGTCTGGAGAGAAAAAATATCAGAATATTTTGTCATGATATTTATAGCGACCTTAAATAGAGAAAAATACCTTCTGGTATTTTTAGTGCCCTACACCCCTAGAGTTTTTAAAAAAATAACAGAATGATAGAAATTGGGGGAAACTGAGTTCATTTGGGGAATAGATTGTGCCTTTCTACAGAGCTGGTTTTCACTTGCACATGTGCTCATATATCTGTCACATCTCAAACTTAAAAACGGACATATTCTTTCTCCAGAGGCATCACGTACTACCAAATTACATTTAAAGGAGCTATCTAGGCAGCTGAAGATCACTTTGGAGATTGTCTCGCTGCGCACAAAATGAGCAGACATCTGTGCCAGAAAATAGATGGAATGCAAATGGATATATTGTGTGAATACTGTAGATTATACTTGTTGTGAACCACTTAGACAGTTTTGATCAATGCTTCCACAAGTGGCTTGTGGTCCAACTGGTTAAGGGAGATGTCTAGCTCAGAGTGAGCTTCCCCATCATAGACCACCCTTGGATACTATGGAGAGCTTTTGAGAAATTATATGTTATTCTTTAAAGTACTAAAGACTTTTTCTTGTTGCTACTGGCATTTGTATTCTTTTGTGTTTGTCTCCAGCTTGCTGGAAATGAGTCTGATGTTTAAACAAAAGCATTTTCATGAACTAGGATGTCTGCCTAGCTTATGTTAGTGTCCAGTGGTCAAACAATGCCATGCCATGCTATGCCATGCCATGCCATGACATGACATGACATGCCAGTCATATACATGGGTGCCTGTTTTTGCTGTTTTCCTTGGACTGCAAATGAGGAAACAAAATAAGACAGGCATATAGGCAAGCACCAAACAGACCAAAATGCATGGTAGTTGGAGTCCTTGAATGAGGTCACAAATAGGGTAGACTGTAACAGAACAGTTTTCAAGTTGACAGTTTTTTATTCAATTTAAAGATAAAGAATTGTCAGAAAGGAAATCAGGGCATCTGGATCACAGACCAAGTGGGCACAGAGGTCATCTGGTCATAGTTTTCTTCACTACTGTTGCTATTCAACATATGGCAAACCTATAAATGAGAGACTTTCCTCAGTTATCAAAAGCCCTGTTTAGGTCTTACAGTCAAGGCAGTGGCTTCCTTGAGTCTATCCATCTATGCTTTCCCCACTGTTTTCTATGTTATTAAGCATTTTTCCCCCTAATGAGTCATGTCTTCTCATAATATATTCAAAAGGCAACAGTCTCTGTTTAGTCATCTTGGTTTCTAGGGAGAGTCCAGGTTTTATTCACTTTTGGGCCAATTTATTTGTCTTTTTGTCAGCCTATGGTATCCGTGGAACTCTTCCCCAGTACCATATTTTTCAATATTATGGTTTTGTTGAAATTACTGTAATCACTTCAAAATTTACACCTGGACAAATAAGGTAGCATATACAAAGTTCATGCAGATCTGTGCCCTCCTTTTGGGATGGTACCTAATTTCTTTTTGGATGACTTGATTTGAAGCTACACAAAATGAGCTGCTCTTACCTCTGGGCCAAGCAATAACAAATACCCTAGCAAGTTGCATTTACCACACTTCCCCTATGAACCACTGAGAAACAAAGGATTCAAAGACAATGCCTAGCCTTCTCCTCCTGAATTTAAAACAAATTGCTGTATCAAAAAGACTGTCAGAAATTACCTCATCATCATAAAAAAAAAAAAAATTGGAAGAAAAAGTGCCCATCCACTGCGGGCCAGATAAAAAGGAATGCTTCAGACTCCCATGACATTGCCCAGGCAGTGCCCACAAGTGTCCTATTAATTTAAACAGTTTCTAAAATGCCTATTAACTAGCTGCCACCTCTAAGGCATAATTTTAAGGGAGGCTACCAATCTGATCCCAAGTTCTTCCTGTTCTTCTTATTATTTCACATCTTCATAGACGGCTTCATGATTATTGGTTTGGAACATTAAAATGCAAATGATAGAGGAAGCAATAGATATTTAAATGTACAGTGTCAGCTCAGCACAAAGGATCTTTTGGAACAAAATCACAGTATTTTCCTTTCAGTAGGTGATTTTTTAAAAAAAATGAAAGGAAATGCGCACATACAGACACACACATGCACACACAGAATAAAAAAGGATCCTACATTTATTTCTGCTCATGCTTTGTTACTCATCCTGAATAGAAATATTCTGTTACCTGAGGTGAAGAATGGTGAAACAGTTATTAGTGTAAATGCAACCCTCAGTTCACTTTTGGCTTAGCAGATGGCAGGATCCTGCCGCAATAGGAACACATGTTAGTTGAATCAGCAATGACAAAGCTGAGCTTTGCCTTGTCTAATGTTATCACTTGAGAAAGAGCCAGTATAGGGTAGTGGTTTGAACACTGGAGAGCAGGGTTTGATTCCCTGCTCAGCCATGGAAATCTACTGAGCAACCTTGAGCAAGTTACACACTATTTGTCCGAGAAAACCCCATGATAGGTTTTCCTTATGGTTGTTCTAAATCAGAAACAATTTAGAGTGGGCCCTTGGTATCTGCTGGTTTTTGTTCCAGGATCCCCCATGGATACCAAAATCCATGGATGCTCAAGTCCCATTGAATACAATGGCATACGGAAATGGTGTCCCTTTTATAAAATTTCATATATAAATTTCATATATAAAATATATAAAATTATATATTGCATGCACAATTCAAACTGTTGGCACAATTCTAGGTCCAATGCAACAGTGGGCCTCGGCAGACGGCTTATTAAGCCGTCCTCGAGGCAGGGAAGAGGAGGGGCAGCCGCACGCTCAGCACCCCTTCCTCCTCCCGAGGTTGCCCTCAGAGCCTCCGGCCCTCCACACAGCCGGCGCTCCGAGGGCAACCTCCTGCCGCAGCGTCCTCACACGCTGCGGTGGTTAAGTCAGCGAAAGTGCGCCTCACACTTTTGAGGCGCACTTTCACTGACTTGTGAAAGGAGCACTATTTCAGCGGCGAAAGTGCACTGCTGGATCAAGGCGTGGGGATGCCTCGATCCAGCAGCGCACCTTCCCACGGCGGCCCAGAGCCGCCAGTCTTCTTCCCCCCAGTGTTGGCTTATAAAGTCCTATAAAGTTTGTGCTCAGGCTATGTGAAAGACCACATTGTATTTGATGAACTTGCCTGGATTTTAAGATCTCTGAGGCAATTTTTTCTTTTGGTCCCATTACCTCACAGGTACATTTGGTGAGGATTAATGAAAGGGCTTTCTCAGTGATGACTCCCAGATTTTTGAGGAACTGATCAAATTCAAGGCCAAACCTGAAAATCCAGCACTATGTGTCCAAGAGGACCACCTTTTCTGCATGTTTTCTGTTCATTCATTATTAACTGAAAATGCTTTAGAGCAGTGGTGGCAGCTGGTGGTCCTCCAGGTGGTGTTGGATGAAACCATCATCTCCCCGCAAGTTTGGTTCTGCTGGCTAGCGTAGATGGGAATTATGGTCCAACAATATCTAGAGGGCCACAAGTTGCTCACCCTACCTTAGAAGCAGAAGGAAGAAAGAAACAGAGAGCAGGCCAACATGCCAGAAGCACCAGTAACCCATGGCTCAGCTGAGCACCACCGGTAGCATAAACTGAAGTGAGGAGGTAAATGTTCTGACTGCACAAAATAAACTCTCTGTGCACGCTCTCTTTTTCTCTTTCTGTCTTTTTCTTCTTTTTCTGTCTCAGGAAAGTCACAGACCACTGGCCTGGTAACTGACCATCCCTCCATTCTCTTAAAGAGAAATTGCCTCTGGCAAGCTATGTTCCAAGAGATCTTGCCTAATATTGTCCTTATTCTCCTTGAAGTACAGCTGGGTTGAAACAGCAGACTGAGTTCTTTTTGGCAATTTGTGTTTGACAGCAAAACAAAGATAGGGTACAAAGATAATGGGGTCTTACTTCCATTATACTAAGTCACCAGGTGTTTGATTCTGCCCTAAAGAGTGGTAGGAGTCTCTTTGCCACTGATGGAAGCAGCATCAGTAAGGAGCCTCATAGTCAGGAGCCAGTGGTGGGAATGAAATCAGTAATCTTGCTTTGCTGGCTAGGTCAGGATGCTGTAGAGAGCTTGACCGCTACAGTCAGTAGCAAGAAGACTTTTGAAAAAGTCATTGTCTATCCCATTTAAGGTAAGCTGACACCTACTTTGAAAATTCCTACAAAAGGAAGAGCTGCAGGTACATTTATTGCACGCACCAGGTCCAATATCTGGCATCTCCAGGTAGGGCTAGGAAAGATTCCTGCCCAGAAACCCACTGACATTATTGATGATACTGAACTAGATGGAATCAGGCAGTTTCTATGTTCTGACCCCTTAAAGTATAGTGGGGATTTTTGATCTCACTCTGCTCTGAAGGAATTTCTGGCCATGGGTGTAGCTACACTGTAGAAATAATGCAGTTTGACAGCACTTGAACTGCCATGGTTGCATACAAGAGATTTCTGAGATTTGTAGTTTTGTGAGGCACCATAATAATAATAATAATAATAATAATAATAATAATAATAATATCAACAACAACAACATCCCACCCCTCTGCAAAGCAATCAGGGTGGCTTACAGCATTAAAATTTAACATAATCATACAATACCCTACAATAAAATCACAGTTCAGAATCCCCAAACCCACCCACCCCTTAAAAAGTATTAAACTAGTATAAATTAAACATGTTTAAAATAAGTCTCACAGGCGAGACAGTATCCAACAATATCAAATAATATCACACTTTGTCAGAGAAAGCTAAAGACCTTGTAAAACTATACATTCCAGAATTATTTGGATGGAGCTACAGCACTTAAAATGGTGTCAAACTGCATTGTTTCTATAGTGTATCTGTGCCCTGGGATTCTCTGAAGTCACACTGTTCCCTGGAGTCCAGTTTGAAAGCCATTCTTAGAAAATATATTTTCCTTTCCGTAGTGAAAAAGTGAAGATTTTTTTGCTCTAAAGACTTATTACCTATGCACTAAATATCTCTCACTTTTTAAGTAAAAATGCTGTTCATTTGTGATCCCCCTCTTTTACCTGTTCCCAAATTAGTTTTGTCAAATGGAAACCTCTTTGGTGCTGTTAGTTCTTTTCCCTTTCTGCAGTTTGCTTGCATTTTAATCTGGCAAAAGACAGCACATGGAGGGATACTTTGGCTGTCTGAGCAGCTGAGTGATGGTAGTGTTACGTGATTAAGAATGCTGCATAAAATATGACAAGGAAACATTTTAGAAAGCTCTTCTGAATTATGAAAACATCAGTGACAGGCATTTGTTTTAAAGTGCCTTCAAACAGTGGTAGCTCCTTTCCATGGTGGCCCATGTGAGTGGGGCAGTGAATATTTTTCCAGGATTTGGCAATGTTAAAAGGAACTTTTCAAGGTACTAAACCAAACTGGTGAGTGCCTTTAAAGCCTGGATTAGGAGAACCTGGAAAGGATTCACTGTCTCACTGACACAGGAGCCACCAACCGCCACTGCTCTCAAAGCCAAGTACTTCTAAACTTGTGATCAATTCAGAAGTGCACCTCTGAGTTACACTTGGCCAGATCACATTTTTTTTGTACCAAGCAAATTATTTCAGATTCCAGAACAGAAAAACAGAATTAGGGGTGTGGAAGAAAATGTTTTATGAGTTGTCTGCCAGTGTAATAAACCAGATTTCAGGTTGGCCTCAGTAAATGTCCAGAAATTACAAATGGAATTAACAACAAAATAGGAATACAAGAAAGTGTCTTATACCAAGTCAGACATTTGCTCCCTGTAGCCCAAACTCAGATTGGCAACAGCTCTGCAATGTTGGTAAGGTAGGATTCAACCTACCTAGAAAGTTCCCTGGCATCCACCAGCAGTCTCTCATTTAAGTGCCAGCCAGACCTGACCCTGCTTAGTTTCAAAATTTAGAAAAGACCAGGTATGTTCAGAATGTTATGGTAGTATATGTTGCAATATGGAATACACTGTTTAGGGTTTTAGTGGCCAGATAGCCGCTTCTTCCATTCCTTTCTCCTTCTGTCCTGTTTTTCCTCCCTGTATCCTTCCAAAAGTCATTGGGTGTTCTGAGCCAAATGAATACTTTAAGTGCTAATAATGTTTGGTGTAAATATATTGGCCAATATATTCTACATTGCTAGATTGGCATTAATTAAGTAGCATCTCCTGACCCAGCTCCCTAAAACTTTTTTTTATGAATAAGCAGCTGCTTTGACAGATAGGAGGTTTGTCCTGCTGGTAATGGGGTGCAGATGGATGACTTCTCTATCCCTTCCCATCAATGAGTGAGGCTGCAATAAAAAATTGTGACAGACATCCCCTGCAGGTTGTCATAGCCTCACTCACTGGCAGAAGTGGGCTGATGGAAATGTCATCTACCCACACCTTGGAGATTATCCCACTGCTCTATTATTCCAGTTTATCTCTTCCAAATTGAAGTCTAATTTGGGAGGTAGCTGGGTCCTATTACAAGGATTTTGCCACTGAAGCCACTGGGCGAGTCCAGCCCGGCTGCAGCCCGGGTCCCCAGCGCACTTCAGCAGTCTTATTTCTAAACTGGAAGCTTTCCTACTTCAAAAAATGGCTACCGAAGTGCACCGGGGTGAGATAGAGTGGTGGGATAATCTCCCTTGATTGCCAGCAGAACAGACCTCTTCCTGCTGCCCAGTAAAGGTTTTGAAGGGCTATTATGATCATGGCAATAATGCCATGATCGTGACTATGTAGGGATAGTGAATACTCTAGTTTACACATTCATAGGTGCTCAACAGAATGCCAGCCATGGTGTTTTGAGGTGTGTTTGGGTTTTTGTTGTCCACTTGGTTTTTCTAAACATTTTTCCACCTCTGCAAATCTTAAGAGTTCCCCCCAAATCTTCTGATATCCCATTTCTTGTATGATATCATTTTGACTAGATGGAAATCACTCAGAGAGTAGATTTGCTATTAGAATACAGGATTATCTGTTCGCAAACCTGATGGACAATGAAACTCAAAATTTGGGCTTCTGAATAATCACCCAATGCCAATCTTTTGTTTTTGAATGAAATGAAACATTTATGGTTTGCAATATTATGCAAACAGACATTTTGTACTTTGAGTAGAAATGTCTTGTATAAGCCTGGTTCTCTTCAGTTCTCTACTTCTAGTCCCACAAAGTATAGGAAATGCCAAGCAGGAAGCTAATGGACATTAATATGCATCCAGAAAACAGCTATTTGCTCATGAAGTGTTATGGTCTGATGGTATAGAAAAATGTGTATCATATTTCAACAGGAAACTTGAACTAAAAGTGCTTCATGAAAATACATTTTATTTTTTAATTAGCTGTTTTGGTTCCTGAGGATGGTTCTGACCTGGATTTTTTCCATTCACATCTTTGAAACATGTGTAAGAAAGTAGGAAGGAAATGGCTAAATATGTCAGATAATATAATGCTAGGAAAGTCAGATATAAATCTGCTATATGCAGCCACTGGATCAGCTTTAAGAAGCAATGCCATCTGCCTGCCACACACTTGCATCTGACTAGTCTAATATTTCAAAGACTTGCATCTTCAGCTGTTCTCTTTTAGTTTTGTTATATATGTCTGTGTGGGGAGGAGAAAGGTTAGAGTAGACCCTTTGAATTTAGGAGCTGTCCAATTGGGAAGGTCCAGATTCTTGTAGGCAGTTTACACTTGCTTATTAGTACTTTTAAGGCCTTTGAGGAAAGAGGTATCCTTTACTCCTTGTGCAATGACTTCACCTGCAGGACTGAAGAAGCAGCTTCTGCCCTCATTGGAGAGAAACACTATAGCTGCCTTTCCTCTGGATGTGCAAGAGCAGTCAGATGGCTCCTAGGGAAGCCCCTAGTCATGATACGAGGTCATTTCCTCTGCACCTACACTGTTAACATGCCATATGATTCAGATCCTGGAGAGGGATGTACTAATACAATAATATTGCATATGTAATGACTGGCAGCCAGTGAGATCTCTTTGCAATTGTATGCACTTCTTATGTGCAAATTCTTCTCGCCCACTCAGTATTATATTTAAATTAGTAAGATTGTGAAAGTTGGCATATTGAAATGTTACTGTTAATTATAATATTTGGAACTTGCAATCCAAGCAGGATTTGTTATCCGATATGTTATGCAGGGCCACTAGTCATGCTGGCTAGAGACTTTAGGAGCTGCAGTCCAAAACAAAAAACTTTCCCAAGCTCTTTGAGCAGGATTCCTGGCAGCACTTGCCCACTGGATCATGCAAGGAGTATTCACATAAATAAATAATTCTAAATTAATATTTTTCAGAGGTAGAACCCCCAAAGGAATAATTTAAAAACATTATTGTGGAAGTAAAAATTATGCAGTTGGCAGAGCTGCTAAGAGAGGCTCACAAATTGCCTTCATTGAGATTTTAGTTGGATATAGGAGTCCAGCAGTGTTTTTTGTGCCACTCAAAAGTTGTTGAACAGCTATTCCATCTTTTCTCTCTCTTTTTTTAGTTTTTCCCTCCTGGTAAGACTAAAGAAAGAAGAAAACAAAGAAAGTCAACAAATAGATGATGACAATATCTAGATTTCTCATAATAATTCCATAAATGGTAGAGTGATTTCACACTGAAAGCTTGATCAACATACAAAGTCAGAAATCCATTTTTAAGACACACCTCTTTGACACAAAAAATGGGCATGTACCTATACAAAATCATGCCATTTTAAATTTCAAGTAGCAAAATAATGTGGGGGGTTTTTTTGCATTCTTAGATTGCATACTTATATTTCTTTTCTTTTTTTCATTATAATATATGTCCACAAATTCAGTTCAGTTTTATTCTATATATTGACATGGATAAAGCTTGGTCTATCCTTAGATGACATTCTTCTCATTCTTCTTTGTTCAATACAGTATCTACACACAAATGCAATTATTCATTATATTGACAAGAAACCTAGACATCACTATATATTGTGTGTGTGTATTTGTGTGTGTGTGAAAATGTGCACATCATTCTTTACTAGGAGGAAAATATGGCCTCCAAGAGGAGAGGCACATTTCCCTATCCAGATAGAAAAATGCATAGATTTGAAGTGAGACACAGAAACTCACTGTATTTCTCTTGGCATATAATTCCAAGCCCAGATCCCAGTTTAGTCCACAATGCTATCAAATCCAGTTCACCACTGACTTTTGTGCAGTGCATTCCTCAGATTTACCAGGGCAAGTTTACTGATGATCCAACTACAAAGCATTAGAGAACTCTGGTAACAAACTGCAGAGAGTAAAATGTGTTGCATTTTTCCCCCATCCCCAAAGGAATGAAGTTGCTTGAGGAGCAAAAAAAAAAAAAAAAGGGGGGGGATATGATTTCATTGCAACCCTTCTCACCAACCAAAGGCATGTCCTGTGTGAGTTTCCCTCCTGCAGCTTCTTGTTTAATTAAGACTGTGCAATGCACTCCACAATAAGCAGTGCTCTGCATCAGAGGCGGCTGCCATGGCTACTGAGGAAAGGGGAAGACATTAGCAAAGCAGAGACAGCTGTCTCTGTGAGCTACCCCACTGGCTTGCTCTCTCCCCCTCCTCACCACTGCCCTGCTGGAACTCCACATTTTTCTTCCTCCTTTGGCTCAATGAGACATATGTACTCCCCACAGAAAGTCCAGTTTGCTGGAAGTGTAGATAAGGAAAGCAACTCTGCTGATCCGAGGCCAGATTGTGTAGGATGCAGCCAACATCCTCCTTCCCTTCCTCCTCCTCTCTACACCCCTCTGGGTGAATATGCTGGTGCTAATTATGGAAGCAACTGAAGTCCCCAGTGGATGACACCATCTGCAGTAAGGCTGATGAATTAGAGTCTTAGCACCAGTGGCAGGAACCACAGAGAACATCCGCCAAATGAGACCGACATGGAGGTAATGATGGGGGATGAGATTTTCTTAGTTTCTAATTTCATTCTCATCCAGAACAAATTCCTGCCAAGCTAGCTCTAGCTCTGTCTTCTCTCTACTGCACTTTCTAACTTGTTACAGTTGATCAGCCAGTCAGATGACTCAGTAAAGGTGGATTTTCACACACTGTAACACAACACATTTCTTTCTAATCTCTCCTTTAGACATGTTATCGCCAACCATGCACAGGAGCATTCATGCCAGTGATTCACGCCTTTTGTAAATTGCAAGAAACAAGCCTCTACAAAGTTCTCTTTGGCTTGACAAGGAAATAGGTCCTCCCTCTCTCTCTCTAGGGAACTTCTGTTATTGAGGAAAATGCTTTGATGATGAGAGCAGAGTGGATGCGATTTAACCACAGGAGACAAGTGCAACTGGTGATCACACCAGCGTGCTTTAGGCACGATTAAGCTACGTTTTAATTATGATAAGCCTCTGTGTGATATTTATATATGATTCTATGATTTTATGATTCTACAGTAAACCCACTGAATTAGGTACTGAGCAGGAAACCAACACTTTAGTCAATCCCATTGATTCAATAGGTCTTCTCAAGTTGGGAACTAGCAATTATGTTTGCATGATATCCCATATCTTGTACATGTTACTTATTGGGCTACAATTCCCAGATGCCCTCAGTCATCAGAGCTACTGGGAAATTCCACTTCAAAATGGAACTTATCTCTGTGATGCTCCCCACAGAAGAGAGGCTAAACAAAGTATCTATTTTGGTTTGCCCCACTTTTCTCACCATCAGGGTAGTGGATGGAGATTTATCACACTACATTGTTATAGCACTATATTCCACGCACTACATTCCACTTCAAGTGCCATGGCAGCATCCTATGGAATCCTGGGATCTGCAGTTGGGGAAGCATTTGGGATTCTCAAGCCAAGAGAGCTCTTGAGCCTCACTAAACTACAAATCCCAAAATTCAACAGGATGTTGCCATGGTAGTTAAAGTGGAATATAGTGCTATAAT
This sequence comes from Phrynosoma platyrhinos, assembly GCA_020142125.1. Classification (NCBI taxonomy): domain Eukaryota; kingdom Metazoa; phylum Chordata; class Lepidosauria; order Squamata; family Phrynosomatidae; genus Phrynosoma; species Phrynosoma platyrhinos. The sequence goes on from CM034701.1 coordinate 328,483,997, forward strand.
CGTGTAGTGTGATAAGGAAGAAATTCTCTAATCACAAGGTTCATCTCTTTATAAAATACAGTGGTATATGTGAAATGTTTTCTGGATTGATTGGTGATAGTCAAAGTGGTGGTCCATGGACTGGTGCTGGTCCCCGAGCCGTGATGGTGGTTCTTGGACAGCTTCCAGAAAAGAAAGAAAAGTAGCCAATGGGGCAAATATGGCACAAGTCCCTGGCATAACGGGCAGAGGGGGATTATTTGCCCTCCACATCAGATAGCTTAAGAAGCATTGGAATATATGGCCATTGATATCCCTTCCAACGTTACAGTTCTGTTATTCAATGTAATCATTCTCCAGTTCTTGGCAGAAAATATTTTTAGTACCTGTTTTTATTTTATTTTATTTTTTGAAGTGTCCATGATCCTCTGACTGTGTTCATAACATCTCAAGTATTTCTGTTTTTTAAAGATTTCAAATGGAATAAAGAACTCTGATTTTCATTTAATCCATGTTGCTCTCTGGTCACTGTAACCAGAATGAATGTGAAGTAGCTCACGGTAGTAGCTCTCTCTTTGCTTAGCAAAATGTCATTCACTTCTGTGAATAAAACTCAAAACCAAAAGTTCATCTCTCTGGATTATGCTATTTGAGATGGAAGCAGTAAAGTATAGAGACAGAACCCAGCACTCTAGTTTTGAGATGAACAGAAAGACATGAATAGCATTTAAAGGACTCTGGCTTGTTCACATTATATAAACTCATGGCCTGGTATTACAGACAGACAACAGCAACGCCTATAGGACATGTGGGTCTAGAGCAGGGGTAGGCAATCTAAGGCCCGGGGGCTGGATGCGGCCCCCTGAGGCCTTTGGACTGGCCCCAGGCTGGTCCTGCCGCCGCCAGTGGTGGCGGCCATGATGATATTGATTATTGTTGTTATTACTTGTTCTTGGGTTTTTCTTGGCAAAATCTCCACAGGGGTTTTGCCATGGCTTTTCTGGGGCTGAGAGAGTGTGCAAGCATATTTTTTTTATTTTATTATTTTTATTTTTTATTTTTATTTTAATTAATTTATTTATTTATTTATGGTGCTTCGGCCCCCCCCCCCCAATTGTCTGAGGAACAGCAACCCGGCCCCTGGCTCAAAAAGGTTGCCTACCCCTGGTCTAGAGAGCAAGGAAAACCCACATGGAGGAACTGGAAGGAATCCTTTTCTCAGATTGCACTCAGTTTGATGACAAACCTAATGCCTTCTATGCCTCCAGTGACCATGCAGATGGCTTTCATTGGACAGAATTGGCTCTGCTACTTTGTACCAGGACTATGTTTAATCATGAACACAAGAAGTTCACAAAAAAGAGGCCCTGCTAAATATAAGGCCCATGGAGCTCACTCAGAAGTGCATCTAATCTAGCATCCTTCTTTTCTATAGTGACCAGTCAAACCCCTCTAAGAAGCTAGTTATATAATAGGGGTAACAGAAGGTCAGCTAGAATATATGCTACTGATCTGGGACAACAACACCAAAGCTAAGGGCCCTTTCACACTACATATTATAACACTATGATTCCGCTTTAAATGCCATGTCCATCCTGTGCAATCCTAGGATTTGCCATTTAGGGAAGGTTATTTAGAACTCTCAGCCAGAGAACTCCAGTGCCTCATTAAACGGCAAACCCCAGGCTATCATAGGGTGCAGCCAAGGCAGTTAAGGTGCAATCACAGTGCTATAACTGTGTAATGTGAAAGAATCCTAACAGAACAGCAGTTATTGAGCTGCATCATTAACATCAGCTAAAAAGAACAAGACACCCTCCTTCAGAAAATGGAAGTCTTGATGAAATGAAAACAAAAAGGCACACAAAGTGGCAAAAGAAACAGAAGCAACAAAGGGGAGGAATGGAATAATTTAATGATATGGAATAATTCAGGATGGTGAATGCCAATATGATTTGTGGAAAAAATCTCAAAGCTGGGGGAATGGACAACAACATGGCAAATCTTGTTCAACATAAGTGCATATAAAGTGACAGACTACATTGGGACAAAAAGAAAAAAGAAAAAACCCACCCCTGTGATTTCATACATCCCCTAATAGGATCTGAACTATTGATGACTAACCAGAAAAAGGATCTTGGAGTCATGGTGGGTAATTTATTGAAAATATTGATCTAATGTGCAGCAGCTGACAAGAAAGTAAATGCCATTCTAGGTCTGATTAGGAAAGGGAGTTGAAATTAAAACTCAATACCATAATCCCTTTACGCTTGGAATACAATGCACATTTTATATAGCTGGAGAAGTTGCAGAAAGGGCAACCAAAATGAGCAGGGATATGGAGCAACTCTTTGGTAATGAAAGAGCATCTGGGGCTACAAAGGTGACTGACGGAAAAAATATTGCTTGGATTTATAAAACTATAGCTAGTGTACAGGGGCAATAAAAGAACATTCCATATCTTTACTTTGCTTTTATTAATGCAGGTAAATCTTTTTGATTTCTTCTTTTGACTTCTAAGATGCAGTGGTGGCATGATGTTTTAAACATTTCCTACTGTAGGAGAAGCTACACAGAAATTACCCTATTTCAATTTCTAATCTGAGCCCACTGTTTATAGATGTGTCTGTGCTGGAAAGCTGCTGCTTCACATTACCCATATGTTTCCTTCACATGTGCTAGCCTGGGTAATCCCTTTCAAAGGCAGCAGGCAGCTAATTTATGACAGGTAATTGAAGCATTGGCCTCCCAGGCTCTTCTATGTATAGAAGGAGCCATTCATAATACATGTGCTGAACAGGAAGACATTCTAAGAACACCAGCTGAGTATGAATAATTAACACGTTAAAATTCCACTCTTGTTATTGGATTTCATACAAAATAGCCTGCCTTTTCTTTGATACTTTGATTCTAGGATTAGTTTAAAGTGCTCTGCTTCAACAAAGCATCAAAGTTCCCAACTTGCAATGGACCAAGGGATAACACAACATGAAGCAGCTGATGAACCCAAATGAACTGAGTTGTCCTCAGTTCATGATAGTAAAAGTTGGGGTGCTTTTATATGAAAACATGATACAATAGTCTACCTGAACAAAGGGAATCCTTCTGTAATAAATTATTATTATTATTATTATTATTATTATTATTATTATTATTATTATTATTATTATTATTATTTATATCCCGCCCCTCTGAGGTCAATTGGGGCAGCTTACAACAATAAAATATTACATAATATAAAACAATCAACATTATTAAATCAATCCAATTTAAAACAGCATACAACATAGCCATAATTTAAAAACCAATCCCAGCGAGCAGCGCACAAATGAGGCCCTAGAACCATTAATGGTAGACACAGAAACCAGCTCTGAACATGGAAAGCCATAATGACAGTAAGGGGGTAAAGCCAAATGCTGGCTTTCAGCTTTCAGTTGGCTTGAGCAAATGTATGTGATGGAAAACTGTTACAGAAATAGGCTTTGACCAGGATCCACAGGGTTGTGTGGCTCTGAATATGACATTGCTTTTTTTAGCATGTCCTTCCCAATAGAACAAATGTTTAGTCCTTTAAGTTGCTTTTGAAGCTGAGCTGAAGGAGAGGATGTCATTGCAGTGAATATGAAGATTTTCCTGTTTTGATGACAGAGTAGCATAAGACAATGTTGTTTAGAATAGTTGCATTTTAGGGGCAAACTAATTTTTTGTTGTTGTGTGCTTCCAAGTAATTTTTGACTTACGGTGACCCTAAGGTGAACCTGTCATAGGGTTTTCCTGGCAGGTTTCTTCAAAAGGGGCTTGCCATTGCCATCTTCTGAGGCTGAGACTTGCCCAAGGTCACTCGCTGGATTTTTATGCTTGAGTGGGGAATCACACCCCGATTTCCAGAGTTGTAGTCCAATGATCAAAGCACGGGTGCTAAAATGCATTGTTAGAGTACTGAAGCAGCTGCTTTCTAAGCTGTTAACAGCCAGGTACATGTGAGGTGGGGTGTTTGTTGAGATTAGGATGCATGGGGACTCACTTCTTTCTTCCCTGCCATTCCTCTACTGAAAATAATCTCACCCATGCAAAGTGTTAGCACTGGAAAAAGAGATTTTTAGGTACCTATGGAGGATTTCCATCCAAGACTTCCATTCATTGCAACTATGGTAGAGTAGAAAGGGGTTGACCTTCCCTCTCAGTTGCTTTTTACTAATAACTTATGTCTTGTGTGTGCCTTTAACTTGAATGTTTTAAATGCCTTTGGTGCCAGTTTTGGGAAAAGGTGGGATATGAATCAAACAAGCAAACAAACAAACAAACAAGACTGCATCCTATCTACACTCATGGAAGCTATAAATGCAACTACAGTATTAAAAAAAACCCACAACATCACTCCATTTCAAGTGCTAAAGTTAGCACTGCATGTAGCTTGGCTCCCAATATCTGTTGCTTGCCTTTGCTATTCGAGAACGATTTTTTTTTTTAAATAGGATGTTGTCAATGGTGGTTGGTGGCTCCCATGTCAATGGGATGATAAACACATGCCAAGTTTTGAATATGAAATCAAAGATGGTATCCAGCATCCTGAACTACTTTGGAATTCAGCCCCAAGTATCCAGCCCCTTGGATAGCTCCTTTGAAGTATGGGTTAAAACTCAGAGCACATTCAATGCCCAACTGGCTGGGAGGCTACCAGCCACCACTGGATATTGGAAAGTAGGATG
>CM034701.1:328516812-328529181 GCA_020142125.1 Phrynosoma platyrhinos
TCAACATGGGGATGCAGAGGTTTAGCAGTTATGATGACAACTCTGACAACTGCAAGGTCAGCAGTTTGAGACCCAAGTGCCATGTGACCTCCCATCACTAGACCCAGCTTCTGCCAACTTAGCAGTTTGAAAGCATGTAAAAGTGCAAGTAGATAAATAGGTACCACTTTGGTGGGAAGGTAACAGTGTTCCATGCAGCCATGCTGTCCACATAAGCATGGAGTCATCTCTGACAATGCTGGCTCCCTTGGCTTAGTAACAGTGATGAGCACCACCCCCTATAGCCAGATACAACTTAACAATGATGTCAAAGGGGAAACCTTTACCTTTGCCTTTTTACTCAACACGGTGGTCCATGGACAGGTGCCAGTCATTTGTTGCTGGTCCCTGGTAAATTTCCAGAAAAGAAAGAAACAATTGCAGCCAATAAACACATATGATCTGGTCACTGATACCAAAGGTGTGTGTGGGGGGGGGATGCCAGTACTACACATCAGCTTTAGATACATTACTTTAGATACCTTTTAAAGGCCCACTTTTGACCCAGGACTTTTCAAACTCACTGTGCTAGTTTCAGAATTATGTTCTAAGCTTCTGATTTGTTATAACTGATAACTATTTTATATTTTGACCTATGTATTTGAAAAGGGGTTAATTTTTTTAATTTGTTTTACATTTCTTTGAGATGTTTTTAGATATAAAAAGCACTATAAGATTTGATTAAATAATAGCAATCCTTCAGGCAAGAGTGGCTGCTCATGAACCTCTATTGTCTTTTAGTATATTTTACTTATACTTCATTTTTCCTGCAAGGATTCCTAGCTTTATTCTATATTTTATCCTCATGTCCAGTTCTGTGAAGAAGCTCAGAGAATATTTGACTGACAGAAAGCATGAGTAGGTGGAGTTTTAGAATAGGAGCCTCTACCTCCCAATTTTAGTATGGTACCATATCATAGATGCAGCCAGATTCTCCTCACATCCATTGTCTAGTTGGAATAGTGCTACTATCCTCAATTGTAAGGTGCTGTGCACAGATTCTGTGAATCAACTACCATTAATAAACAATCTACAGAAATAACACAAAATACAACTGTTATCTCAAAAATTGACCAGCTAATTGTTATCAAAAGTAAGAGAAGCAGAGCATCATGCATCCATAAAAGTGCATAATACCTTAACCAGCCACATTATTTTACTTGATGTGTGGGTGGGCAGGAATTCCACAAGCTTCTCCCTGGCCCTGGCAGTAAAAGAACTATCAGAGCAAACTAGATATGTAACTAAACATTTGTTGCCCTTTCATGAACATGTAATCTACTTACCTGAGGCAGACTTTCCACTCTACCTAATGGTATAACCAACCCTAAAAAAGAGGAGGTTAAGTGGACTAGCAACTCAGTTTTCACCATTTGAGTTTCTGCTAAATTGGATTGGGCAAAAGGTTGAACAAACAATTTGAAATCATTACTTACTGCTGTTCATAGATATAACATCTTCATTTTCCTATTATAAATACAACACCCAAAGGACAAGATCCTTCATGTCAGTGCAGCACATCTGCCAGTGAAGTTATACTATGTTAGCATTGCACAATTCCTAAACTGTAGCACAATGTATGAGAAATGATGAATGCACGTAGCTGTCACCACACTGCACTATGTGAAATACATAGAGAGCAGGGTTAGATTCAGAAGGAGGAAGTGTGAAGATAGGAGGAAAGGACATCATCAATCTAAGATATGCGGATGACACCATACTACTAGTGGAAAAATCACAACTTGGAATAATTACTAAGGAAGATCAAAGAAGAAAGTGCAAAAGCAGACTTACTGCTGAACATAAAGAAAATAAAAATAAAGACCACGGAGGATCTATATAAATTCAAACTAGATAATGAGAAAATTGAATAGTTAAAGATTCCCCATACCTTGGATCAAATATTGATCAAAATGGATCACAAGTAAAATAGGAATGGAAAGGGCAGCTATGAAAGAACTGGACAAGATCATAAAGTGTAAAGATATACAACAGAGCACTAAAGTTAGAATTGTTCAAGCCATTGTATTCCCCATCAGTATGTCATTATGTGAGAGCTAGAAGTGAAGAAAGAGGATAAAAAGAAAATAAGTTTTTTGGGGGGTTTTTTTGTTTTGTTTGTTTTTTGTTTTTTTGAGATGCGGTGCTAGAGAAGAGTGCTGAGGATACCATGACAGCCAAAAGGACAAACAAATGGGTTCTTGATCAGATCATGCCTGAACTCTCCCTGGAAGCCAACATTACCAAAATGTCCACATCATGAGAAGGCATGACTCATTAGGAAAAGCAATCATGCTAGGGAAATTAGAAGGCAGTAGAAAGAGAGAAAGACTGCATGCCAGATGGATAGACTCAGTCAGGGAGGTCACTGGCCATAATTTGTATCAGCAGTGATATTTTAGAAGAAATTGTCAGCCTGTATGAAGTAGTAATTCATACAATCCAGAATACTTCTCAAATGTAGGGGAATCCATTTTATGGCCAGGAAATGAATTACAACAAATATTATTTCCTTCTCTAGGTTGAAAACCAATGCAACATTTAGCATGGTTCTTCCTGCTGCACTTTACAAGGGGACTCCATATCTTCTCTGCCTTCATATTCCTTAGCCCACTTCAGGCAATGAGTGTATGGCTGCATGTTATACATAAGATATATCATAGGGGTGTTACTTCCCCCCCCCCCATATGATTGACACCATACCCAGAATATTATTATTATTATTATTATTATTATTATTATTATTATTAATTTTGAATAATAATTAAATATTAAATAAATCTTTCCTAAGAAATAACTTCAAATTTGCTAGCCCTGCCTTTGATCTGTCTGAGACTTGATTGCTGAAACCATGAAGCCTTTTAGTCAGTGTATGTGTATATCTAACACAAACAGATGTCTCCAGTGTGGCTCTTCTGTAATTATGGTATTTGTCAATTCTGCTTGGTTTCTGCTCCCATCCCTGCCACTGCTGCCCACTTAACTTTACCTTAAAACACAGTTCAACTGTATTCCTGTCATGTGATTTGGTTGGCTTCTATTCCTGAAAGCAAGAAACTCTTTAAACTGGATATACTATCATGGTGGAATCTTTCCAGCTGAAATTACACTTGATTTCCATCCCTCAGGGGTAAGTCATTTGAAGGTGTGAAAGATTTAATAGCAAAATCAAATATGAGAAGAAACATCTGTGAAAAGAATTGCACAACACGCTACAAGAATGTTAGGTGAGCCCTACCAATGAAGCACTTCTAAGTAAACGTGTCCAAATTGTTAGATCTCATGTGCAGAGATCTTTCTATGCTGGGAAAACTTGCTTCCTCCAATTATTGCTGAACTGTGCCAAATCAATAGCAAGGCTGGGTAGGGCAGATTGGGATTGGAGTTGATCAAGCTCTGGAGGTCCACATTTATCCCAGCCCAATTGTAAGGATTCCACAATGAAAAATTAGAGTTTGAATAATTAAAAGCAAAGCAAAGCAGCTTCATTTATATACCGCTTCATATCGTGCTATGAGATATCTAAGTGGTTTACAACTGTAAGCTCATTGCCCCCCAACAGCTGGGTACTCATTTTAGTGACCTCGGAAGGAAGCAGGCCTGAGTCTAGCCTGAGCCCTGGCTGGTACTGAACTCGCAACCTTGTGGTTTATGAGTGAGTGGCTGCAGTACAGGCATTTAACCACTGCGCCACCAGGACTCCTTTTGGATGCAATGCAAATGGTATGTTACAGTGGTGCATGGGACCATAGTTGATACCTTGTTGGTCTTCTTTTAGTCATTCTAAAGAAAAAAGGTTTTGCCACAGCCTGGATAATTTATTATTAGGGACTAAAGCTCAGTGAATTCCACCAGCTAAGATGACCAATCTGGAGATTCTGGGGACTGCAGTCCCCCAAAATAATGTTTCCAAATGGTGACTCTTGCTATTGGAGTATAATTAGGAAAACCATAGCAGGTGGGATGGTGGCCTTTCTGTTGCAGTTTGCTCTGAAACTGAATTCCTTCTGGCTCACATTTTTGCTCTCTTGTTCTGCGTTGTGTATTGCATATTCCTAGTTTAGCACTTAAGGACCACTGTCCCAAGAACATTTGATGTACCACCATTGTAGAATTTCAACTTATATTTCTCCCCAAGGGGGAAAACTTGGTCATAGATACTGGCCATTGTTAATCAACATTTTTTTTTTATTCACATGGATAGGGAATGCAAATCTCATATGTGTAGGTATGTATATATGTATAGCAGGAGAAAAATATCTCACATAAGACTATGTGGCTTCAACAAGATGCCACAAATAGTTATACCATTAGTCATAATGTATTTAGGCTCCATTGATGATATTTGAATCATAGAAGTGTAGAGATGAAAGGGGGTATAAGAATCATCTAGTCCAACTCCTTGCTGATGCTGGAATTCTACAGTGAAAGTATTTCTGGCAGATAATTGCAGAACCTGCACTTAAAAACCTCCCATGAAGAAGGCTCCATCACCTTCTGAGGATGTCCATTTCACTGTCAAGCACAACTTAACGTCAGGAGGTTCTTTCTAAAGCTTAACTTCGATCCAAAACAGACTGCAGAAATAATCCAGGTTGAGACCACTTTAACCTCCACGCCTTAGTGCTAGGGAATTCTGAGAACTGTAGTTTTGTGATAAATTTATCCTTCTCTGTTAGAGAGTTCTGGTGCCACAATAAACTACAATTCTTAGGATTCCATAGCACTGAGCCAAGGCAGTTAAATCAGTCTCAAACTAGATTATTTTTTGTAGTCTGTTTTGGACCTAAGTCAAAATCTTTGTTGCATTGATACCTATACTGTTCAAAATTTAATATTTATGCAAACATAAACATGAATTTCAATCCAAAATGAAGCACAAAAACATCCTATGCTGGATTTGAGAAGATCTATTTTCCAATTATTCACATGTTATCTTTAATATGTTCCTTTGACTGAACGCCAACCATGTCTTTTTACAAGATGAGCAGGTTGAGTTATCTTTCAGTCTTACTTTCTTATCAAGAGGTAACAAATCAGTTAGCTCATGGCCCCTGAGGCACCATTTAGTTGTTATTCTTATGAGATAAATGCTCGTTTGGTATTCCTTGCATCATTCAGCCCTTTACTTCAACAGGAATAGCATCCTTGCTTTCAGAGCAATAATAAAATCATTCAGAAATCACTAGTGATTCTTTGTTTCCTATGTTCACTGTTTCCTATGTTTCCAGAAAATGTACAAGTATTTTGGGCAATATGGATACTTTGGACAATTTAATTTGAAAAGCCACACAAATAGAGAATGAGAGGCAGCAGAGTTGTTGCTGCTCCACCTCCATGCCACAGCTGTGTTTCTGAATCTCATTTGAAAAGCATTCAAGCATATTTGTTCCATAAGCATGGAAGAACCAGAAAGAAAACATTTCTGTATTGTTTAATAACAGCACAAGGTGTAGCAGGCACACTGTAGGTTGAACAAAAGATCTCTTAAAAATATTCACTAAGTTCACTATATATGTATATATTGCCTGGGCGCTTTCTACAGACCTCAGGGTGACATACAATTAAATCAGCCTGACTAATTTAAACAGTGTAAAAATGATTTCAAAAGGCTAAAATGTATTAAACAATTTAACAAGTTAGAAAACACAAACTAAAATTACATAAAGTAGGTCAAAACAATTTAGAATCAGACAAATGTGAAGTTTTGTTTAAAACCAATTAGGCCCCAAAGGGTTTCATGAACAGCCACTATTGCACTTGGAGTCAGAAAGATCACAATATTCAGACAGATTGGACCCCCAAGAGAAGAGGATTCCATAACTGCATGCCAAAGATAAGAAGCCTTTCTCCTGTATCCTCTTGCAATGTAGTGCCCTGACTGACAAAGGAGTGCCTCTCCAACAGATCTCCAAACAGACACTTGTTCAAATATCAAGGTCCCAAGGTGTTTAGGGCTTTAAATGTCATTACCAGCATTTCAAATTCAGATCTGAAGCATATTGGCAGCTAGTACAAATCTTTTTAAACTTTTTAAAAATATTGTTTTTTCATGCCATTGTAGTGAGTTTAGCAGCTGCATTTTGCACCATCTGCAGTTTCCAAGTTGTCTTCAAGGGCAGCCCACATAGAATGCACTGCAGTAATTTAATAAGGAATTTGCCAGTGCATGGGCTACAGTGGCTAAGTTATTCTATGCTTTGATTGTGAGTTCCTGCATGGCAGGAGGTTGGACTGGATGGCACTTGTGGTTTCTTCCAATTCTATAATTCTAGGATCAAAGCTTGCCCCAAGCACTTCGAAGCTTGGAGCCCACCTTCAGTAACAAAGATGGTGTGGATACACACCACACACTTCACTTGATCTTTTTCAGGTGGCAGCACAATGAGTCTTTAAAAAATCCAAATGCTTGGCACCAATTATATGTGATGGCTTTCCAGCCACTGCCACTAACTTATATATCTTTATTGTTCTTTACTATTTTTATTACTTATGGTAGAATTTTAATATACTTGATAGCAGTGTTTCTTGTTAGCTGTAAAATTACTTCAGGCCACTCTTTGTTGAAGTTGAGGAATAAAACAACTTTATTTACATTCAGAACTTAATACTGTATCTTTCTTGGTGGATGGTTCTCAAACTTGTGGTTACAGTGCTTCAGTTGTTGCACATTTACTACTTTCCTTACTGACTTTAGTGACATTTCTTCACTGTTCACACAAAACCTACACCCAGCTTCCTTAGTTGTTAACTGCACAGGTTATTTGAACACTCTCAATACACACAGCTCAGTTCTCTCTGCTCAGCTTTCTTTTATATCCGCTCCTCAGGCAGTCTCTGTTATCTCCCCAGCCTTCCTGGCTGCAAATCTCTCGGAATCCTAACACATTCTGCCAATATCATTGACTACTTCTCCTTTTATACTCACTCCTGAGAGCAGCCCCCTCTTTTTTCCAACTGCACCAAACATTCTATTCTGCCTGTGTTTCTCCACAGATGGATCTAAGAATACTCCTAAACTATGCATTTGGTCCCTCGTAGAGTGTAATCTCCAACAGGACTGACAGTGTACCCACTTCCTGGACATGAGACTCACCATTTTGCAGACCCTCCATCTTGCTAAGATTCAGTTTTGGTTTCATCCATCCCACTGCAGCATCCAGGAACTTGCACAGTCTCAGCTGACTCTGATGACAAGAAGCAGAGTTGAGTGTCAAAAGCATATTGATGGCACACTTCAAAACTCCTTATGACCTTCCTCAGAGGCTACATATAGATATTGAAGAGCCTGGGGAACAAAATGGAACTCTGAGGTATCCCATAGCTGAAGAGAGGGCTAAAAAGGAATCTCCCAATGCTATTCTCTGGAACCATCCTCACAATTAGGACTGGAATTTGCTTTAACAGAGTGCCAACACAGTGCATCTTGTTCCCATCCAACAGAGTTAGTCCAATAAACAAAAATAAGTGGTTAAGTGGTTAATGGTACCAAAGCAGACTTTACCAGCAGACTTCTCTCCACACACCAAACATTCTGCTGAAATCCTGCTGGTGTCTTGTGATGGTAAAAACTGCTTCTGCCAAATTTCAGACATGATGTGATTGTTTCTGGTACATGACTTTTAGTATGGGAAAGGTTTATTAGCATTACTCTGTTCTGATCCACTTGAAACATTTGTAAATAATACAGAATATAAATCTTAACATACAGGTAAACATAGTGCTTAAACAATGCAGCTTTCATGTTCTGTATCTATGTTCTGAAGGAATAATCTCTTCTAAATTTTTAAAATACTAAGATCAAACAATATCAACGAAAGGAGTTCAGATTTCTGTCATTTCTTTTTGTGCATGCTTTTTTCTCTCAGAGAAATGAGGAAATAATACTATCAGGGGATGGTAGTGTGTGATTTGCCCAAGATCAGACAGTGGGTAACCATGGCCAAGAGGGAGATTGAACTCGAGAGATAGGACCAGAACTACTGAAGAGCAGTACCCCCAATACCTAACTCCCTCAGGCGTCTCAGAAGGATACCATGGTCTATGGTATCGAATGCCACTGAGATGTCCAAGTGCACCAACAGGGTCACACTTCCCCTGTAGATACCCAGACGGAGATCTTCGACTAAGATGACCATGGCAGTCTCAACTCCATATCCCCCCCTGAAGCCGGTTTGAAATGAGTCCAAATAATCGGCTTCTTCCAAGACAACCTGGAGCTGGAAGGCAACTGCCTTCTCGATCACCTTACCCAAGAATGGTAAAAGGGAGACTGGTCTGTAATTATTTTTCTCCAGGGGATCAAGGAGGGTTTTTTCAAGAGCAGTTTAACTACCACTAGTTTCAAGCTAGATGGAAATTTCCCTTCCCTGAGGGATGCATTTATGATAATTGTAATAATATTTTTACTGCATCACCTACCTGGCCTGTCAGCCATGATGGGCAAAGATCAAGAGGGCATGTTGTCCTCCTTACACTTCCAAGAAGCTTGTCCACTTCACCGGTATTAACAAACTCGAAATGATCCAGTGTAACACAGTCCACAGAGTCTCTGGACATCTCTCTTATTGGTTCTGTTATAATGCCCACATCCAGATCAGCCCTTATCTGAGAGATTTTATCTACATATTTATTTATCTACATAAATATTTCTATCCTGCTGTGTCAGATTAGATCTCTGGATAGTTTACAATGATATACATGTAAACCATTTAAAATTAAAACAATAAAAATAATTTCAACATTCTGAGAACATATTGAGCTATTGAATAATTTAAGAGTTGAATAATTTAAAATGTTGAAACAGTTTTAAACTTGGCATGTGTACAGATTTGGATGAAATTATTAGGTCCCAAAAGCTTTAATTAAAAGCCAAGTTTTAAACCAGGGGCAGAATGAGACAATCATCCCTCTAAGGGGAGGGCATTCTACATATATGTTTTATGAGATAAAATGTAACAATCAACTCTGGGAGGGGAAAAAACCTATAAAGGACATCAGCCCCTAAAACACACACAAAATCTGGTACTCAGTAGGCTGGGCACAGCATTTTAGCTTGAATAAAAAGTACACTTCAGGTTGTACATAAAAATTAATTATTCAATATGGGCTGTTCCCTATTAGTATTCTAATTCATGGATCTGTTTCCTATACAACACAGCTTGCCAGTCTACTGTATTTTGAGTTGTGGGATACCCCAATCCCATACAAATGAACGGATACAATAAATCTGGTTTTGTTAAAAGGACATTCTTTGGAGTTTGGTAAGTGGCTTAAACCACATTTCCTTTAAAAACAATCAGCCAACAAACTATGGATTACCAAGGTCATGGTTAATAGCAACATAATTCAGTTTTATTTTTATTCCATTCTCATTCTTTGTCTAGTTGTTTGACCTCACTTCTAAGAGAGCATCTGGATATAATTCATCATTTCATATGTGACTGATTCTCTTCTCTGTTTTCATTATTACTCATCTAACTATTGGTTTTACTGAAGTTGATGACTGTCACTAAAGACAGAGGGCCTTGTAAATTACTGTTAAGGAGACAGCATCTACTCTTGTATAATTTATATGTGGTTATAACTAATAATGCACCATCCAAAGCACTTATAGAGAGCAAAATCTGAGAGAGCAGATGTCCACTTCAGTAATCGGGACTTCCTTTTTTCATCTCCACCCCAAACTCCTCAGCTCTGATCTTTTGCCACCAGTGTCCTACACACTACAGTGGACACTCCACATTTGTTGAGGTTAGGGATGAAGGACCTCTGTGAATGTGGAAAAACTGCAAATAAAAAAAAAATACTCTTTTTTTTTTTTACCTGAGAGAAAACCTCCCTGGGAACTTCCAGGTCCTCCAGTGCAACTCTGGGGGGTTGCAGACTGCCAGAAATAGTGCAAATTGAGTACACTTTTAGGGTTAGGGTTAGTGCTAGGGAATCATGGGAATTGTTTTTTTTTCTGAGACATTGAGCCTTCTCTGTCAGAGAGCTTTGGTGCCACAATAAAATACAGTTTCCACAATTCCCTAACCCTAACCCTAACCCTAAAAGTGGACTGAATTTGCACTATTTCTGGCAGTCTGCAACCCCCCTCTATGACCAACATCTGTCAGAAGCTGATAATAGAATAATGTTGGAGGACCTTCAAATGCCTAGAGAAGTGTTTTCTCTAGGAATGTCTAGGTTCTTCAGCACAACTCTATGGTCAATATCTGGCAGAGTTGTGTGGGAAGACCTAGTAATTCCTAGAGAGAACATATTAATCAAATCCATGAATAATCAAATCCACAAAAGTGAAAGCTACAAATGTGGAGGGCTGACTGTAAAGAGAGCTTCAAGGCAGAAGAAAAATAACTACTGTCTCCATTCTACTGGTGGAAACTACTGAGTCAAAAGGATTTATCCATTTATCCAAATGGACAAATTACCTAAAACCATCAGATCATTCAAGCCAGCATTCTATTCTGTTTGTTGTACATGTGGTGTAAGCATCAGAGGTATACTGCTTTTGTACATCCTTACATTAGTTATCACAAGTAGAAGCCAGTTATTATTGGCATATTATTGGATTAATATGGCCTTAAACTAATATATTAATTTGGATTATATTTTCCTTAGGACAGCACTCCATCATGACTACTTTTTCCTTTTCTATGTTAACTCCCTTAAAAACCAATCTGAGCATCAATATAATTTTCTGTGATTAGCCATAAATTTATTATAGGTTATGTAATGAAATGTGTCCATTTATCAAGACTGCCAATCTACTTCATAGCATTAACCACTAAAAAGAGAGCCAGGCAAAAAAGAAATTATCTATAGTCAGTCTTTGCACCACTCAAACAATTCAGTTCTATAAATTTCTAGTCCTGTTTCTCTCTCTTACAATAAAGGGTGGTTACTATTTCCTGTCAATTTGGTTTTGATATATGGCAACCCTATGAATGAGAGACGTTCAGGAGCCTCAGCTCTTGTCTTTCTTGATTGATTCATTAATGGCTTTCTTGTTTAATTCAATCTATCTGTAATGTCGTTTTCCTCTTTCCTGCTGCCTTCAACTTTACTTAGCATTATTGTCTTTTCTAATCAGTCATGTTGTTTCATATGTCCAAAGTACAATAACCTCACTTTAGACCTTTTGGCTTGAGTTGGACCCATTTATTTGTCTTTTGGCAGTCCATGGCATCTATAGAACTCTTCTAAAGCACATTTTAAATGGAATATGTTACTCTTCTCCTATGTGGTGGCTGCCAAATGTTTTATACTGTAGATTTTCATTAGTCCCAACCTTTATGGCCAATGATCAGAGATACTGGGAGGTGCATTAAAACATCTGAAGTAGTGAGCACCACTTTCAATAAGGTAGTTATCTCAAAGATATTCAATTTCTATGAGTAGATATCTTTTAATGAGAATTAATGAATTGGTACATTGCTACATTACTTTTTAAAAAGCCTGTTTTGCCCCAAAAACTTAAAATTGTCCTTAATTCTATGAAAGATTAGCATCATTTCTTGAAGGGACATTTATGTAGACAGTTTGTTCAAGTTACAGAGCTTGACATTTGGCAAAGCCTCCAGACAGATGGGCTTAAGCTAATGCCTTTTGCAAGGTATCTGAAATCAGAACCTAGTGGAACATGCAGCTGCCATGTTTAATTACTTTCAATTAATGAGGACCTTTTGCTCAAAATTCTAAAATTCAAAAACATTACTATAAAAGTTCCTAGTTTTGTGGCACAGTTTCTTCACAACGACAACTGACAGCTAATTCTGTTTTTTGGCTCTTGGCGAAGGATTAATCTTTCATCTACAGCTGGTTCTCCCCATGTTTGACCAACTAGAGAGAAATATTTTGCTACATCAGCTGATGTAATTTTACACAAGCTGTATTCCCATTTCCATGTTTCCATGTGGCTGTTGCAATTACAGAATAAATTTTTACTTAAACTGCCTGAGAAAACAAAAGCACCAGAGAGGGGATGGAGAAGGGGATAAAATCTCAAGAGTGCACACAAAAGGTTTTATTGATCCAATGTGTTTCAGGAATATTATAGATAAGAAAAATGAGTATTTTATATATTATATTTAAATGATTATGCAGCACAATCAAAGTGAAATATTTTTATCAGTAAGAAAGAGAACAAATACCTTAGAAATAGCTTTTGTAGTAATTACTGTATATAGATAGTAATAATTCACTTGCTGTTGTGAACATCAATGGTATCGATTCTAAAAATTTTCACTGTCCCACGGCACAAGAGAGGGATGCCCTCTTTCACCTCTGTTATTTGCTCTAGCATTGGAAACTTTAGCTAAACTAATT
>CM034701.1:328531401-328549892 GCA_020142125.1 Phrynosoma platyrhinos
GCCAGTGATAATCCTCCACAGCACCTATTGTGCAGGACTGTCACTATTACCTGGCTGGAGCTGCTCCCTCTTGGAGACAGAGAAGAAGCGGCCTTGGTGGCTCTGCTCTGAGCAAGTGGCATGTTGGACTGGCTGGTAAAGGAGGAGAGGTACAAGCACAATGCTTCCTTTGAATTGCTGGAACAGATCATGTGCCTAGGCTGGCCAGTATCCTACACCAGCACCTCCACTCTCCTGCGCAGCCAAATGGGGACTCACACTCACAGGAAGAGGTGCACAACAAGTTGCTTCTCTGGTTGGTTAAGGTGGACAGGCAGTGAGGTGGGGGCTGGACAAGGCCCAAGGAGAGGAGGAATAAAGAGGCTGTTGGAGACATTGGGGGTAGTGGAAGATTTGGGGGCCAACCAGAACCAACTTCCAAGAGGCCCTGTTTCTCTCCCCACACCCAGCACTCTTACATGTACACTTGTTCTCTCTCACACTCATTAGCACTGTTTCTCCCATTCATTTTATTGCACACATTCACTCTTGCAGGAGTTCATTCACCTTAATTCTCTGGCCTGCTGATCCATTTCTTGAGAGGAATTTATGTCAGTCTCAAAAGGTGCTACACAGGATTTGTTTCTCTTTGTGATATACACAAGCCTCTCTCTCTCACACATACACACAATTACACACACAATGTTCAGCTGTATGATTTTTTTTTTTTGCTTTCTCCCACAAATCTCCTCAGCCAGTTAGTTCTTACACACACACTCTCAAGTCATGGACTCTCTTCCTCCCTTGACAGGCATTGACTCTCACACACATTCTCAAATTCTCTCCCATCCTAATGCTCTCTCACACATGCACACTGTGACACTCTTTCTCACAGTCACATACGCATTCATTCTCTTACAGCCCTTCAGTACCTCCCCCAGTGTGTGTATGAGTGACTTTCTCTCAAACATTAATTCTCTCTCTCACATACTCAGTAATGTTCTTTTTCTGACTCTCTCCTTCAGGTACGTTCATTCATATAAATATACATGAATGTTAAAACAAAAAGATGCACACTAAACAAACAAAATATTCATATACTCATATACAAGTGGGGGGGCGGCAAAAAAGGTAAAAGTTTTGAGAAGCACTGACTTAAGAGTTTCAGTTGAGCATCTAGGCAGTGTGAGCATCCGAAGAAAAGGGGGAGGCAAAGTTACCAAGTGAATGTGAACATGGCAAATATAAGAGTTCTAAGTGTAAATAATTTTCAAAGTCTCACTCTCTGCAATGCTAAACGTTTCGGGACTGGAGGAAAACTTTCTTTGGAGGGCAGAATTCTTACTTGGGAGAGATGATGCTCTTATTTTGTCCTCCCCTCACTACTAGGATACCTACCTATGGTTTGCAGACCAGCTTCTTCTCTGAGATTATATTAGTAAAATATACAAATATTTCCAAATCATATATTGTCAATCTTGGAATAAATCTTGGGGAATTTTTTTTTAAAAAAAATAAAACTGTCAGAATACTCCAGCCAGTATGGCCACTGTGATAATTTGGAATTGTAGGCCAAAGAAGTATCTTTCCAAATAATTGCTCTGAAATTAACTCATGTAAAACAACATTTTATGTATATCTTTTCCCCATATAATAAAAACCACCAATGAACTCCACCAGATGGGAATTAATGGCAAAAATAGGTTGCCTATGTAAAACATACAACACATCTCAAAATCTTCCATATAGAAATTGGCAATCTCGGTGCTATAGTGTGCCCCATAATAATTGCCAATAAAATTTGTTTTTGAAAGAAAAATGATTACCTAATGCAATCTCTGCCAAGGAAGAAATTTATTTAGACAGATACCTACAATCTTGCTTATCTATATTATGTGTAGCTATGTCAAAAGGTTCCTTCTGTGAAATCTTTATATCTTGTATATCATCAGTTTGTCTCTGTGTACATGTATGTGCCTTCAAGTTGCTTGTCAACTTATGGCACCCTCATGAATTTCATATGATTTTCTTAGACAAGAAATACTCAGAAGTGTTTTTGCCAGTTCCTTCTTCTGAAACATAGCCTACAGCATCTAGTATTTGATGGTGGTCTCCCATCCAAGTTCTAGCTGCCTATACAATCCTAAAGAATCCTATATATATATCAAAGGCTTTAAAAATATTCTATATGTTTACACAAACATCTCTAAAACAGAATTGTTATCCATGACTTGGAGTAAGAAACTATCCCGTTATGAACCATATGTTTTTAACTGTTACATAAAATACATTAGGAATGTCTATTAAAAGAAAAAAGTATGTGGAAAAGGACATGTAACCCAGATAAAATCTTTTCCCAAAATGTTCTGATTATATTGCTAAAGTAGAATCCGGTTGATAAGAGATATAGGAAGTGGGAAATTGCCATAAAGCCGCTTCCTCAGTCATTTCTGTATAACGATAGCCCTATATTCATTAGCTTGATAATGATCTTCAAATTTATCTCTTTTAAATTAGATCAAGGATGCATAGTGGAAGCCTATAATTTATCAACATGGCATAAGATCCTTTGCTCAAAATTCTTGTTTGACCAGGTCTAGGTGACCTGGAGAAGAATAAAACAGAAGTGTATCTAGATACTGAATCTTTGAAATAATCCTGTTTACTAACACTCTTGAAGGAAAAAAACGAAACCCTAAACAGATTTAACCAAGTTTGTATTTGATCACAGTGTACCAATGGAACATAGAATATTCTTATGCAATGAAGTCTTTGTTTGAAAAAGAAGGGTTTAGTGCAGGGGTAGGCAACCTTTTTGAGCCGGGGGCCGGTCCCCCGAAGAATGGCAGCGTTAACGTTCATGCACACACGCGCAACCCCCGCCGCCGCACGCGACCCCGCCATGCACGCTGCTGCCACCGCCTCCGCACATGTCGCGGCCACCATTTTTTTTCCAAAATGGTGGCCGCGACTCTTTTGCGCATTCGCAGTACTCCTGTGCATGCGCAAACATATCACGGCCGCCATTTTGGAAATCAAAATGGCGGCCGCACAATGACCAAAACGCACAGCGGCGGTGGCAGGGGTCTGCCTGGGCTGGTAAGTGCGGGGCCCTGGGCCGGAACCGGCCTGCGGGCTGTAGGTTGCCAGCCCCTGGTTTAGTGTCTATATAATTTTAAAATACCAATAAATACAGTACAAGTTTAAGTACCTGTTGTTTTATTTTACTGCTTTTTAAAAGTCTATTTCATCTTTATTATACTGCATAATAATTTTTATAGTATTATATAAAATATTTATTGTTCTTTGTGTATAGTGAAGTGTACCTCAAAATGCACTGAAACAATACAACAGGGGTAGGCAACCTTTCCCCTTTAAGGGCCAAGGGACCTCAGCTCCCAGAATCCCAGGAGCTATTGGCCAACATGGGACTATTGGCCAACATGGCTGAGGCTTTTGGGAGCTGAAGTCCCTCGGCTCTTAAAGGGTAAAGGTTGCCTACCCCTGCAATACAACCTATTTCTTAGCATGAGTTGTCATCTCCTTCCTACTTTGTTCTTCCTCAAAGACAACACTGCCTCTTCCACAACCCCAGACCACTAGATGTTTGTCACAATTGTCTTGTGTCCCATGTTTTACTGTAAGTATCCATAAGTTAAAAAGGAATTTGCACACAAGATATTTGTTGTATAGAAATTATAGTGACACAATCCAATCCAATGTAACCACATTGAATTCCAGTCAGAAGCTGCTAAGTGGTTGCAGGATGATCATCTTAGTAGGCAATAGGTCAGGAGCAGCCGAGGAGGGGAGAAATGGCAGAAATTTATATCCCAGAGAGCAACCAAAAACACAAATAAAAAGTAAATGATTGAAAAGATGAGCAAGGGTGCTCAGCATCAGTCTCCTGCTATGCTTCTTTGATTTGGCATCCTGCCTGGCTTTTTTTTTTTAGTAGAAGGACTCTTCTCACTGTTCCCTCTAAGACTCTCTCTTTGTGTCTTTCTGCTTAATTCTTATAGATAATCAAGACTTAAGGAAAGATGCTACTCAAATTCTGGGCAGCAGTCTCCATTCTTCGTGTCTGAGGTCTAGAGAAATCTATTAACTTCTAGTTTCCAGGGCCTCCCTTAGAGCCAGTCTCCAGTCCTTTGTTGATCTCCTTGTTTCTTCCCTTGGCTCCTGTTCCAGAGGCTTTAATTGAGCCAGGCAGGTCTCCCTCATCCACAAGTGAGTTCAAGAAGCGCAAAGAGGGCAAGACAGCACCACTGCTGAATCTTACTGGTTCACATGGTGGCATGTACTTATTTGTGATGTCTGAAATATTTTTAAAAGAATACTGTATTCCAAGATTAATTATTGGGCAGTATTTCCTATGAACAGATTTTAAAAGAAATAAGTATGCATATAAACAGTGAGCCTTCTTTTCAATTGACATTCAAAATAATATTTCAGTAATGTTTCAAGCACTTCCTTGCCAGCATATGCCAATGACTTGTTATTTTATGAACCATAGTTTCTAAAAAGTAGTTGCTGACTCTATGTATCTGGAAAAAACAACAATTCCACAACCACATTATTAAGGAGTTGTATATAAGTGTACCTCTGCAGGTGGACTGGGTGGACCTCTTTCCTTTGCCTCCCATACTGACTAATCTGTTGTGAAGAATTTGAGGGTCCATCTGGAACAGATGTGGAGGCTGTATGGAAGAAGGTGTTAGCGTGGTTATGCAGCGTGTGATGATCCACGTCAATGTGCAGGACCAGGGTCACCACCATCTCAGAAGCAGGCAGTAGCTTGTGAGCTGGAGAAGCACCTCTCCCCTTCCAGAAAGAGTAAAGAGACTCTACAAACAGGCATCTCTCAGATGAAGCTTTAATCTTGGTTCCTCTATGTACAAGGCTATATACCATGACAATTCACTGACACAATCAACTTCAACTCCCAATAACCACAACATCCACAACCACACCTGTGTCTTGAGGCAACTCCCTTATATACCCAGGGCTCCTTTTGGCCCTGCCTCTTCCTTCTGACACCTGTCACTCATCCAGTGACTTGCAGTTTTGCAGCCTTTTCTGTGCTTTACAGCACCTGGTGACCATCAGCTGATGTCACTTCCCTTGACTCAGCACCTGGTGAAAAGTGCTTAGTCATGGCTGCTTGTGACCCTTTCATGCCTGGTCATTACTATATCAAACCACATTGTACATTTTCTCTGGGACACTGTCTCAACAGAGGGGGAGTTCCTATTGTGTAAGTAGAAGTCACTCATGTATCTGTGGATTTAGCCCATAATGTTAAAAGGAAATGAGAAAAGTTTTGTTCAGTGTCACTCTTTAGGACCAATTCCTTCTGTATCAATACATCTGTAGATTTCTTCAGTCAAAGACTTGCAGGGCAATCCTGTGAATGTTTACTCAGGAATACACTGTGTTCCAACAGTAAGGCATGGGATGTAGCCTTAATGGTTAGGCTCTATTTTACAAATGCAATCCACAGCTGTTATTATATTCAATATGGTAAATCAGAAGTGAGTTTGAGCCATGTTTACTAAGTCTAGAACTCAGATGCATGCACTATGTATAGTTCTGCCTTTTATTTTGAAATGATAACTACACATAGTCCATTTGCTGAGCAAATAAATAGTCACTTCTTAGTGGTTGGTATTTTTAACATTTATTTAAAAAAGCAAAATGTATGTTCATTTCAAATGAAACAGTTAAAAATGTTAAAGCATACAAACACAAATTGTGTCCTAGCAGCATCCAATTGTTAGACTTTTCTAGAATTCTGCAGTGCCACTTTGGCAAGCTAAAACACACTGTAGCTTGCAACTGACTTTCCTCACCATAGTGCAGATAAAACAGAAGCTTTATAAAATTAACAGGTTAAATAAGCTTAAATAAAGGTGTTAAATACATGTCACTCACTCAGAGCTTCTGTACAAAGATAAACAAATCTGGCATTATACAAATGATTGGCTGGCTTGAATAGTTAGTCTCTCTATAACCTTCTTAACTGAACACGAACTATACAAAAGTCATTGACACAGGAGTGAACTGACAAGTGAGCCATGTACAAGGCATATCTTTAGGGGGAAATAAGAGAACACTTGTTGAAATTCAGGCACCATTTCCCCCACAAATAAATAATTTCTAATATATCTGCATCCAAACTAGTGTTGTTTAACTCATCAGCACTAATTTTTATAAACACAGTTTTGTGACTATTCAATTCTACCTCCATTCTTATTGCTATGACAATGTGACCGTGGAAATATCTACTGTACATACAAAAAATAGAGCACCTTTAAACATGAAAGTATATGCCTAGTTATTTATTTTTATCTTACAGCTCTGAAACCAAATCTACCATAAATTGCTTTAGCATCTTCACTAGAGCACCTGAAGTATAGAAAGTAAAACTGAATGTACTATTTTCCAGGCCAGCCCAAGCCAGAAGTATACTCTAAAATGTCTAAAATGACACCAGAAATTGTACATTCATTTTCACAAAAACAAATACCTGCCATTCATTCTCTGAATATGAAGATAAGTCCTAACAGTCTATAGCCTTGTTCAAAGGAATAGGGTTAGGCAGAGATTATAGCAGAAAATGTAAAATGGATTGTGAACACAGTGAAATTATATTAGGCTAATTCAAAATTACTAATGCTATGTGGCTCCAACAGTGCTTTTGTAGGGACTCATACATTAGGACTTCTTGTCTATTGTATTGAAAAACCATTCTGTAAATTTTCTTAGCTGAGCAGCTGCTGTTTGTGATTCCTCCTGAAGTCTCATGTTATCTTGTCTCAAATGCTGGACTTCAGCTTGGAGAACAGCTTTGTCTTGTTTTTCCTAGACCACAGAAAAAAGAAGTTAAATGATGTGTAAAGCACTTAGGTAGCTCATATTTCTGAGTGAGCTAAAAGACCTCTGTTGACTTAAACTCCCTATTCACAATGATAGCACTGGAACTCTAAACTGAATTCCCAAATTTGTTTCATCTGCTCTTTTAACTTTGCAAAACTAATGAACTTGTATAACAATGTTTCTGTAACATAGCTATAACAATAATATGATAATAATAATATAATAATAAAATTTTATTTGTAACCCGCCCCTCTGCAGAGCAATTGGGGCGGCTAACAACAAGTTAAAATACAGCAATTAAAACATTCCAAATTCCTACACCCCCCACCCACAACCCACACCCCTTAAAATAGAATTAAACTTAATAAAATTAAAACCAAACATATGACTAAGATAAAAGAACATGATAGCAATGGCAGCAACAGCAGTGTCGCTCAGAGGGGGACTAGGGGCAGAATGGTTCCAAATATGTTTATCCCTGCAAGGAGGTTATTCTGGGAAGGCCTGCCGGAAAAGCTCCGTCTTGACTGCTTTCTTAAAAGTAGTGAGAGATGTATTAAGATGGATCTGATCCGGCAGGCCATTCCACAGTTTAGGGGCAGTGACAGAAAACGTCCTCTGGGAAGTCTGCTTAAGTTTCACCTTTGGCTGTTGGAGATACACTGCAGCACACTTCATTATAATAAGAAATCTCATCCCAAAAAGATATAAACCAACTATTTTTAGAGTTACCCATCAGATGAAGGTGGGAGGACACTGCTTTAAAAGTGCTTGCACAGAAAACAAAAAGCAACAAGATGAAACGCATGGGCACCTACCAATTAAGTACTATATAGTGATGCACAAAATTATCATATTAACAATTGGATTAGTATGTAAGATCTGAGAATGGCTTCTGAATACAATGCAAATACACAGGGATTAATTTCATCAACAAGAAGCCCAGGGTCTTGTGCAATGTCAAATAAATAACTAGTAATAGACACAGTTTAGCGACATTGCTTCTGCCACTGCAGAACATCCTTAAAAGTTGGAGGGCTGGGAAATCTTCTGCAGCAGGTTTCCAGCACTGTGGAGAAGTTGAGGGGGAGGGGGAGAGGAAGGGAGGATTGCTCCAATGTTACTACACTGGATGTGCTCTACTCCATGTCCTCTGTGAGTAAGTCAGAATTACAATTCATTCTATAAACTTCAACACAGGAGACTAAACAGACGGAATGGACTAACTGCTGTTCAATAAAATGCAATACACCATTATGCACTGATACTTTAATGTTCCAAAATGTAGGAAGGACAAACTACAACTGCATTACCTAATTTGGCAAGGCATTATCAAAAAATTGGCCTTTTGATATTAACCTTTTATTAAGTTTAACAAATCAGTGGCAAAAATTTCAATAGCAGTCTTGACATTTCTTGTCAGAAAATTCTCTTAAGCTAAAAGTAGAGGAAAGACATTGTTTCAGATGGTTAAAATGCCTGGGCAAGCAAATAAAAACGGTTTTGAGTAGGCACCATCACAATTAGTGTTGATGTCAGTCACATTTTTTATTGAAGGTATTCTACAGTTGGGCCACCATAACCAAGAAGCCCTTCTCCTTTACTGACACATAATGCACCTAAAGTGGAAAAAGGACTCTCCTTAATTATATCTAGAAGGAAAGCACACAAGGGCCTCATTCATACTGGCATTTAACCCAGTTTTTGAGTCGAATAGATTCGGGATTGCAGAATCAATTCGAAATGAAATGAAGTCCACACTGCATTTCCCATGATCGAATGCCTCTGTGTCTATTTAACATGGTTCACGTTCACACTTACTTTTGCAGTGGAACAAAACGGATTTTCAATCTTGGATGTGTTTGATCCATTCTAGTTCTTTTTTTTTTTTGAATGCCAATCATATTATGCGCTTGGAGGTATGGCCATGTGCACCAGCTGTCGCTATTTCCCCCATGGAACCCACGGATCCATGCATTCCAGGGAAGAATACCCCATTACACCCAAGAATTCATGCATCCCAGGGGAGAATCCCCCATGGCATCCACAGATCCATGCATCCCAAGGGAGAATCCCCCATGGCACCCATAGATCCATGCATCTCAGTGGAGAATTCCTGTGGTGAGATGGACTCCACCCCTCTGCTCACCTTCTCCCCATTGCCCCTCCCTCCAGGGTGCCCCAAATGTGGATCAGCAGTGCATTCACATTTGTGCCAAACCAGTTCTTTTCAAAAGATGCACTAAAAGATCTGGATTCAAAAGAACCAGTTCAGGTAGGCTTGTGCCAATTTACCCTGAACACACTTGGGGCTGAAATCAGCTCAAGTGTGAATGAGGCACATATAATCCAGTTTGCAAACTGGGTTAAATTGCAGTGTAAATGAGGCCAAGGAGTGTTAATCCCCATTCTAACTTGACTTTGCACATTGTTTCCTCTTGTGTTTTTCAGAGGAAAGCTTTTAGGCAGATTGGTGGTTAGTGAGGGCAAGGTTTAGCAGCCCTCCCACATATGCACTGCCTTTGTTCTAAAACAGAAACACAGATTTTAATTCCATCCCTTCAAACACAACTGGATGGCATTTAAATATAATCAGTGGGGTCTACCACTGTCACATATAATTTCATATAATATACCTAAGGTCTTATACCACTGTCACATATGTTGCTAGAAGGATAAAATTTTCCTGAAGATACACTAAACTCAAGAGTGCTTTTGCAAAAGCAGCTGTGTACCTCTTCAGCAAAGATTAGGCAATTGTCCCTTGCAGTTACGCACTAAAATAATTTTTGCAAGGAGATCTTATGTAAGAGGGATAAATTGAAAGTGTCATAAAATATTAGATCTGCAGACTTTGAACTTAGTCTGGCTAGTTATCTGGGTGGTACACACATTTATCAGGACTTTCAGACTTTAGTCATGTTGAAATGCTATTTCTTTCTTAATATTGGTACAGTAATACCATTATTCATGAACTACCTAAGGAGAAAAGGGCATTCTATAAAGGTTATTTATACTAACTGTTTATATTTTCATGCATAAAGCCAGCACAGTGCTGTGACTTGAGCATTGCACTACAACTTTGGAGACTAGGGTTTGAATCTCTGCTCAGCAATGGAAATCCATTGCCTGACTTTGAACATTTCCTACCCTCTCAGCCTCAAAGGAAGGCAAATGCAAATCAACCTCTGAACAAATCTTGCCAAGAAACCCATGATAGGTTCATCTTTGGGTTGCCAAAAGTTGGAAATGACTTGAAGGCACACAACAACAACATAGAAACCCAGAGTTGATTAATTCACATTCTTTGACTCAATCAAATCAAATCAAATCAAATCAAATCAAATCAAAACATGTTATGTTGTTGCCTACTTACCAATGCTAATGAGGGTCGGGTGCTACAGATCCCAGAATCTCTCAGCTAGCATGGCCACTAAGATTCTGGGAGTTCCAAAAAGTAACTTCTTCTAACTCTGGTACTTAATGAACCATAAATTGTTTACCATAAGCTAGTATAATTGCTTTTCCAGTTCCCAGTGGATTTCCATCCTCTTGCATTGTGACTTGAGATCCATTTTTTTTTTCAGGAGATGTACACACTGGAGAAGCAACTACATTTTACAGCAGAGCTACTATTCAACTTCTTATATTTAAAAAAGGCTCAGTACATCTCCCAAGGACCTGATTTGATATGAATGTACAGTAGAGGTTTTCTAATTCCTTCCTTCTAGTTGACTTTTTCGTATATGAATCATGCTGCCTTCACTGCCATTCTGCTATTTGTCCTATGTGGGTGACATACCAGTTCTACAAGGGTATAGCTTGAAAGTAGTTTGTGAGCTGTTGTGTTGGTCTTAGACAGAAATCTTACATATATTTGTGCAATAAGAGAAACATTCTATTCTGTTAAATATGTTTACCTTCCGAAGATCAGTTTGCAACTGTCGAAGGATCACTTCCAACTGGTTTACTTTTCCAGTCAAAGTAGCAGGACTATCCTCCCTATAAAATTAAATGGTATTTTGCAATTATTTCAGGAGGAAAATAGTTCCATACAAAATGCAGAGGGCAAAGAAGCATTAGACACAATGGCTGCAAAAAAAAGAGATAAAAATAGTTGTTCAGATACTAGCTTAGTCACATGATGGCTAAAGCATGGCAAGGTCTTACAAGAAAAGATTAAATGTCAACAAACAAGTGGTGTATCATTTTTAAGGTGAAATTGAAAGTTTCTGTTAAGTAGTGCAATGAATACTTCATGCTTGTTATAAGGGACACTTATAACAATACAAAGTAAGTTAAAATACCAATATAAGCAGTTAAAATACAAAGTAAGTTAAAATACCAATATAAGCAGTTCACTGTTTTGGACAAAATCTATAAGCAAGTAAACCAGCATTTAATAAAACAGTTCAGAAAATAATTATCCTGACTTTTCTTCTGCTGAGAAGAAAATGAAATTCAAACAAGTTTGTTCTCAGTGAATTACTATGGAAATGTGTTTGAAGCTTGCCAGCAGGGTGTCAGAATTTAGGATAAAGAACTAATTTCAGTTTCCCCTTTCCTCATTTTTGAAACTAAAGATCTAAAAAGAAATTTCAAAGTGGAAATACTCTTATACCCCCCTTCTATGACCTTTCATGATCTTCTATGACCTCTATGATTAGGTCTTCTTATGAGCCAGTATACTTACTCCTGCCTGCACTTCTCTTCTTTGTTATGGTTTGTATGTGATTTTATGGAGGAATTTACCTCCTTTATAATTTGTTTTAATTGTAATTGGTTTAATAACTTTTTAAGGGGGGGGAGGGTGAATTGTTCTTAAATTGTTATGTGATGATTTTTTATGATGTAAGCCGCCCCGATTGTTCTCAGAGGGGCGGGGTATTAAATAAAAATTATTATTATTATTATTATTATTATTATTATTATTATTATTATTATTATTATATTAAAGCTTTTCTACCTATTTTTATTCTTCTCCAATCAGGCTCTAGATAGCTGTTTCAAACATATCTGGTACTTTGGAACTGTGTTGTTGTTTTGTCCTCATGTCATTTCCAGCCTACAGTTCCACAGGGGTCAATCCTGTCCCCTATGCTTTTTAGTATCTACATGAAGCCACAGGGAGAGATCATGCAGAACTTTGGGGATGGGTGTCATCAGTATGCTGATGATACTCAGATGTGTCTCTGTTTTATAACAAATAAATAATTAAATGCTACCTGGTACCCATTTCACTTGAAAATACATTGACTTGTCTATTCATTCTTGCTTTTAACCTAGTTTAATCTAGTACCAGTCTCGCTATAATAAGAAATTATTTCATTGCTCTGCAATGCACTGTTCTTGAAGTGCACTTTGGTTACTGATGTTTCTAATTTCTTTGCTTAATGAGTAAAAATAATGAAAGGCATGGTAACAGTATTAAAACACAAGCATACACAAACAAAGAAGAACAGTGCAGAGCTGGGGATCTAACATCATCCTGCAACAAATCTGTAGAAACATACAGTGCAGCTTTCCTAACATTAGTACCTAAAGGAGTGGTGACAAAATGTAGTGGGCATCCTTGTGCCCCCTAAATGTCAATGGGCTGCAGATTACTTGTATTTTAATGCCTGTTTATTTTTCTTGACTTTTAATTTTTATTCCCCCCCCCCCAATATGGCAAGCTGTATAGAAAGTAATTAAAAAAGCATTCCTGACCACGGATTATACTATCTGAGGCTAAGTGTACTTCCTAGACACTATCCCTACTGTAAAGGAAGGGTCTTGCAGAGGGAAGCTGTTTGATTTACATACCCATTTGTATCAATGAAATCTTTTCCACTTGTTGGGCTTGCACCCAAGGCTTTATTACTCTCCAAACTCTGCACATGTTGCATATCATTCAGGGTGCAAAATGATGCGACCCTTTGATCTAGAAGGCAAATATATAAAGAAACATCTAAAATAAGCTGATTTACAAAATATAGTTTCAGTATACAAAACTTATCTGGATGCACAGTCAAATAAGAAAGTATCTGCTTCATACTGTAACATCCCATCCCCAGTCATTTAGATTTCTACTGAAGACTGTACAGTTTCAGTTTAATTGGTAAAAATATTTTCATGGTTTTATCTAAATGTACAGAATAACTGAGATTGTGACCAGTTTTGAGCAAATTAATAGCAAATGCAAGCATCTCATATGGGGAAAAATGCATAATTTCATTTAAAAAAACAGCAACACCCTATGGAATCCAGTATAGCAGAGAGCATTTGCTGTGCTACTATACGTCAACAAAATAAAATGTTTACCTGTAGGTCTTGAAGCTCAAAATTCTAGTGCTAGCATTATGACCTTTATCATAGGTTTATTAATTCTGACATAGAAAGTAAATTGCTTAGCCTTTCAAGTACCTCTTTTCCCTAATATTCACAGAATACATGCTTGACATATTTGGGAACTTACTTTCTTCACTGAAGGACATGCAGTGTGGCATACAAAAATATATTTAGTACTTAAAGACAGCATATGCCACACACAAATTGGTATAAAACATGAGTAAACCACACTTTGAGCTTTTTCCATGCAAAAAGATTTATGCTAGAGCAACAGGAATAATTCCTTTATCTGTACACTGAACTCACATTTCAACAGAGTCCCCATTTTTTTATTGGTCCTGGACATAACATGCCTGTCATTTCATAAAGTCCCAAGCTTGCATATAACCATGCAACCGTGCAAACATATAAAAGCATAAAGATATATTCAAAAAATTAAGATTCAACTGTTAACCCCAGATCATCACCTAGAAACGCAGTGTGATGACAGACTGGCCCAAGTTCTTCGTCAGAGTCAAAATCTGAAATAAGATTTAGAATGTTCCTATAAACAACACAGTCCACCGAACTAATTTGGAATACTGTATTTGTTACCCATCTGAGAGACAAAGTTTATAGAATGTTACTTAACATCAAATACATTTAATTCATATGGTGGGTTCTTTTAAAAATAATAACCAATCCATCATATTCAATTTATCAATGTTATATATTGTTCACTAAAAATAATGAAAAGAAAACATCAAACATCAGTTAAAACATCTGCAAAATGGGAAAATTAAGATATGGCATTGGAAAAGCTGCCTCATCATTTTCAGGTGTGATGATTATTTTAACTAATATAAACCTATTTTCTGTCAAATTTCCAAGCTGTTAAGCGAGGAACAAGTTCTTACTATATAAATCTGTACTTCCACTTTGGGATCTATCTGCTTTTGAACAGCAAGTTCATATATGCTGTTAAGGCAAGAGAATGATTTCACACTTCAGTTAACACACAGCCAAGGCTCATGATGACAATACAACAGAAACAAGAATTTCAAAAGCGAGTTTACTGAATCTGAAAGATAAAGTGGCCACAGTATAGAAAAATGCCATGCTATGTATTAAAGATAAGGGAGCAGAAATAAAACTGCCAATTGACACCTAGTAATCACTTCTACCTCTACAGTTACATCTTTATTTACATATACTGTAATAAGTAAATAGTGTAACTTTTTGCTGATTTTTTTTTACTAGTTCACAATCAGGAATATACAGGAGTCACTAGTTCATAAAACCAAGATTATGTAAAGGAGAAGCTATAATCCTTCCAAAGCTTGGAAGGACCAGCTTTCCCCTCTGAGGTCAAAGACAGGGCAATACCTTGGAAAAATTCCAATCTGCTCTCCTAGTATCACAAATCATTCAGTAGCTCGTCTCCCTGATGCTGGAGCACTGATGGAGGGGGGAAATTGTGTGGTTCTGGGCACCGCAGGGGTAGAGTATAACCTGACATTATCTGAAATATCCTCTAGATCAGGGGTAAGCAACCTTTCCCCTTTAAGGGCCGAGGGACTTCAGCTCCCAGAAGCCTCAGCCATGTTGGCCAATAATCCCATGTTGGCCAATAGCTCCTGGGATTCTGGGAGCTGAAGTCCCTCGGCCCTTAAAGGAGAAAGGTTGCCTACCCCTGCTCTAGATACTAGATGGATTGTCCAAACTCCCAGCATTCTCTCAATATGAAGGAAGATTTTTGTCTCTGTTACCCATCCACTGCTCATGACTGGATGGGTGGAGAATGAACAGAAAGGAGTAGCAAATACCATCCCTCTCTCCCTTCTGTCCCACCATGCCAGCAGAAACTTTTCAGAGCTGTATCACCTGGAGCACTCTGACCCTAGACACCTCCAGCACAACAAGAGGGTTGCCTTGCAATTGTATTATTTCCTGTAATTCCGTTTTTCATTATTATCAAGATGAGCAAGTATCCATTCTGATGTTCTAAAATAATCCAGTAGTCAGTTAAAACAACTATTGTAGTTTGATATCACGAAGCACAGTAAAATGCAATATTAAAATATGCTTGGTTGTGACATGACATAATGTACTAGAGATTGGATGTAAAACTATGTTCTGTTCCTGATATATGTTTCCATTTATTTTATTGGTTCATGGTTTTTCAGAAAGGCTGTCAGGATAAATTACTGTAGACATTTAAATACTAGATAGAAAATGTAAAGGACTATATATGAAGGTACCATTTTATTGATTGCTTTCATTTGATTTATATTCCGCCTTTCTCCACACAGGATCCAAGGCAGCCAAACTTTTAATGATTTGTTAAATAAGAACAATGTGACAAATGTATAGGATATATGTGGCTTCACATGAGGTGGAAAAATAATGCTATGGAGACAGCAATAAAGGAAAAGAAAAGAAGGGAAAAAGAGGAAATAGAATGTTTAGATATGCTAGAACAGCATTTTAAAAATACTTTTCTGGAAGGATATAACAGGAGTATTATTAAGCATTAAAGTGATCTGTTTTTCCGTTACACCTTCAGTCAAGTAGCTTTCAGCTTCCAGTAAGATCTTCAATCAGACCACCAAAATATAAAGAGAGGGAAAGCAAACACTCTCCATCCATCTAATTAGCCCATTTCAAGTGATGGACTACAGGGAGACTCACAATGACAACTGTTTAAAAGCACTTAACATACAGTACCCCTGTCCTGCTTGTGGGCTTTCCACAGGCATTTTCTTGCCAAATGTGAGAAATAGGATGCTGGGTTAGACATGCCTTTAGTTTAATCCATTAGCTCATGTTTCTAGAATGGCCACAATGTACACATTATGTTACCCACTATGTCCTAAAAATGTCAGATACACTGGACAACAATGAGAATCTGTAGCTTGTAGTCTAATTTCCTGAAGACCTGAGCAGTGGCCACTGCACAAAATGAAATACTGCAGCTGACAGTGTGACTGAGATTTTTCTCATGTAATTGCTTATTCAGCAAAAAAAGAAGAGTTACTACAGATGACTATGAAAAGGCAATATAGATTCAAAATTCTTTTTTGTCATCCATTAAAACAAAATAAAATTATGGGGTACTTAAGTATTATATATCGGATGTAAACACAGAACTAGTCCAGACTTATATATTATCAGTGAACTTTCTTTCACTGCCATGTCAACCAGCCTCTGTGGTTTCTTTGTGTCTGTACAAGGTAGATAGTT
The DNA here is from genome assembly GCA_020142125.1 of Phrynosoma platyrhinos. Taxonomy (NCBI): domain Eukaryota; kingdom Metazoa; phylum Chordata; class Lepidosauria; order Squamata; family Phrynosomatidae; genus Phrynosoma; species Phrynosoma platyrhinos. The sequence continues at coordinate 328,547,812 of CM034701.1, forward strand.
TGGGGGGAAAAAACTAATAAAGCACTGGCTCTCAAATGGTGGAGCAGGACCTCCGGGGGAAGGAACATGAGAGTTGCTCAAGGGGGGAACAAAACCTAGAGGTTCTGATCCCTCCTCATATTTCTCCCAAAATTTTATATGTGTAAAATTTACACATGTGTTTAAATATTGAATTTTCTTAAATAAAACTGTTCTAATTTGAATATTGTTTCCTTACAAAATGTTAAAATGTGGATATACATGAATGTGCAAATGAGAATACACACACTAAATAAACAAAATATACTACATTGGAGTGTGTGTGAGAGACACCTGCATGTAGATGTAAAGGAGGCTTCCAAAGGTAAAAGGTTTGATTGAGGACTACTGCAATAAGGGATTTACTAAATCTAGTAAGTAAGGAATATCTCTGGGAATGAGAATAGTAATCACTACCTAAGGAGAAACTATCGTATTAGTTGGCATGATGTAAAACAAAATAAGGTTTGTGTGGTTGTTGTTAAAAATTGCATGTAGTTTTAGAACTATTATTGGAGAGGATATTTAGTTTGTTTAAAATTATATTTAGGCATGTATTTAATGTTTACCCATTGTAAAAGGCCTTGGGGGCCCTGGTGGGTTGAAAGATTACAAACAAATGTCTTCAATAATATGAAGAAAACATTAATGATAACACATGGGACAATATTAGATACACACTTAAAGGTTTATTGATCTACAGGATAAAAGGAAGCACTTCAGAAACCACCTATTAAATTACCTAACAGAAACAGAGAGAACCAGCTTCAAAAAATAAAAATCAGTACACATATAAGATGACTCACTGGCTTCCTGAAGCAGATTAGCTAAGGGTCATTGCTTCCATATTTAGTAAAACAGAAACAATTCAATTGACAGTCAGTCTTGAAGATTAATTTGTTAGGTTTAGTAATATTTTGGGGGGGGGGTTGTGTGTAACACAATGCTTTTTAACAGTTTAACAACTGATCCTTAACATTTATTCTGTAGTGTTCAGTGATATCTTGTTGTAAGAGGTGTAGCAGTAAACATAAAACTCCCTCGTTGAACAGCTTCACTGGCTGCTGTCACACCTCTGGGCACATTTTGAAGTGCTGGTTATGACTAAAAAATCCTACATGGCTTGGGTCCAGGCTATATGAAGGATTGTATCTCCATATTCTAATATCTTTGGCAGAGGTCCTTCTCTCTATACCAGGCACGTTTGGTAGGAACAAGGCAAAGGGTCTTTTCCACGGCTGCTCCCAGACTTTGGGACTCTCTCTCTATGCTTTCCTTTCACAGACAAGTGATTTTTTTTTATTCTGGCAAGCTTTTAGGAACTGACAGTGATGGGCTTGAAATGGTGCACTGTTTCACTGATTTTTACACTTTTAATTAATTTTAAGTGGCTTTAACTCTGTAGATTGTTTGATTATTTTTAAATAACACATTTAGCTGATGTTTTATATCAGGGGTAGGCAACCTTTCCCCTTTAAGGGCAGAGGGACTTCAGCTCCCAGAATCCTAGGAGCTATTGGCCAACATGGGACTATTGGCCAACATGGCTGAGGCTTCTGGGAGCTGAAGTCCCTTGGCCCTTAAAGGGGAAAGGTTGCCTACCCCTGTTTTATATGGTTTGTAGTATGTACTGGCTTAATAACTAAGTTCCAATACTGGGCAAAAGATGAGATGTAAATGAAAATAACAACAACAGCAATGGCAGTGTGGTGTTTTGAATACTGTGGACTCAGCTTTTAAAGGTTTTCAATATCATACATAATTTAACAGCCAGTCCTTCAGAATTTTTAGATATATCTGGTCTCAGTTATTCTGAAAAGGATTCAAATCAGAAAACACAGTATCCCACCCTCTAAAAGGATAATCCTGAAAATTAATATTTGTGGTGTAATTCAGATTCTCTGCAGAGAAAACTGTTCATAACTATATCCAATTTCTTAGTTGCAAATCCAGGTTTGCTCAGAAGTAATGGCATTGTTGAGTAGAATTTATTCCCTTTTAATGTGCATAGTAATGTACTCTTAGGCCCTAAGCAGACGACTAATAAAGTCGTCTTCTGGGCA
>CM034701.1:328559328-328588533 GCA_020142125.1 Phrynosoma platyrhinos
AGTGTGTCCAGAGGAGGGCAACTAAAATGGTGAAGGGTCTGGAAACCTCAGAGAGTGGTGGAGTGTCGTTCTTTGGAGGTCTTTAAACAGAGGCTGGATGGCCATCTGTCGGGGATGCTTTGATTTTGAGTTCCTGCATGGCGGGGAGTTGGACTGGATGGCCTTTGTGGTCTCTTCCAACTCTATGATTCTATGATCTAAAGAATAATAGAATTTATTAGAAAGTGCAGAGCTTTCAGAGGAAATGTGAAAACCTCAGTAGTTTTCATAACCATATAGGGAAGAAGCTTGTTATCTTCAATCCCTTTTCATTATTCTTTTTAGAACTAATCTGAATAAAGCTGAATGATAGTAATGGAATGGGCAAGGATGTAATTGTGTGATAATTGCAGAGACAAAAAAAAGGAGCTAACCTTTCTTCTGCCTTCCTCCACAGAGATGCTGTCTGGCATCATCAGCTTTAGAAACTCTTCTTTTGACAAGACTCGCTGGCTTTCAGAAACTGTATTCCTTACAGAGGCCTCAAGCCGACTTGAAGATAGGCCATCACCATCACTGTACAGTCTGCAGAAATGATTATTGGGCTGTTGTTTATTTATAGTTCACTAACATCTTTTCAAGTTTTGCTCATTTATTATTCCTTTAAAATATTTTTATTTTAAATAATGAAATTATTTGTTTGCACAGTTCTTTCTAATACATTTTCATTAATTACCTAAAGGTATCCAAATGCTGTTTTTAAAAAGAAATATTAAAAATATTATTCAGCAACTTTCACTTATTTTATTTCATAAATAAAATAAAAAAGCAGAAAAATAAAAAATGCCTATCAATAACAAAATTGTAATGATAAACATTGATAGCAAAATCCCATTAACTATAGCAATGGTAGCCATTAACTCATTAACTGCTCAAGCAGGAATTTTTTTTTTTTATAAGATTGAGACACAATCCAACATGTGCAAAAAGACTTCTACTGGTCAATAAGATTTCCCCATCTCTCTTCCCTCTTTCTAGTGTGTGTGTGTGTATGTGCTTTCAAGTCGCTTGTCATAGCAACCCCATGAGTTCCTCAGGGTTTTCTTTTAGGTAAGGAATATTCAGAGGTGCCTTGCCAGTTCCTTCGATAAATAACAACACCTCATGTTCATTGACAATAGAAGTGGCTGAACATGGAGATGAATCATAACCACTTTACTAACAGAACACAGGTTATGTTCTTGATTCTCCAAAACATCCTTCCTCAATCTGATGCTTCTCAGAAATGCTGAACTACAGTTCACACTAGGTCACTGATGACAGGAGCTGGGATACAAAATATCTGAAAGGCACTAGACTGGGAAAACCAGCTTTAACCATTGTTGGATTGACAAAAGCATTTCTACTTCCCTTGGCAATGGCTTCTTTACAATTGATGTTATTTCTTTGCTTACAGCCTCTTTAATCATGAATTCTAAACCATTAGTGCAATATTCAGAAGTGCAATCTTCTTCAGAAGATGCAATATTGCAAGATAGTGTTTAATCAATTAAGCTAGTTGTGAAGAATGAGGTATGCTCATCAAAAGAATTTTTAAGTAAGCTATGAAGGCTGTGCCTCTAGGATTGTGGGGGAATCTACTGTTACTGTGCAGAAGCACCATCTGCCTAATCATTCCAATTGGTGCTTTTGCCTGTATTTGAGACTATCTTTGTTTCCCAGTCCAAAGCCTGAACTCTGACATTTGAAAATAAAAAAAAGAAAGAACAATGGCTAGTATTTCAAAGTAGATAGTATTATAGTGAACTCTTCTCATCTGTGGGAAGTTCAGTTCCCCCGCCATGGATGGGGGAAAAACGTGGAGACCTGAGTCCTGTATTATACAATAGGCAGCTATGTGCACACACCTTTATCAGTGTGCCTGTGGGCCGGCACTGCCACTGGATAATCTGGGATGTAGTGCTCTATGGACAGTCCAATGTGCAGACTGGGCCTTCTGTATTTATACAAGGAAACAGCCTTCATGATTTATCGATCTATTTGAACTATGCGAATTATTTTTTCATTCATTTTTTTCATTCAGATTTAGGACTCTGATTTCATGAAATGCATGGTATTTCGACATGGATGGCTCATAGCACTACCAATCCAAATGCAATACACAGCTATTTTCACCTTTTATTCCTCAATGAATTCTTTGTTGTAGGAAACAAAACAGAAGAAATTGGGGGGGGGGGGGGGAAACACAGGAGGATTAGAAGTGTAAGCTCTCATCACCCATTATAATTCTATGCATGCAGTATAACGACTGCACAATAAAGGCCTTGATTGAAAGTACCCATAAACAGAGAGATATAGCCAGATTTCTCTGGAGTTTGCCTGCATCTTCCAAGCCCTTGGAATTCAACATCATCCAGCCTGCCTTTTCATTTCTGTTCTGTTTTTGCCCCCCCCCCCTAAACACACAAAATATGAACAAACCCTCTCTTACTCTTGGCATTCAGAAGCTTCAGATTCCTCAGGTGTTGGGCTACCTTCTGATTTCTTCCAGCCAATTACATATTTGCTTATTGCTCCTTGTCGAGGGTAGCATTTTGCTATAGATCCAGGGATCTGCTGACCACAGTTTTGGGATACTATGTACACTTTGGAGGTATCTAATGATGCACTGTTCTTAGGACCATGTGCTGAAGGACTTCCTGAATGATGTGACCCACTAGAAGAGGGGAGAAAATATGGAGTGCACTATGTAAGGAAATCTGAGACAGAGAAAAAAAATCAGCTCCCTTAAAAATCAGAACTAAAATTTTCTTAAGATTAGTAAGATTTAGTTCCATTTATTTCCTCGTTGCAAAGGGCACATTCCAGATAATGTTGAACATTTAAGTCCTTTTGGTTTCAGTAGAAAATATTTAATTCCATCTTCCATTTCCTATTCCAGTTTATAAAAATATATTTATACCAAAAATTGTCTACATCACTGTCTATGTAAATCAAAAAAGAGAAAGCAAACATTAAAAGCTGAAAATTGCAGAACAAAAATCACAGCAGCAGTAAAATCCAGCAAAATGGGTAAAATCAGACTAAAAGCAGAAATGCCTTGACAAATACATGTTATCTTCTATTAAAAGCAGAGGGACATCAGGCTTGTAATGGAAACCCTTCCTGGGGAGCAATTTCATAAATAACATGTCATGACCAAGGAGATATTCTCCCTGCTCAGCATGCTGGGTGTAGGATATTTATAGTGTTCACACAGGGGCTGTCTGCACAAGTCTTAAGATGTGATTTCATCCTATTTTGAAACCTACCTGTTTAAATAATGCACATGGCCAATGCAGGAGAAATCTGGGGCATAGCTTTGCTCTGTGGCTAAACACTGGAGCAAAATGACCCCGAGTTTGCATTGGTTCAAATTGGAAAGTGTGGACTATTACACCGATGTGCAGACTGCTCGCCAGTGTGAAGACAGGGGAAGAGGTTGGTGGTCCACTAGTACTATTGCTGCCCATAATTTTTATATGCTGCCTGTGAATTGTTCATACATGCACCCAAGTGGTCAGTTGCATCATTGACCCCTCACACAACCAACCCATCACATACCCCGTGAAGCAAAATGAGACCAACATTAACAAATTGGCTGATCCAAGAGGGGGCCATGGGGAAATGGAGGTAACATCATATGTTCATGCTCAACTATATGTCTAATTTAAAAAAAATGTGGAAAAACCTATTCATGAATGTCACATAGAGTAAACAGCAGTGAATAATGATTCAAGACTAATCTTTCTTTGCAGGGATGATCCAAAAATCTTGCAGATAAAAGTATAAGTACACATTTCAAAATAGAACTACAGAAGATAGAAAAATGTTCACCAAATCTGCTTTCTGTGAATGCCTCCCCAACCCGCTTTGACATTTCAGACAGTGGCAGCATTCCAACACAGTTCCACTTAGGGAATACTCTCACTGGTAGAAAGTCATCTAAATTACAAATAAAACCATGTCATCTAAACCAGTGCCTCTCTGGCTATCTGACTAGCCATTTCCCCCCCCCCCGCCCCCATATACCAGGCACCAGTACCATATTGGCACCCACTGGATAAAACTGCGTTTCCTCCCATACTTGAATGGCTCTGGGAACAGCACACATCCATGAACCACCACTCTGAGTAAGATTAATCTAAGCAACTCCCAATGGTACAAACCAGTGAACTAAACTACACATTATGAAATATTGAAATATTGAAGGGGTGTCATATTGAGGATGGAGCAAGCTTGTTTTCTGCTGTTCCAGAGAATAGGCCCTGGAGCAATGGATTCAAACTACAGAAAAAGAGATTCCAACTAAACTTTAGGAGGAACTTCCTGGCAGTAAGAGCTGTTTGACATTGGAACACACTTCCTTGGAGCATAGTGGAGTCTCCTTCTTTGGCAATCTTTAAACAGTGGCTGGATGGCCATCTGTCAGGAATGCTTTGACTGTGAGTTCCTGCATGACAGGGGGTTGGACTGGATGGCTCTTGCAGTCTCTTCCAACTCTACAATTATATGATTCTAATATATACTTGTCCCTCCCTTTTTGTGGACTTGGAATCCACTGTCTTGCTCTTTGCGGGAGGGACAAGCGGCTATAAACAAAATGGCCTCGTGGCCATGGACACATACACCATTATTTCCTATGGGACTCAAATATCTGCGAGTAGCCATTTTCATGGGGGGATCCAGAATGGATCCCTGCAAATTGGAAGGGGCTACTGTATTTCACATGTTTTCTACCTTCTATAAGTTGATGTATGATAGGATTTGCACATGGTCTTGAAACACATGTTAAACATACGTTAACATCACTGTACTGCACTGTGAAAAGCTAATGACCTAGGTTTGCAAGGGACAAAGGGTTTTCAGCCTTTTCCTCACACACTTTCTGATATGCAATATGGCTGAAATGAGATTAAATACATTCTGAGTAAAATATACATGTGGCAAGCAAGAAGAAATTGACAAATTATTCACCCAGTTCTATTAATTTTGTTACTCATACTGAAGGAAATTCACTCACCTCGAATGTGATGATATTTCACTGAGATCTCCCATGCTTCCATCACCTGTATGACTACTAGAAATGGCAGAACCATAACTGTGAACAGCATAAATTTTTGCCTCATCATCTTGCCCAGGAGTTTCAGAAGATTCAGCCCACTGATCAGTCCGACTGTGTATCCCTGACCGGCTTCCAGCAAGGTGCAAAGGAGCCAAAATTGGAGCAGGCATACAAGGAGCAGTGTCAATGCCACTATCAGTAGAAGCTCCTTTAATGTATGTTAATCCAAGCAAATCAGGGTCCATTAGGTCTTCAGAACCAAAGTGTTTGTCATCACTGTTGCTGGATGTGTTACTGGACAGGGTATTACTGCTAGAGTGACTGGAACAGTTTTTGTCTCCAATCTTAAAGAAAAACATTTTACAGTGAGTTTATTATTTCCTGTTCTTCACAATGTAATCAATGGAAGAAGCAAACAATGACACATTACCATCTGTCAGAAGTGTCAAATATAAATAAAGCACATAAAAGTTTATGCTACTAGCATTATCTGTTAGATATATATATAATATATAATCATTAATATTTTTATTAACACACATACAGTCAGGGTAGAATGTAATTTATCTACTACATATGAGATTACATAAGATTGTACAGGATTAATTATGTACAAAGAAAGTTTGAAATTAAATAAACCCAACACTTTATATTGCATGGTCATATCTCCATCACTGCACAGAATATTCTCTTCCATGTAATTAACTGAAAACAGGCTGTAGCTGGACAGACTATTTTTCTAGATTAACAAGTGCTTTCATCTAGCAGCTGACCTGCTTTTGACAATTATTTCTCAAGCTATGGCAGAAATATATGTATTTTTGCAGGTTACAAAGACTGGTTAAAGATTAAGCTTGGATTACACCACCACTTGGGTTAGAAATATCTGGAGTCTGAGGGGATCTCCATATGCAAGGAGGGTTTAAGCCAAGCATGATAACAGATCACTATTGGCCATTCCTCAAAATGAACTATGAGCTGCTCCCAACCCTGATCTAATAAGCATCACTGTATACCATCTTACAGGGTATTTAGAAAAGAATGGTGCAAAACTGAGTAAAGACAGCTTTATTTTTGCACCATTCTTTTTGATATTCTGAAGTTAGCAACACAGTACCCACAGTTTATGGTATGTCTTGAAACACCATCCCTGGCACTTACCAAGGGATTAAACATTCCAGGTGTCTGGAATTCTTTAAAAGTAAATACTGGGCCTCCAGCTGCTTTACTGTTGTGGTGGTATGCCTTCAACTCTTTTCCAACTTATGGTGACCCTAGGGTGAACCTACAATGGGATTTTCTTGGGCTACCTCTTCATTTTCTTATACCACCTCTGGACCCCATGTTGCAAAGAAACAATCATAATAAATATATAACAAGCAGGTGCAAGCTTCACCTTTGCTCTGCAGTGTATGCAACAAAGCAAGAGTAAACAGACAGTCCTCATTGCTTTGTAAACTGGGGAATTAGGATAGGTCCAAGAAATCAGACAGGACCAGAGAGTAGAGCAACCTTTGCAGAATTTGGAAGGAGAAGGTGATAAAGATGTGTATGTGTCTTTTTATGATTATATGTCTATGAATGAATGGAACAACATGTGAGAAGGAGGCGTACTACTGATACAGGGTTGTAGGGGATCCTGAAAAGAGTGGTCTTTGTTTGTTGGCAGTGTGGAAGTTTCTCTGTATATAGACAAAAGTTATTTGGGTATGATCTACCTGTTTTAGGGAAATAAATTCAGAGGAATGGGTTTTAGAAGAATTTATTGAAAGCTGATTTGATTTTTTGTGAAGCATTTTCTTGAAACAGGAAATGTAGGTTTAAAGAAGTGTGTTTATGTTTATATTTTACTTTCAGCTCACCAGGCTGTCTCTCTGAAATGTTACATTTTGTGACTAACCCCACTCCCACCGCCAACCATCTATTTCATGAAAGTGCCTACATGATTTTATCAAAAGTCCAAGTATGCTCATATGCCCCCAAAGGCTGAAGACTCCTAAGCATTACTGGGCCTACCAGAACTTCTATGTCTATCAAAGAGCAGCATAAATCATAAAAACTATTTTTGTGACTCAAAGTTTCAAAAGTAGTTTCTGCTATTCAATGGACCGATCCCATACCGTCTGTGGGGGTTCAGTTCCAGGCCTCTCCACAGATGAGAGAAAATGCAGACTGTTATACCCCATATTATTTAATGGACAGTAATATGTGCATGTTAGCATCACCATATCTGTGTGCAAGTGCCACCATCGTGAAGTGTGGTGAACCACAGACACCCCAATCCACAGATCACTAGACTGCTGATGTGGCAGGCCCATTGCATTAAGATGGTAATGATGTGCAAATATTTAGGGGGAAAGCCTTACTAGATGCATGTATAGTAGCTGTTAGTATTTGTGTGAGAACAATATATACTGAGATAAATCTTATCAAAATGTTATATAATATATAAATACATGTATTAACAGAATAAGGTTCTAGTTGGAATTTTAACTACAGTAGCCTTTTAAGAAAATCTGGGTGACATTTGAGGGGATTATGGGAAAAACAATTACGTTCTGCACATTTGATTCTAAATGATGGGTGAGGGGGGAAAAGGATCGCTCCAGTACATTTGGATACCTCAGAATGCTCCACTGCTTCACAGCACACTTGCTAAAATAGTTGTCTAAATAGAAGGAATAATATAACACCAAATAAGATGCCTCAATTCTTTCTCCTCCATGTTTTTGCCTTAACATGCCAATCTTGTAAGATTTAAAATCAACAAATTCCAATAAGGTCAGCAATGTCAGATTTTCTTCTAACATGACTCAAATGTTTGAAACAGACTGAATAAATAAAGAGGGCAGGAGATAAAAGGTCTTTTCATTTTCTAACCACAAGCAGTAGCACATCTGCACATACATATATGTGCAAGTGGAAATACGAGGATAAAATGCAAGAAAGGCTAAGTGGCAAAGTCGGTCTTCTCAACTTGTTAAGATAGTGGTTTAAACATGATGTTCTTAACATCATCTCTATCAATCATAAAGATGAACTAGAACCAGCATAATTTTGCTCAAAATAAACTGTGGGTTCAAATATGCTTAATGAGTAGATTTGGTGGAGGCTCTTTTTATCTTACAGACAAAAGATAACACTCATGTGCTGGCTGCAATAAAGGAGAGAGGATCTTGAAGTGGTGGAAAGTTCAGAATTCTGCCTTGCATAGTTCCTTCATTTAATTTACAACAGAATTAATATTAGTGCACAATAGGCTCTACATTCCAATTCTCACACCTCAGTTCTCACATTATTTAATTCAGCTGGAAATAATTGTTTCTTAATATCAGGTCATCAGTGCAACCCTCACCCCCCCTTCCAATTAACAGGAACAAACATAACAAGATATTCTAATTAGATGCATTCTTTAAAGATGAAATTTTGCCTAAATAATAAAATCACAATTGCCTGTAATTAAAATAGATGTTTAATCCTCACAATATGACAAGCAATGGCACTGTATGAATGTCACTTGAATACAATAGAATCTGAACTTGGGACTATGGAAGCCAATAGAAATCAGGTTCTAATCAGACACCAGAGTGATGCTCACATTAGTGATGCTTTAATCCACTCAGTGCCCTAGAAACCAGCATATGCCCTTTATAATGAGCTTCTCTGAGGTCGTAGCCAGAATAATTCAATCCGTGTCTACATCAGAGATGGTTATAACTTGCAAATGTGTGTATGTGTATGTGCCTTCTAGTTGCCTGTCGACTTACAGCAACCTCACACATTTTTCATAGGGTTTTTTAGGCAAGGGATCCTCAGAGATGGTTTTGCCAGTTCCTACCTCTGAAATATAGCCCAAAGCACCTAGTGAATTGTCAGACCCTACCTTTCATCTTATATCTAAGTGTTTAATGTTCTTAGATAAAAACTGGAGGACCTCTTTTGTGTGAAACTACTATTTCTCAGTTACTCCAAGATGACAGTTTGAAACAAGATAATGTGAAACAGAACTGCAGGATATAGAAAGATAGATAAATGTATTTATCAACAATAGCTTACTCATCTTGCAGTACAATCTATCTTCCATAATTCCTATTTCCCTTTCTGCATGGAAAGGCTATTAACAAAATATAAACTTTAAACTAAGTTGGCAGTTGCAGTCGCATAGCATGTGAAAAAGATTCCTATATTGGGAAACCCTAAGTAAAAAGACTTACATGAGAAAATTTGTTTGGTGAATCCTTGCCACTGTTCTCTTTCTGTAAAGCCCGGTCTTTATAGGAACTCAAGACTTTGGTTGATGGTGCATGCCACTTGGTTTCTGTCATAAATAATTATGTGTTTTAATTGTTAAACACAAAAAACATATTGAACAAGGAAAAAGTCTGACAGCTTAATGTTATATGCATCAGGTTTCCAACAGTGATGTTCTTTGGAATGTCAGGATCAGAGAGTTTGGTCTGTTCCTTCTTGCTTCAGAGGAAATTGATTATCTATGTTAATTATTACCTGTGAAAGTTCTGGATGAGATGAGTTTTTGCTGTATCTTCCCCAGGGAAGGGGACTCATACAGCCTTCTATATGTTGCAGGACTGCCTCTCCCAGCATTCCTCAGCATTGACTTTACTGCTAAGCTGCTAGAAGTTACAGTCTAACAACATCTGAAGACCCATATGATTTCCACTCTGATCTCCCCTATGATATGCAAGAATAATGTAAAATCAACATCCATATTACTGTCCTATTTCTAAGCACTGTCTGTGTTCAGGAAAGGAAAAACAGGTTTAGTAGCACAGGGAGTTAAATTATATTGCTTTAAAGGAATTATCTGAGTGCTTTTCAGAAAAAAATGGGAGTGCATTCATAATGGGAAATGCCTTTCCATCTCATGTGTGGGAAGCACATAGAATTTGTTAAACAGTGAGATTATTGACAGATTGGACATAGAGTAACAAACTACAATTTTAATCTCAGAAAGATAGAAATGATAAAAGAATCCATCTGTTTCTGTTAACTTTATGAAGGTTCCCCCTGCCTATGTGATGGCTGTGGCAACAAGCATCTCTCTTCAGTAAGACTTATGCAGAACTAGCCATGGTCATTTGTGCCATGAGATCTGTCTCCAGATCTGGCTCCAGATTATCTGGAAACATATAAATCTATTATTGTACCACCTTCACAAGCTGCCAGTCAGTTTCCAGAAACAACTGCATTTGTTTCAGTTGACCAAATGCATCTGAGGAAGCAGACTTAAGTCTACAAAAGCTAGTGCTACCAACATCTTTCTTTAGTTAGTCTCAAAAGTACTACAAAATCTCTCTACATACTGATTCTACAAACAGCTATATCTTTGAATTCTAGAAAATGTGTGTGGTAAACTGAATCTATCAATTTTGAAGTCTTAAAACAGACTCACCCTCTAAGAGATGTGTATATTCCATTACCTTCTGAGATGTGAACCTAGGAGCTACATGAGAGGGTGCCTTCTGTTACAGCATCCAAAATATGGCACACGTTGCCCTGAGAGATTTATCTAGTTGTTCTCTGCCCTTTTTTATTTTTATTTTTATATTTTTAGTTTAATTTAATTTTTTACCAGCAACTGGTAATACTTTTGTTTCTCTGAGCCTTTTGGCTTATCTAATTTTATCTGAAATTTTATTGCATTTATTTTTTCTCTTTGTGTTTTGTTAGTCATCTTGGGCACTCTATCAATGGAAGAGTGGGAAATAAATCCCTTCAGGGGCTTAAATCCAACACTGTGCTGGTGCTGTAGTACAAGCATAACAGCACTTCCCCCCTCTTCCACACTGTAGCACTCAAGAACCAGTTCCAGAAGGTTCCCGAGATATCTGGAGTAGTTTTTGGGGTACACAGGTGATCACAGTGAGGAGACCCATCATTCTGCTGCCAAAAGCACTGGGCCTTCTAGATCATTCTCCAACCTCCTTGAGGTGTTTTGCCATGGGAAGAAACTGTTAAGAGGAAAATATGAAAGATTTGTGCCTCTGCAGTTATAAACTACTATTTTTTCCTCACCTCTGTTCTGTGAGTCATTTTGCTTACACCTCTATTGATGCAGAAGTGCATAATTCATTTCTAAGTGCATAATTCATTGGGATTTCATCTCTTAAGATCTTTGGGATATGTTATAATGGGGAATGCTATATAAGTGGAAAACAAAGTAATCAAATATGGTAATTCAAATAAGTCAGAAAGCTCATTACCACTGGAATGTCTAGTCCCTTCCAAAGATTCTTCATGTTCTCTGCCTCCTTCACTCTCCAGTGGACCTGAACCTTGGTGGTCATGAAGTAAAGGAGACTGACACCTTTTAACAAAGAGAGAAAATTGTGCTTTTTCCTGTTTACTGTGAAAATTGCTTATCACAGTTAACCTTGCCTTTTACATGGTAAGGTTATATATTTTCAGTATTTTTATTTGGTGAGCAAACACAAGAAATTTAACAGTAATGACTGCAATTTAAATGCATCCTGATTACTTTAACATAACGTTCATCTAAGAGCAACATGCACAAACAACTTGAACATTTCTTAATCACTCTCTCTATTGATGTCCCTATTTAATGTACATTTGACCTACTGCTTGATGTTTTCCTTACAGCTAAATTAAGCTGTAACAGATAGGGCAGGTTAAAAATTTAAAGCTTACTCTCTCTGTCATGCACACAATTTTTTACACTGCCCTACATTCGACCAATGGAGCAGGTCATAACAGCCTCAGTAACTTTGCTATGTTGTATGTATATTAATTTCTATATTTGTTATTTATAAAAAGGGGTAGAGATGTAAAGAATAAGTACCCGTCATATCCCACTTGATGCCTCCATTGACTACTTCCACTCGGTCCAGGGTCACTGGAAGATGACTGGTTGCTTGGTGAGCTTCTGAAATATTGACTAGAGTAATTTAAAAGGTACTAAAATCTGTGGTATTTCAACAAATATGCTATTATTTTTATATACATGATTAATGAACTAATTAAAATTAATTAAAAATTAGGATTACAAGCAATATTATTATATTTGGGAGAATAATTTTAAACAGACTATTAGATGGTCTGTTTATAACACAGAATGATCAACAATCTACCACTGACTAAAGCACAAGTATGTCTCTCTAATAGCCAATGGAGATACAATGCATGGATTTCATGCCCTGTTCATGGTAATACATTCAAGATGAAACTATTTCACAATTAATTTTTGTAAGTGGTAGTGAGTACAGCGATATCCACTGGGATTTGGTTTCAGGACCCCCATGGATACCAAATGCCATGGATTCTCAAGTTCTATTATATACAATGGCATAGTAAAATGGTGTCCCTTATATAAAACGGCAAAATCAAGATCTGCTTTTTGGATTTTTTCTGAAGGGGGGAAGGGGAATATTTTTAAGCATACATAATCTATGGATATAGAGGGCCGACTGTACACTTCCTATTTTAATTCTGCCATAATACCAAAGATTTTCAAAGTGCACTATAATAAATTTATCTAAGTGAAGAACACCATCTCCTCTCCCCCCACCACCACCACCACAATGTTAGTATTGCTAGGTTTTCAAACAGCAGTAAGGGACAGTAAAAATTTATCTCAGAAAATTCATTAACAACCAAGAGGCAGATGTTAACATATTTGTGTTCTACCTAAATGAAAGCATTTATTTCAGCTAACCTAGCCATGTGTTTCTCTGTAACAGTAGGGTTGGTGTCACCCGGTGTGGTAATTCATGGTGTCACCGCCCCCATGACCTCCTCCCATTTCACACCATACAGAATCCTTAGTAATGCTTTTTTGCACTAATGTTACTCGTAAATTGTAATTCTCATATACCACTGAATGTAATGCTAATAGTTATGACATAAACAACTAGCAAAATTAAAATTATACTTTCAAATTACAATATTATTTATTTATTTATTTATTTATCATACACATAACCTAAAAGAATGTACATATACCAAGTGAAAATTTGGTTAAAATGTAGCATTTTAAAAGAAATTTTTAAAATAATATATTTTTTAAAAATCATTTTTTTGAAATTTAGAAAATTGATATTTGAAACCTGAAATTTAAAAAATTCTGGGGCCCTCCTTTCTTCTCCCACTGAGCTTTACCTCATTCCCCTTCTTAAAGCATTTTAAAGAGATACAGACAAATGCCACAATGTGTCTGACAAAATACAGGTGTTTGAGGAGCAGTGGTGTCACCCATCTTAGGGTGTCACCTGGTGCGGTTCGCACACCTTGCCTGATGCCACTGCTCTGTAACATTCATAAATGAAATGATGCACTTTATGTCTGTCTTTATGAAAAGCCCACACACTAAATACACATTTTTGAGCATCCTGTTCAGTCTATAAAAAAGGAAAAGGATTTCAAACCTCAAATAGGGGAATCCCTTATAATAAAAGACACCTGTCAGTCCTATAAGAGACCAATGACATCACTAGGGTGACACCCCAAAAGAGAGGTGACACCCAGTTGGACCCTCCTGGCTTGGGGCAGCAAAGGAGGGTCAATTGCCTCTCTGCTGGCTTTTTAATTTTCTAGCAACACCATACAATCCACATAATGTCAAAGCATCAAGGAAACACACAATAATCATTTCATTTAGCACTTCAATGTGGGGTAGAAAGAAAAAGATAGATTGTGGAGGAGGTGGCATCATGCTTGCTTAGGAAGACAATCAGGGATCTAAACATGCTCAAATTTGGGGTCACTTTTCCCCTCAAATAAAACTCCTCTTCCAAGAAAACAGGGTATTACCAGCTAATTGGTATTAAATTGCTTTTAAATATAAGCACAGTATATTTGCTTACTGTTAAGCAGTGAATTTCCAAGAAAAAAACATCAATAAATAGTCAAATATGCTGTAAAAAGAAGCAGAACACTAACTACTTTTATATCAGTTAACAAATGGGTGCAATGGAAAGAAATTCTAGTGCTTTTAATTTTTCAACATGAATATTTTTAAAAAAAATCTGTCAAGAATAAAGTTAATACTCTTTTATATATAATTATAAAAGATTGTGTAAAAATCTTCACATGGAAAATGACATGAAATTTAAGTACAGTTGCAATCTGTGCAACTAACAAAATCTCAGAACTATTAAACTGATTGCTATTGCAGAAAGACTTAACTAAAAGGCTTAAAATGAACACTTTTCAGATTTGTCAAGAGAAAATGATCATAGGCTAATGAGGAATCCAGACATTTATAATAAAACACAGATACTTTTCTTTTCTTTTTTACAACAAGACCAATAGGGTCTTGAACAGCTCATTAGTCTCCATGTAGTCTCCATGAAACAGAAATATTATTAATGAATTGCGATTTAACTTTTTCAAAAAAATGTACTGGGGAATGAAGACTATAGAAATAAAATGCATAGGACACCAGACTTGCAAGTTGGAAAAGATTCTATTTTGTTAAAGAAACTTTGTACAAAGGTATAGACCATTAATATAAACTTCAGTCTTGATAATTTAAATGATTTAGTATTTGTAAATGTTTTGTTGCTTAACAGAAGAGGCAAATTAATTGCTGAACCCATTTTGCACCAGCTTAATACTATTGAAATTCTGTATTTAATGACTGATTTCAAGTGAATTCTGCTGCACTGACTGCTTATTACAATCACAGCTAGGTATCTAACTTTTGAAAAATAATTGGTTATCTAGCCATGACTTACCCCTACACTTCCCTGGAGGGGTTTCCTTTGCGCCAGGCCTCCATGTGGGCTGAGGTTCTCAGCAGTGTACACAGCAAAGTCTTGTGGTGGTTGTGGCCACTGTGAGACTTTGGTGAGATCTGGAGAGATCTTGTGAGATCTGGCATGAAATTTGTAGGTCCTATATAGATCCACCCATGTTGCTCAGCCATTCCAGGCCAAGCTGTCATGCAAGTTGCTTTCCAATTTGTGAGGCCTAGCCATGCGGCCTGCCCAATTGAGTGCAACGTTAAGTATTGAAAGGGGGTTGGGTAGGAGTGAGGGATGGTGGATGGTGGTTCAAATGTATGTAGGAGTGAGGAGTAGGATGAATGGGTGGACAGGTCAGGATGGCAGACAGGTGGTTTTGTTGGGCAAGATCAGAGGGGTGATGATGGCTGCATGGCCCGGGAGCTCAAAGCCAGTCACATGATTACAGTGGAGGAGTTTTCTGGGGTGGGACCGAGGGTGATTTGGCAGCCACTGGCCACATGGAAGTAGGGATAGGGATTTCCTTAGGCAAAGGAGGAAGCTCAGCATACATATAGTGGCCTATGGCAGGACCTGGGAGACAGGGCTGCCTGGGGGGCAGGATTGATGGTCAAGTGATTGGGTGCTTGCTGCTGGCTACATGGGGGCATTCCATCATGGATATTTCAACAGCTTCACAAAAGCCAGGACTCAGCACAGAGGTAAAGGGATGGCCAAAGTGCAGCCTGGATAGGCAGGGAAGGCTCATTGTACTTGAAGTTGTGTTACAATATTAAGGGAGGGACATTATAATAGTTGTGACAGTGGTTTCATGTCGGTTGGCAACTAGTCAAAAAGGGACTTATACAAGGCCTGCCTCATCTGACAAGAAGGCTGTGAAGTCTACTGCAATTGCAAACTGATGTGTACAAAAGGCAGGCCTGCAAGTACAATCATAGATACAGCACCTATGGTGGTCATGATCCCAACACCTCATGCTTCAAAGGTAAGTGCACAGGACACCAGTGGTCATACCAGTGGGGGTGGCCAAGGGGATCAGCAGGGAACCAAGAGCTCCAGCATCTATTAACATAGCAGGACTCACTGCTACCTAGGCATACATCCCAGATGGTACATTGGTACCTACGTTCTACAGGACTTTATGGTGGGATTTCACATGCTTTATGAGGGGGAGAGCGTTTTCCGCTTCACCTAATTCTAGATGGGTTGCTAACCTAAAAGACATGGTGAGGGACAAGCTAGTCAAGGAATGTCTGGCAGGTAGTATATTGGGGCCTCACTCAGAAATTCCTTTGCTTACGCTTAGGCTATTACCTTTGGAGATGGTCCCAAAGAAGTCTCCTGGTGTACCGGTTGATACATAACAGTTCATTCTCTAAATGGGACTCCATTAAAGATGCCATTGGCTCTGCCTTCTGTTCAGTCATGTATGCATTCTTTGATGATGTGGTCAAAATTATTTGGGGCCTTTCTGACTAAGTCTGACATTAAAATCAACATCCCAACATCTTCCAGTTCACCCCAACAATTTTGATCTGCTGGGCTTCCATTTTGGGAAGGCTTCTTATTATGATGAAGTAATACCAATAGTCTGTTCAATATTGTGCTTCATATTTGAACATTTTAGCATGTTCCTTGAATGGTGTGCTGAAAAGAAGGCTGGTAACCCATCGATCACTCATTACTTGGACAACTTCCTGTTTGTGGGTGCGCCTTCTACTTCTGTCTGCATGGATACCCTGAAGGCATTTCAGGATCTTGCATTTGAGCTGGGGTTACTCTTGCACATGAGAAGACTAAGGGTCCTTCCCCCATACTTAAACTTTTTGAGGACTGAGCTGGATATCACTCGGGGTATTTCGCACCTTCCTGGCAATAAGATGCAATCTCTCCTTCAGCAAGTCACCATGATGAGCAGTAAGAGGAAGGGTACACAAGTTCCAGGTCCTGGCTGGTCTTTTTAAATTTTGCATGCAGGGCAATGGTACCTGAACTACCATTTGGTGCATGCCTATACCAAGCCACAAGAGGAGTTTCCACTCACCACCATGATATTTGAATCGCTAAGGAAATTAGAGAGAATCTGGACATGTAGGACAATTTTTGCCATAATTATAATGGTGTGTCATTTTGGTGGTACCACATTGTTGAGAGCTAATCTTCAGGTCCACTCATACTCCTCATGCGTGCATAGCTTTGGACTCTATTGACAAGGTCATTGGTGTATGGAACCTTGGCCACTAAACTGGGCAAATATGGGAATAACTAAAGACACCACATTCTTGGAACTCTTCCTGATCCTGGAGGCAGTTCATGTCTGGGCTGGCAAATTTGCCAACAAGTCAGTCCTTTTCTGATGTGGTAATGAAGTTGTGGTTGTAAACCGCTTAGACATCCCATAGTGTGATATGAAGCAGTATATAAATGAAGCTGCTTTGCTTTTGCTTTGCTTTCATATTAAGGAAAGATATAGCTAGAGCACTCAAAGGATACAACTCAAAGTCAGACCATCTATTATCGATAAGTCTTCAGTGTAAACCTATAAACATCACTATAATTCAGTTATATGCTCCAACCATAGATGCAGATAAAGAGGAAATTGAGAAATTTTATGATGCAGTCCAGGAAGAAATTGACCACATACCAACACAAGATTTCAAACTAATCATTGGAGACTTCAATGCTAAATTTGGCAACAAAGAAGAATCAAAAGCAGTAGGAAGATTTGGATTAGGAACAGGAGACTATCTGATAGAATTCTGTGAGCCGATAATATACTCATTGCTTCATACAACCAGATAGGAGACTATACACCTAGACATCACCAGATGGTAAACACAAAAACCAGATAGACTACATAATTGGAAGTAGAAGATGGAGAAACTCTACCCTTGTGCCAAAACCAGACCAGGAGCTGATTGTGGTACATACCATGAACTTCTCATAACAAAAATCAGTGTTAAGCTGAAGAAGAAAGCAAAAACCATCATTATAACAAAATATGACCTGAATAACATTTCAGATGAATTCAAGGACAATGTAAGAAACAGATTTGAATATTGAGTATAATCGACTGGGAACCTGAAGAACTGTGGACAGAAGTCAAAGACATAATTAAGGATGAATGCAAGAAAACACTAACAGTGGCCAAAAAGAAAGATAAAAAAACAATGGATAACAGATGAAACACTTCATGCAATAAAAGAAAGAAGAAAAGCAAAAGCAAAGGGACATAGGAACAAAGCCAGAACTATGAACATAATACAAGAACAAGAAATAAAAAGGCGCTGGAGGCAATACACTAATCTCACATGCAAGCAAAATAATGCTCAAAATTCTGCAGCATAGACTCCAACCATACATGGAGAGAAAAATTCCAGAGGTATAAGTAGGATTCAGAAAAGGAAGGGGCACTAGGAACCACACTGCAAATATATGATAGCTAATGGAGCACACCGAAGAATTCCAAAAAAGAATAAGCATGTATTTCATAGACTACAGCAATGCATTTGATTGGATAGATCACAAAAAACTATGGAATGCACTCAAAGACATGGGGGAGCCACTATGTTTGATAGTCCTGATGAGGGATCCATAACAAGGACAAGAATAGAATTCAGGGAAAGAGAGTGATTCCCAATAGGCAAAGGGGCCAGGCAAGGCTGCATCATATCACCCTACTTGTTTAACCTATATGTTGAAAACATCATAAGAAAAGCAGAATTAGAATCAGAAAAAGGAGGAGTTAAGATAGGAGAAAGCAACATTAACAATCTAAGACATGTGGACGACACCATAATATTAGCAGAAGACATTCAGGAATTGGAAGTTAATAAGGAAGGTCAAAGATGAAAGTGCAAAGGCAGGTCGATGCTGAACATAAATAATGACCACAAAAGAAATACACAAATTCAATCTAGACAATGAGGAAATTGAAATAGTTAAAGAATTCCCATATCTAGGATCAAATATTGATCAGAACGGAGCCTGCAACCAAGAAATAAGAAGACTAGGAACGGGAAGGGCAGTTATGAAAGAACTGGAAAAGATACTGAAGAGCAAAGACATACAACTGAGCCCTAAATCAGAATTGTTCAGACCATTGTATTCCCAATTACCATGTACAGATTCTAGAGCTGGACAGTGAAGGAAGCAGACAGAAAGAAAATCAGCTCATTTGAAATGTGGTGCTGGAGAAGAGTACTTGGGCTACCATGAACAACCAAGAAGACAAACAAATGTGTTATTAAACAGATCAGACCAGGGCTCTCCTTCCAAGGAAAGATGATCAAGTTGAGACTATTGTACTTTGGCCACATCATGGGAAGGCATGGATCACTACAAAAAACAATAATGCCAGGAAAAGTAGAGGCTAGAAGAAAGAGAGGAAGATGACAAACCAGATGGATAGACTCAATCAGGGATGTTATGGGCAAGGGCTTGCAGGATCTGGGCAAGGCAGTGGAAGATAGGAATTTTTGGAGATGTCTCATCCACAGGGTAACCATGAGTCGGAACCAACTCGAGGGCAGCTAACAACAACAACAACAACAACATGACTAATTTGTGATCCTTGCATTACAGTTGTGGCTATCTTTCTAACCCATACAACGGTGTCTGGCCCCTTATTGTCCCAGCAAATTAAGACTAAATTACTGCTTCAAAACTAGAGAAAGTTACAGTGGGCTCTACTTATACGCAGATTTGCCATCTCTGGTTTTGAGCATCAGTGGATGGCAAGCCCGTATTGTCCCCAGTGGTGGTGCTCACACAGCTGTGCTGCCATTGGGGACAAAAGCCCCTCCCTCTTTACTTTCCCCCTTCTCCTTACCTGCTTCTCCTGAGGCTTCTGCCCTGCTTGGCGTTGGGGAGGAGTCTGCCGCCCAGTCAACCGGGGCAGGGGCAGGGGCAGGGGCTGAGGCTTGAGTCTCAGAGCTCTGTCCCCAAGCCTAGCATCCAAGACATAGCCTCTGGGCTCTGAGGCCCAAGCCCTGGCCCCCTTGGAACTCCGTTGGCCATAAGGAGCCAGGGCCAGGGCCAGGGCCAATACTTGGGCTTCAGAGCACAGAGGCTGCATCCCAGATGCTAGGCCTGGGGACAGGGCTCTGAGACTCAAGCATTAGCCCCAGCCCTGGCTGACTGGGTGGTAGACTCCGCCCCCACAGCCAAGCCAGGGCAGAAGCCTTGGGGCAAGCGGGGAAGGAGGAGGGAAAGGAAGGAGGAGGGAAGGAAGGAGAAGGGGGCAAGGGACTTTTGTCCCATTTTCCCTAAGGTACCATTAAGGACTATAGGACTTGAGCATCCGTCAATTTTGACATCCGCGGGAGGTCTGGAATGGATCCCCCCCAGATACCGAGGGCCCACTATATTTTTTACATGACTCATTATTTGGGGACATTGGGTTGCTGTGTTTTATATCTTATTTCTTACATCTCATAAGACAGTTGTGAGAGTTTGGTCCTTTTCCCTCTTTAAGAAACACACAAAAACCTTCAAACCAGGTCCTGCTTAAGCATGCAATAGTGAAATGATGCAATCCGCTAAGACACTCTCAAGAAATTAACAATAATTCTGGTTGTGTCATATATTTTTTGGAATAAGATGGAAACATGAAGGACCAAGCTGCTATACTGTTTTGTGAGTAAAAAAAAACCTTTGAGTTTAAAGGTAAAGGGATCAAATTACAGATGTTAAGAGGCAACATTCCCCCAGGACTCCTCAAAGCAACTAAAAAGGTAAGTATGTTACTCATCCACCCATAAAACAAAACAAAAAACAAAAAAATGGCTTCATATGTCAATATATTATTTTAGAAAAGGACCATCCTTATGGCCTTGCTAACACAAAAGATAACTTTTGCTGGAAATACCGTTACTTATATTACATTATTTCCAGTCTGATGAAATTATTAACCTGAGTTTCTTTCCTTTTTTTATTAATCCTCATTATCATCACCATCATTCCACTTTCCCCCCATAATTGGAACTCAAGGCAGCTTACAAAAACACAATACAGCTAAAACATATCCAAAAAGTGGACATTAATATATGTTTCAACTATGGACAATATTAAAATGATTTAAGACTACACTTAAAAAATAAAAAACCACAAAAAGGTAAAAGGCAGTTATAACAATTCAGTTTAAAATAATAATGCACCCCATTGACCCATTCTTTGAAAACTTTCCATTTTAAAAGCTTATCAGAATAAAAAGTTCTATGCCTGGTGATGGAAGACTAGCAGGGAGGAGGTCATTCTGGGGAGTTCTAGAGTCTAGGGGTAGCCACCAAGGATGCCCTCTCTCACATCTCCACAACTGTGCTTGTGACTTTGTTAGGCTGGGAGAAGGGCCTCTCTTGATGTTCTCAGGGGCCAGGCAAGCTCATATAGGGAGATACGGTTTGCCAGATGGCCTGGACCTAAGCTATATAGGATTTTATAGGTCATAGCCAACACTTTTGTGCCTAGAAAACTGGCATCCAGTGGAGCTGTTTTAACAGTGCAGTAGTATAACCATACTACTCCCAGGTGCATTATCTTTCTGAATATGCTCCTATGGTATTTTACTGGTCAGCCTTCATACAATGATAAAAACAGCCTGGGTACTTTTTATATCCCATTAAAAACATGGGCAAGTTATTACTTTAATTGTATGATGTACTTTCTGGTGTCATTCTCACAAGCACTGACTAGTTTTTGTTTCATGAAAGATTATTACAGTCAAACCCTGGGTTCACATGGTACATAATCTGTAGCTCAATCTGCTAAAATCTTGTAGAATGTATTTGAAAAGTTGCTAGAGCTCTTTCTTTTCAAAAGCTTTTAAAATCACTTCTTACCAAGGACAGGAAAAGTTCAGGAGTAAAACATTTAGAAAGGATAATAGAGAGTGTATTACCTTGCACCATCTGGCAGCTTTCTGTCAAATGAAGTACTGCGAGGGATAGCTGTTTGCGCCTGCTGGAGAAGCTGCTGGCACTGCAATCTATCAGATGTTCCTAGGATTGGAGAGGCACGAGAGACAGGCTGCCCAGCAGGAGTTGGTACCCGATGCCAAGTAGTATTCCTCCTGAAAGGGGTTTTATACTCACATGGGGTGCCTTCACTGTCAAGTTTGTACTCCACCATGGGAATTCGACAAAGTTCTGAGCAACCCCTGCAAGACACATAACCACATCAATCTATCTTTGAGAACAGCAAATATAGTATTTTCCCACCATAGCAGTTTTATTCTATATATTCTGTTACGTGTGTGTACACAAATGTGTATGTGTACACATACACAAATATTAGAATACTGAAATAGGCAATATTCTATGCACATACTCATCCACAGAATATTGCCTGTTGCATACTGAAACATCTAAGTAGACAACAGTTTTACCACTGCATGAAATTATGCCTGCCAGGAGGGAAAGAAATATATAACAGAATATTCATCCAAGTCCAGTAAGTGGTACAAAATAAAATTTTAATAGTTTAATAATCACATTTCAAAGTTTGGAAGACTGAGTAGTCCAAAAATATGCCAATTAAAGTATGCATATGCATATACCTAAACAATATGTCAATGCTAACTAAAACAATCAATGTAAGTTCTATCATGTTTTGTTTTATTTTTCAGTAGGACCTATCTTTAAAAACCATGATTGGGTAACTACTGCAGGACAAAGGGCCACTTTTCAAGTGGGTTCTGTGTTTGAGCACCACATTTTTAAAAAAACAAATTTTCATTCTAAGTGTTTACTATACAGTATTCTGTTAGTATCATGGTGTCATTTGCATATCTTAAATTACTGATATTCTTCCTCCAGTTTTCACACTTTTCTCCTCTGAGCTAATTCCACATTCTGTATAATATCTTCAGACTCTAACTATCATACTTTTTCTCTGAACACCTCATCACCACACTTGATTCAAATTCTAAATTCAAAGTACAAAGTAATTAACAGGGGACAGCCAGCTCTCTAGCTTGCCCTTCCCAGTCACAACAAAAGCAAAACTGGCTGGAGAAGAGCTGAGGATCTCTAGAAGCAAAGTTGGATCAGCAGGCAGCTCCTCATCTTACTGCGGCTTGCAGGAAACTAAAGCTTCTCTATTGCCCCACAATTTGCAGGAGCAAAACTTGGTTGGGAATCAGGTTTGAAATCTCTTCATCCCACTGATTGCTCTTAAGATTTCTGGAATGATAAGGCAGCTAAACTCTACCTCCACCCATCATCTGCAAGAGCCAGATCCAAGTACTTACACCTAAAGCTCTAAAAGTGGATTTCCTTGAGAAGAACTCTTTTGAATCTTCAGAAGTGTGGATTCTCTCAATCTCACTCTCACACAGAGATATACAGACTCCCCACACCCCAAAGGGATTTTAGATCCCTCCATCTGTAATTTCCCTAAAATAGGGCCAATATTGAAAAGAAGAACAACTTTGTGAAGCAGTCCCATTACCTCCCAGTTTTGCTTGCTCATACCAAGTATTGCAATGTTTATACATTTCTTGTTTTACAATTTCTAGCTTCCTGATTTACAATTTTCATATTCTGTGCATGTACTGTGCAGTTTCAGAATTTCCTTCACATATGAGCATATCAGTTCAGCTTGTCCTTTGTTTTTCTCCAGTAGCTGGCTGAGCCCCTTCCGACCAGTGGGGTCTCATTTTCCAGCACCATCTCTTATATTACCTTGTTTTCAAGGTAAAAGATGTTCAGGTGTAGTTCACCTTAGCCTCTACCACAGTACTGATAGTTAGCTAAAGTGCCACATATGCTGACATAAGATATCATCTGCCAGTGTCACTTCCTGCTGGAAGTAACTTCTCTGCTGGAGGTTTTTCACTGCAGTCCCTACTGGAACTGCTGATGTGACTGTTACTCCCTGAAGAGGATAGATGCCTCTTGGTCTGGTGTCCCCATTCCATCTTGGTGACCTTACTAAGGGTTTAGACTGTTCATAGAGCCCCGTCTCCCCTTATGGTATTACTTTCACTCACACTGACACACTCAAAATCACTCACTACATTAAAGTGTGCATATGAGAAAGGTGGGGCATCCCAAATTTAGGGCCTTTGCAGACTGCCAGAAATAGTGCAAATTGAGTGCACTTGAACTGCCCTGGCTCAGTGCTACAGAATCATGGGAATTGTATTTTTTTCTGAGACATTGAGCCTTCTCTGTCAGAGACCTCTGGTGCCACAAAAAAAAAACATAGTTCCCATGATTCCCTAGCACTGAGTCAGGGCAGTTAAACTGGACTCAATTTGCACTATTTCTGGCAGTCTGCAAAGGCCCTTAGTCAACTTATTTTTACTTAATTATATATTAATACATTACAATATAAAATTCATTTCTTAGCAATAAAAAAATAAAATTATTCCAACATCCACTAAGATTTAACATAACGTTCTTAATATTAAAGGAATGAAATTATCCCATTATTTAAATTAAAGATTACAGTTAATTTATTATTTAATTGATATGACTTGAATTAATGTGATATCATAGAATAATAGAATCATAGAGTTGGAAGAGACCACCAGGGCAATCCAACCCAACCCCCTGCCATGCAGGAAATCACAATTAAAGCATCCTCGACAGATGGCCATCCAGCCTCCGTTTAAAGACCTCCAAGGAAGGAGACTCCACCACACTCCAAGGGAGAGTGTTCCACTGTCGAACAGCCCTTACTGTCAGGAAGTCCCTCCAAATGTTGAGGTGGAATCTCTTTACTGTAGCTTGCATCCATTGCTCCAGGTCCTGTTCTCTGGAGCAGCAGAAAACAAGCTTGCTCCCTCCTCAATTTGACACCCTTTCAAATACTTAAACAGGGCTATCATATCACCTCTTAACTGCCTCTTCTCCAGGCTAAACATATCCAGTTCCCTTAATATAGGGGAAAAAAATGAGATTCACTAGGAAATATGAGAGATGCACTCTCCCATTGATTATTGTGCTAGAGATCATTTGACACCTCTCTCCTCCGAATCTAAGCATAATATCTTTGGTCTCTTTTAAAATATCACACTCTTTCTCTGATGTCCCCACCCCCACAATGCTTTCTCCCACTGTATATAGTGCATTTGACTGTTAAATTTCAGCAGCAAATCAGTATGTATTTTTTAAAAAAAACACAAGCTTCTGGGAAGCACAAAGTACTGGGTTCACTAGGAACTGCCAAAAAAAAAAAAAAAAGCTGAGGGCTTAGGTTCATAAATTGCATTTTGCCCACCCCTATCCTGGACAATAATTAAGTTATACTAGGCATCACAAACACACAATCCACCTCCCAGACTGTGAATATTAGGGATTTTTATTTTTTAAAAAAGCAGTAAAAATTACAATCTGCAATAAAAATAATATAAGTCAACAATAGAATTTGCTATTCAGTAGTATAACAAGGAAGATATAAATATAATGGGTTGTAGCCACTTGTATCCATCAGTCTGACCATAGTGATACCCCAAATGTGCTCCACAGGCTTGGAAGATCCTACAGGACAGATGTGAGAATGGTATATACAGAGGCAAGAAAAAAGGTAAACCCCATTGTACAAAGTTTGGGCATAGTTCACGATTTGTGAGACACTATAGATGAGACATATCCATATCTTCCACTGACTTGCTCAGATCCTGCAAGCCTTTGTCCATAACTCCCGACTTGAGTCTATCCACCTGGTTTGTGGTCTTCCTCTCTTTCTTCTAGCCTCTACCTTTCCAAACATTATTGTTTTTTCTAGTCATCTGTGCTTTCTCATGATGTGGTCAAAGTACGATACTCTCAACTTGATCATCTTTGCTTCCAAGGAGAGCCCTGGTCTGATCTGTTCAAGAACCCATTTGTTTGTCTTCTTGGCTGTCCATGATATCTTAAGTACTCTTCCCCAGCACCACATTTCAAATGAGCTGATTTTCTTTCTGTCTGCTTCCTTCACTGTCCAGCTCTCACATCTGTGCATGCTAATTGGGAATACAATGGCCTGAACAATTCTGAACAATTCTGATTTAGGGCTCAGTTGTATGTCTTTGCTCTTCAGTATCTTTTCCAGTTCTTTCATATCTACCCTTACCACTCCTAGTCTTCTTCTTTTTGCAGTCTCCATTCTGGTCAATGTTTGATCCTAGATATGGGAATTCTGTAACTATTTCAATTTCCTCGTTGTCTATATTGAATTTGTGTTGGTTTTTTTGTGGTCATTATTTTTGTTTTCTTTATGTTCAACACCAGACTTCAGACTTGCCTTTGCACTTTCATCTTTGACCTTCCTTATTAACTGTTCCTAGATGTCTTCTGTTAATATTATGGTGTTGTCTGCATATCTTAGGTTGTTAATGTTGCTTCCTCCTATCTTAACTCCTCCTTTTTTTTAATTCTAATTCAGTTTTTCTTATGATGTTTGTGGTGTATAAGTTAAACATGTAGGGTGATAGGATGCAGCCTTGCCTGAGCCCTTTGCCTATTGGGAACCACTCTGTTTCCCTGAATTCTGTTCTGATGGTGGCCATTTGTACTTGTTACAGATTCCTCATTAGGACTATCAGATGTAGTGGCACCCCCATGTCTTTGAGTGCATTCCATATTTTTTTGTGATCTATCCAATTAAATGCTTTGCTGCAGTCTATGAAATACATGCTTATTCTTTTTTGGAATTCTTTGGTGTGCTCCATTAGCCATCATATATTTGCAATGTGGTTCCTAGTGCCCCTTCCTTTTCTGAATCCTGCTTACACATTTGGAATTTCTCTTTCCATATATGGTTGGAGTCTATGCCACAGAATTTTGAGCATTATTTTGTTTGCATGTGAAATTAGTGTTATTGTCCTATAGTTGCTGCAGTTTTTTGTATCTCCTTTCTTGTGGATTGATATGTATATCAAGCATTTCCAATCTGTTGGCCACCATTTTGTTTTGCATATTTGTTGGTATATTTTAGTTAGCACTAATGCTGCATCTGTCTGTAGGGACTGTAGCAGTTCAATTGGGATATCATCTGTTCCTGGTGAATTATTTTTTCCCATTTCCTTTATTGCAGATTCTATTACACTTCTTAGAATTTGGGGTTCATCTTCATATGGCTCCTCATTCCAAATATCATTCATTCCCTCATCTCTTTTATATAACTCTTCTGTGTATTGCCTCCAGTGTCTTTTTATTTCTTCTTGTTCCTGTATTATGTTGTTGTTTTTCTGCATACAGCATCCCTGCCCTCTGTTTGAACTTGGCTTTAATTTCTCGGATTATTTGATAGAGGTCTCTCATTCTTCCCTTTTTGTTATTGTCTTCTATTTCTCTGCATTGGTCATTGTAGTATTTCTCCTTATCCCTGTATGTCAGACGTTGGACAGTTTTGTTCATACTTCTGGCTTTGTTCCTATCTACCTTTGCTTTTCTTTTCTTTTATTGCGTGAAGTGTTTCATCCATCATCCATTGTTTCTTGTATTTGTCCTTAATTATGTCTTTGACTTCTGTCCACAGTTCATTAGGTTCCCTATCCTATCAATTATCAATTATCCTATCACGATCAGCTAGGAAGAAATATTAGACTCTTTACTGAAACCGATTGTTATCAATGAAAGGGAATTCCACATATTTATTAAATTGTTTACACTTGTATTTATTTAAACTCTCTAAATATTACTCTCAAAATAATTACCATTTCAGGATGTGTTATACAGTAAAGGTACTCAAGCCAATATCAGTGGAACATTAATAACTCCAAATAAACTATGCAACTTGATGATGATACGTGCAAATTTTGGTATCACTTTCAAATTGCACACAACACTTTATGTATTGCTGCATTAATTATACAACAAGTCTGATTACTATATATGCTAATATTAAAATAAGGTTGAGCTGGAATCAGACATGAAAAGTGGCTTACTCAACACCACCTAGCCAGAGGTCAATTCATGTTCTTAGCCACTATGATATACCAATCAAATATTAGGTGATGGGATAAAACAACTTTCAAAATCAACAGAAAAACACAGGATTCAGTAATATGTGATGCAAGTAGAGAGGAAAGGATTACTTTAGTCAGATATACATGCCAAGAAACCTTATCTTCAGCAGTAGTATTTGAACACATGGAATGAAAGCAAGCCAAGATTAAAAAGGACAGGGGAAAGGATATGAAAAACTTCCTAGGTATTCATATTGATAACAAAGAAAAGATTTCAGTTGCAGGGACTCTGAGGATAGTCAGATTTTACAGATATAGTAGAACAACTGGGAAGATTTGATAAGAGCTCAGACTAAAGAGACTAAATTGAAAAGGACAAGTCAGACACAATTATTAGGTTATGTGTAATGAGAAGTACTTTGCCACAAAGAGATCTGGAGAAAGAGAGAAGGCTGCAATGGAGGTCAGATGATCAGTATTAAACCTTCAAATCTTTCAAATATTTTCTCACCAAGAAGGGACATTTTGTCAAATAATTAGAAATATTTTTTCATTAATCACATTACAGATAATTCATCAACTTGAAAACATTATAGGAGAGTAACTTGGGGATTGTCCACATGAGCTAAAAGAAATGGCTCCACCCCATTTCAAAATCTACATGTTCAGATGACATACATGGAGAAAACATGAGGAAAACGGATCCAAGCTGCACTCCAGGGCTTAATGCTGAAACAAAAGACCCAGTTTGCTCCGCTCCAAACCAGAAAGTGTGAACTATTGTACTAGCATGTGGACTGTGCATCAGTGCAGAAGTGGTCAGGAGCAGGTGAACTGCCAGTGTCATTGCTGACCTTTTCTTTCTTTTCTTTTTTTGCCCATTCATGAATCAATCGCACAGGAGCACAAGTGGCCAGCTACACCCCTGACCTATTTCACACTTTGTGGAGCAACATGAAAAAAAAAATCAGTTATCAATAATACAATAGATTTAATAAAAACACTAACAAACTGGTCAATCCAACAGGAAGTCCTGGGGGTACGAGGGGGGGGAGGGGTAAGTACAGGGGAGGCACCATGATCATGATGTGCTAATGTGTCATTGGACACACTGATGTAAAGTTAAGGCAGTTGATCAATTGTGCAATCAAGTGGCTGGTCATGTGGGGTGTCCAATGGTCTGGCAGATGTGCAGGATGAGGGAGGAAGCTTCTGGCAGAATATCTGTGTGCTTGTGTGCATGCATTTGCAATGGAATAGGAAAATGTTTCAATTTCTTTTGAGTGATACCAATTAATATGTAACACATAAAGTGGCTCTGTTTCCCATGGCTGCAAAAAAGATTTGGAGGAGAGTTAAATAAAATTGCATAAATTGTCATAGAGACTCAAAGTATTAGACTTTTATGATGGCAATATATAAGTTTACTAAAAATCAGGAAATGTTTTTATCTTATATCAGTAATAATTTTAACTACATGTTAAATGATGGGATGTCTTTTG
>CM034701.1:328588633-328602287 GCA_020142125.1 Phrynosoma platyrhinos
TCCGTCCTCCATAAAGCTCCCCGGCTCCCAGCTTCTACCGCGGCAGTGCAGCAGCAACAGCAGAGGGCAGAGTACTGTCCTCCATAAAGCACACCAGACCTGGCATAATAATAATAGCAGAGAAAAGCAGAGTAGTGTAGCTCCATTCACACTAAGGACCTCAGGTATCCGGTATGGTGGTGCAGCAGGAACAACAGCTGAGATAGCTCTTGAAGAAATAACAGCCAGGCAGGGAAATCGGGAGCAGAGGGAAAAGTAGCGGAGATTGTTACGTCTTTCCTAACACTGAGAGCTTTTCCTTTTCTCAAGAAGATTACTGTAAAGCACTGACTCTTCTTTTATATATATATATATATACTTCTAGTCACAGGTTGAGAAAGGACTGAAACTAATACCCACTAGTTTCAATCCTCCAGAGAACCAGGAACGAAGGTTACCTCGTCCACTCCGAGATCTGGAAGAATCTCGGAAACAGGGGCTTGTAGGAGGCAACTGTCGCGGTCGATCACGCCAAGTTAGCCTGAAAGCAGCCAACTGCTTCTCTGGAACACCTGAAGTAGGCAATCTCTTTCAAGAGAAGATGTAGTAGTGTCAAGCAAATAAATATACCCACAAAATATTTTTTTTCTGAACCAAACACAGTACAGTATTAAATCTAAAGATTTTAGATATTAAAGCTAGGGCAATTTTCTATGAATAATATTACACAGGACCCCTAACAATTTCTTCCAATCAGTTCTAAATTCATGGAATCAAATGTAATGTTCTCAAACAAAAAGTTATAAACTAAACTTATTCTTTCTGTTTCTCTTCCAACATCATGCTTGTGTGTGTGCCCTGACACACTCCAAGCTGATGGTTCTTATATAGACACCAAAGCATATCGTTAACTATAAATACTACCACATTGCTTCAGAGGTAATTAAGAAGACTGAAATACTTAGAATGACAAAATGACAAGGACTATTGATCTGGACCTATCAATTGATCCAAAGTATAAATCCTACAATCTCATTTCTTCCATAAAAAGATTGTTTCACAATCTTCAGTTTGGGATTATATCTTAAAATTTATTTAGTGGGCCATATAAATCAAAATGTAGTTGACATACCAGTGTAGTATAGTGAGCACTGGACTCCAACTCTGGAGGCCAGGGTTCGAATCCCCACTTACCCATGGAAACTGACTGGGTGACCTCTGGTAAGTCACACTCTCACCCTCAGAGGAAGGTAAAGAACAAATTTTGCCAAGAAAACCCCATGACAGGTTCATTGTATGGTCACCATAAGTCAGAAATGATTTGAAGACACGCCACAAGAATGTTATATAAAGTCATACAGCAGGCCACTGAGGCATTAGAAGTTGTAGGAGGCACCATTTCTTTATTCCTTAAAGGGATAGAAACTATGTCTGTCAAGCCAAAGAGAACTGCCAAGTAGCCTGATCAAGCAAGGAAAGAAATTTGAGTTGAACCAATCTCGCTAGTTATTTGTATAAGTTATTTGTATAATAATCATTTGTATAATTTGTATTATGCTTTATGACATAAAAACTGTAAAATTAATTAGCCTTCAACAAGTACTAGTTGTACTGTTAAAGTAAGAAATAGGGCAATAAAGACCCACCACCGCCATAAAATTTCTAAATACCGTACACATTTTCTGGAAATAAATCTAAGAAATATGCAATAAAATAGTTCAAGGAATATACAATATGTGTAGTAAGGCATTCATATTAAGTATATTAAGTATACTGTACATGCTTAATTTGAGCAGTGCCCAAATTAGGAAATATTTCAGCCAAACACTACAGATGAGTTCAGCATAATCATTTATGCAATACCCCAAGGAATGAATATGCTGAATACCAAAGAAAATCCAGTTGGCAAACAACCCAAATGAAGTATTAACACCAACACACACAGTCTCAGATTTAGCCAAATTAACAACATAAACAAAGGGGCCTAAAGCTATTAATTTTATCAACTCTGGCAAAAAAAAAAAAAGTTGAGGAACAATAAAAGGTCATTAGTTCAGAAAACTGCCTTATATTAATATTCTTCATGCAAAAATCTTGAGATTGCAAGTTTTGTTTAACTGCACATGCCAAAAGTTCTAAATACAGCATGTCCGCACCATATGCGGGCTCCCCATACATGGACGGTGAGCCCTGGCATTTTTAATGAAAACAACGGGACTTGAGGTCCCATGTTTTTTTCCCTTACGCGGGGGGGGGGGGTCTGGAACAGATCTCCCACATATACGAAGGACACACTGTACATAGAATTTTAGAAGAGACAGAATATGTATCTGTCATATACTCATCTTTAACTGGAAAAATAGGAAAGTATCTTATTTGTATCTAGGATAAGTAAATAAAACCCAGTCCATTTCAAAAATTCTGAAAACCTGTC
Organism: Phrynosoma platyrhinos; assembly: GCA_020142125.1. Classification (NCBI taxonomy): domain Eukaryota; kingdom Metazoa; phylum Chordata; class Lepidosauria; order Squamata; family Phrynosomatidae; genus Phrynosoma; species Phrynosoma platyrhinos. The sequence goes on from CM034701.1 coordinate 328,591,047, forward strand.
ATGGGGTTTTCTTGGCAAAAATCCATTTCAAAAAATCATGACTTGGTAGTTAATATTATCACATGCTTTTTTTAGAATCAAATAAAACAATGGCAGCAATCAGATCTTTTTGTTTTTACAGCAATCAGATTTGTAACTAATCTTAAATCTTAAATTATCAGGTCCCTGTAAAAAAAGAAAAACACTCTGGGAAGGATGGATGGATGATGATGAGGATGATAACTGTATTTATTTATATCCTACTATCTTCCCACAACTGGGACCCACTGTGATATTACATTTTAAATCACAGAATTGGAGAGGGCTTCATGGGCTATCTATGCAGAATCTCCAGCTAAAGCATCCCTAGCAGTTATCTGCCCAGCCTCTTTTTCAAGATGTTCAGAGAAGGAGACCCACAACCTCTTTAGCCAGTAGATTCCACTGCCAAACCACTTTTATTGTCCATTAGTTCCTTCTAATGTTCAACTGGAATCTACTTCCTTGTAACCTCAAACCATTAGATCTGGTCTTACCCTCTATTAGCTAATATTGAACCTAATACTTTACAATCAATATTTAATAACGGCATTGGTCTGTAAGTTGTACAGCTAGTGCAAGCTTTGCTTGATGTAGGAATAACAAATAAAAATCCATAGAAGAAAATTGGAAAAGAGCTTGACTCAAAAATATTTTCCTAAAAATGGAGAAATCTGGAAACCAATAGCTGTATGATTTATATCATTCCACAGGAAAACTGTCCACTTCGGGGGATCTTTCCATCTCTCATAAATTTAACAACTATTTTAATCTCTTCCATTCACAAGGGAACTATCAGAAGGTTATGATGTTGTGTGTCATCATACCGAAGCAGTGTTAATTTTTTTTAAAAAAATCACTTCATAATTAGAATGTTCACCTTTTGTATACAATACTGAATTTTACATTATACAATACTGAATTTTAAAAAACCAAAATTTGTATATCTTTTGATATAGTACAAAGATTTTGCTGTTAAGCCTTTCACCTATACACTAATACCTGGCCTGATCAATCGCCACTCTCATATCCTGGAAATTAAGATATCATGAAATGATTAATCTAAAACTGAAAAGCTAAGTTGACAATTCCATTGTGTCATTGGTTTCAGGAACAGAATGAAAATTCTTTAAAGCTTTAATGTTGATGTTTTATATGCTGTCCACATGCTAACTTTCACAATATAAAATCTCTAGAATTTGCTTTAAAACATCTTTACATAGCTTAATGTTTTTTTGCAATACATGTGTTGACAAAAAGGTAGATGGAGAAGACTATACAGGCGTCCCTCCATTTTTGCAGTCTGCGGTCTCGCCCATTCACAGGTGGGTAGGGACACAAAGGACAAAATGGGGTGCACGCAGGTATGCACCGCCATTCAGGCCAATGGGCTTGAATATTGGCAATTTTCCGTTTTCGCAGGGGGGGTCCAGAATAGATCCTCTGCAAAAATGGAAAGGTGATTGTATAACCCTTCTCATATTTGACATTTTTTTCAAAAACAGAATAGAATAAAAAATAATGAAAAGATTGTAAATGAAATTATTTTTTAACATGGCAGAAAAGTAACCAATACTGGTAAGAAAAAACAGAATGAAAACTGATGACTCAAAACCTTAACCAATCACTGCCTCAGGCCACTAGAAATCACTGTGAAGATGCCAGTGTTGTCTCTGTCACAATATGTCCGTGATTAAGAAAAAGAAATCCTATACTATCCCAGAAATATATAGTGGGCCCTTTGTATTGGTGTGCTAGCTATCCACAGACTGGAATATCTGCATTTTTTCCAACTTGGGGTGGCCCTGGAACTAAACCCCCACAGATGGGAAGGGTCAGCTGATTGCAGTATCTATTTCTTTTGTTTTTCTCTCCCCGTCCCATTTTTATTTATTTATTTTTAATTGCTCTTTACCCACTCTGCCTGTTGAAAGTCTTGCTGGGGAATACAACTGCCTGGACTGAAACCTCTGTTTCTCCCACTGATTTTATAACCTCTAAAACCCCTGAGCTTTGTAGAGAAACCATTGTGGGATGAGAAATTTCCCCTGGAAGAATAAAAGGAAGCTTAGTTTCAGTTGCCTCCAGTCTTCCTTCCTCCTCCCATCGATCAGAACTTTCTTCTTGTCCTTGGTGTCCACTAGTACTGGATCCAATGCTTAGTTGAAAAGCTTGGCACCTAAGGGAAAGTTTTCACTTGGCCTTGGTGTCTACACTCCAATTCTTGAGCTACATCTGCCTCCATACTGCTACGATGGCTGTCTGCAATCTGGCAGTGAACTGGACATCAAGGCTGCCATCAGTCATGAAGGCAGCAACTTTCATCAGCTTGAACCACTATACTATGCTGGTTCAGATCTGATCTAGTAGCAAAATACTATGACATCAGAGACCAAAAATAGATCTGAAATTAAAAGTAGGTTATATATGAAAGGGCACTTGTCTGCTCCAGAAAAACAGAGAAGAAAATCTCAAGCATTGCTTACAAATCTGTAAGAGGCAAGCACAAAACAATAAACAAAGAAACAAAAACACCCCCCAAAAATTACTATCATAGAAAGAGTGGTCTCAATCATGCCTGCTAACCAACACAATAGACTTAGGCTCAGTCCGAAATAAAGGCTTTTTAACTTCCTGATGAAAAATCTGAAATAATTCCAACCCAACCTATGGTCCCCTAGGTATAGATCAGCTGAAAGGAACCAGGGTTGCAAAAACAACTGATGCCAAAAGATTTTAGAGTCAGAGGCTGAGTGAGAGATAAACTGGACCAAAAGAGAGAAGCAAAGAACCCCAAAAACTGCCACAAAAGAAAACCCTACAGACAGAATCAACAAGGCAAGATTTTTAAAACTCCTGAAATAAGTGTTAACAGCTGAAAGCTGCTACCGTGAAAGTACCTTTACATGACATACATAGAATATAGAAGCGACATGTAAGCTGCAAAATGCCAGTTTTTTAAAAAAAGATAAAGAGGCTTCCATAATAATGAAGGAGAAAAGGAAAAGGCCCTCACCAGAGCCCCCGCCCCCTTTCAAATGGTTGCAACAGAAGCTAGTGTCATGGCCAGGAACCATATAAGTCAGAACATGTAGAACACACACATACCACCACCTCTGAAGAAAATGATTCTGCTCAAAGAGTCTGCTCAAAGGCTGCCTATCTCAATAGAGTGATCATCTGTCAAGGCAAGAAAGGATTTCTTATAGATCTTTCTAAACATTCTGCCTAATCTCCTTAGCTACTGAACCCTTTTGGAATTTCACCAGAGATAAAAATGATGTGTTACTTCATATTTAGAATAGATGGCAAAATCTCCTAATCAAACCAAGAAGAATCCTTCTATTGCAAATTATACGAAATTTCAACAATAATGTTATATACAACCATGTTATATACAACTGTATCTGCATGCCCGCTCACACCAAAACAGCAAATCTCTGTGGACAGCAGCAAGGAAGGAAACTATCCTTCCCAGTTGCCTTCAAAGAAATTACTTTTTGGAAGACACTAAACTAACTAACTATGAAAACAACTAAACAAATGTACACACCACTAATACATAGAATCATAGAGCGGGAAGAGACCACAAGGACCATCCAGTCCAACCCCTGCAATGAGATAGCTTATGTAATGCCTCCTTATGATCTCTCTCTCTCATAGCTGCAGAGACAGGCCAGGTACAATCCAAATTAATGTAAGTCAATAGCACATGTATGTTAAGACCGTCACTTATCATAATATTTATAACTGGTATGATATTCTGTCCTTCTCATATCATCCTCTTATTCTAGTTTCTACATTACTTATGCACTACATTTAGCACCACATTGCCTTGAAACATGTGGGAGTGGCTTACAACAGCCACAGTCTTGAAAACAGGTTATTTCCAGGAAAAAAGGATATAAAGCATATCATAAGATTGATAGTAACTAGTAGCACTAGGGGTGGGGTGGGGAATCAAAATTCTATGCTAAGATTTATTAGTTCAAGGAACCAAAAATAAAACAGAGTATTGTAATTATATGTCCACAACTAAAATACTATGCACAGTTCTCACTGCCACATTTCAATAAGAAGACAGTTAAAAGGTACAGGACTGAGAAGTAAAAATTATCAGAAATCTGGAACATGTCCCTTATGAGGTAAGACTAGAGTGTTTGTAGTTTATTCAGTGAAAAAGGGGATAACTGAAGGAGGATATATAGAGTTAGACCATGCAATCCTAACTCAAAAATATGCCAGCTGTAAGGGGTTAGAAAAAAGCCTCTTGCACAGGCTGAACTGCTGTACTTACTGTAGGCATAAGCCCCTTTTGCTGACTGATTTCAGAGATCAGCTGGTAGAGGAACCTGATGCCACAGCTGTTCTGCTGCCCAAGATCAGCGAGCAGAACCACCAAAAAAGGGGAGGGATGATACAGAGGGAGGGAGGACCTAAGTTATGCTAGATCTCAAACTTCGGCAACCCTGGAATGCAACCATTGCACTGCCACAAAATTAGGCCAAGTCCAGAATAATTTGCAACATTCCTTGGCTTAAGTGGAGTTTAGATTTTAAAAAAAACAACCTTCAGATAACTTAGTGTTGACTCAGCTGGTGAATTAAGATTGTACTATTGTTCACTTATGCAGGATATGCAGAAGTACCTTTTTCTCCTTCTCACATAATACTGGAACATGGGTCATCCAGTGAAAGTGGTTGGCAGGACATACAGGACAGGCAAGATTAAATAGTACTTCACAATACACATGATGAATTTATGAACACTATTGCCAAAAGATGTGATGGCAGCCTTAGAAAGTTTGAGAAGGACCTTAAATAAACACCATACGTAGTAACCTCAGGGTGAGTTTTTGTACCAAACAAATACAGTGAGCCCTTGCTGAGGTTTGGTTACAGGACCCCATGTAGATACCAAAATTCATGGATGCTCAAGTCCCCTTAAATACAGTGACACAGTAAAACAATGTCCCTTATATAAAATGGCAAAATCAAGGTTTGCTTTTTGGAATTTATATTTTTGGAATATTTTCAATCTGTGGATGCTTAAATCTTTGAATAAAAATCCGTCGATATGGAGGGCAACTGTTTGTTGTTCATGTCTCGATCTATGGGTACTTGTTTCTCAACCCCATTGAGAAATCACCCACATTGATGCTCCACTGATCCCATATACTCATCAATTTTTTAAAAAAAAAAGTTTAAGAGAAGGGATTGCCCCAATAGGGTTAAGAAGGGTCCCAATTTAAAATATTTCATTTAACACACACTAACACCCTCCACCCGATAAAAACACCACTTTAAAAAAACCTGGAAACTGAAACCAGAAGTGACTTTCAGTCATTTTCAGGTCTGGAAATTGGACAAGCTCTGGCCAATTTCAGAGTGCTACAACCTGCCAGAGGTACATGGGGTGAAATGTCATCCCTTCCTGCCCACTGGAACTAGGATAGCCAGGCCTGGCTGTGATAGCAATGAAGCCACCAATCCCAAATGCTGCCCATCCTTGCTTTAAATTATAGTACAGATATAAATTACAACTTTAACTGGGATTCACAGAAACTTTGTGGGATGCATGCTTCTCAGATTTTAATATGTAAATCTTTATTATACTGCTGGATGCAGAGAGCTGTTTCATGATTCTTTAAACCTCTTACAAACTATCCTTTATTAAAATAATCTAAAAGACCCAGTGTTTTATGTATTACAAACTAGTGCCCTCAAACTGCTCTACCTACACTTCATTCACACAAAATAATAGATTTTAATACCCATCTTCAAAAACTTTAACAAAGATAAAAGGGCAAGGGGAAAAATAGTAGTAAAAGCACACCTCACATAACAAGCACTATGGATTCTTACCTTCTAGGCGATCCATCTTCATGGGGCTGGATAATAACAACCTTCACTGTCACAGAGGTACGTAGCAGATCAATCATTTGTTCATGAGTCAGGGTTGCTACAGCTACTTTGCAGATCTCCACTAAGCGACTGCCTTGGCGTAGGCCTGCCTTCCATGCGAAACCAAATGGCTCCACATCTGCCACAATCCCTTCAAAATTAACATGGAATCCAAGTTGTCCCAAGCCGTTTCTCCTCAGGGTCATTTCAGTTGTTTCACATCCTCTGGTTACTATCTAAAGAAGTATCAGATTAGTGAGACCACAGCATGGTGAAGCAATTTAAGAGTTCCAAATATATACGTGATGAAAGGAATGTGAAAAAATAGCACTGTTTTAAATCAAAATTTGGGAGCTGGGGGATAAAAATATTTAAGTTCCTTAGTAAATGTAGACTTTACTCCTTTATGACCATGAAAAGAAATATATATAACATAGTTAACATAAATGTATTGCTTGGTAAACTTATCACATTCAGAGGTACCAATTTGTTGTTGTATGCCTTCAAGTGGTTTCCAAAATATGGTGACCCTAAAAAGTTTTCTTGGCACGATTTTGCACTGCCTTCCTAACAGGCTAATCACACCATGGGTTGCCAAATCACACCATGGGTTTTCATGGTGAGTGGGGATTTGAACCCTGGTCTCCAGAGTCATAGTAAAACCACAACAATGATCAAATCACTACACCATATTGGTGTTCTCAGAGATACCAATAGCTTTCTTTTATCAGAACACCTATGCATATAATCAAGAGTTATGATGGCACAGCAAGCTATTGGAATATCAGATTCTTATCCTATCTTTGTCTTTGCAAAAAATAAATCCCATGTACACTGGTGGGCTATGGTGCAAATAGCCCACAAACCACGGACTACCAGTGCTTCTGGGATATTATTCCAGACAAATGTCTATACAAGTACATCTTAATATTGCATTTCTGTGTATTTGAAAGTAAACTTGAAGGCATCCAAGGAAATTCACATCTCAGGTGGAAAAGGTGGTCAGGGGGAGAAGAAAATAGGAACAGTGATGCAGTAAATAATTCTACTGTACTATAATAATAATAATAATAATAATAATAATAATAATAATAATAATAATAAATTTTATTTTTAGCCCGCCTCTCTGCCCAATTCTGGAATCAATTTTGGTACAGAATGAAGGTAAGTCGTTTCACAACACATCTAAGAAATGGGGTGGCATTTATAGTCATAGGAAATGTAGAAAAAGCAGTCAAAGGTTACAGTGGGCCCTTGGTATCCACTGGGGTTTGATTCCAGGACTCCCTCATGGACACCAAAATCCATGGATGCTCAAGTACCCATTAAATACAATAGCCAAGTAAAAATGTGTCCCTTATATAAAATGGCAAAATCAAACTTTGCTTTTTGAAATTTATATTTAAAAAAAAATTCAAGCTGTAGATCAGGGGTTGGTAATCTATGGCCCATGGGCTGGGTGCGGCCCGCGCAGGCCTTTGGACCGGCCCATGGCCATTGCCCTGCTACCAGCACACCGCGCTCAAGCGTGGGCACCATTTTTGCATCCAAAATGGCAGCCGCGCTCATGGGTGCCATTTTGGAAGGCCCCACGGCGGCTGCGTCATGCAAATTTGCATGGCGTAGCTGCCGTGGGGCATTCCCTGGGCCTTGGGAATGCCCCCCTGCATGTGCACTGTGAGAAGCCCCCCCCCGCACGTTCACCGAGCGAATTCGCATGGCGTATGCACAAGGGGGTGTTCCCAAGGCCCAGGGAAGCCCTCCCATTCATGCACCGGGCGAATTCGCATGGCACATGCGCGGCAGGACATTCCCAACGGCCCCGCCCGTGCGCCGGGCAAATTCGCACAGCGTATACGCGGGGGGGCATTCCAAAATAGCACTCTCCACACGCGCACGCATGCACACGACAGCGGGTGTCGTACACATGCACGCGGGGGGAATGTGCATGCGTACGCAAGCGCGCATACACACACCCAGCCCCCACGCCATTCCCGCCCCCCCCGGGCCCCCGGCAAAAAAGGTTGCCAACCCCTGCTGTAGATGGTTGAATCCTTGGATAAGGACTGCATGCATACAGAGGGATGACTGTATAATGCAAAGTCTAACACAAGCACATCAATATGGGGTTCCAGGAAAACCCACAAATATAACCTTAATGCAATTAACCTTAAACACAAGCTCCAACTACAGAGGCAGAAGAAGAAACTGAAATTTTCTACACCAGAGTCCAGGAAGAAATTGATCACACACCAAAACATGACTTCTTGTTATTCAGGTGATTGGATTGCAAAAGTATGAAACAGTATGAATGGAAAATTGTAGGAAAACTTAGAAATGAAGCAGTAGAGTGACTGACTGAATTTTGCGAGGTCAACAGTTTGGTCTGTAAGCAACACAAGAGCTGACTGTATACATGACTTTGCTCATACGGTGGAGCTATTAACCTTGCCAGCCTAAGCTAAGCATAAATGGCCATTTTAACTCTTGTTATTTCGCAGGAATGCTCAGTACTCTTTATAAAGTACCTAAGGCACCACAAATATCAACAAATGAAGAATCAATCATCAAAATGCAAGACAGATTGAGTCAAACACAGAAATTGAAGTCTGACAGGAAAAAAATACATTATGAAGTCTTCCTGAGATGCCGCTGCTGTGCCAGGCAGAAAGGAACTAAGGGCTCCATCAAGAAGTGGGCTTATAGGTCACTTAGAGTGGGCAGACTACTGCCAAAAACTTATATAACAGCTCTAGAAGGTTCTGAAAGATGCACCATGCAGGCATAGGATGTCAAAAATAAGAGTAAATCTAAACATGAACACTAAACCAAACATCATGCTGAAATACAACCTAAAGAACATCTCCACAGAATTTAAAGATAATGTGACAAATTTGTTGTTGCTGTTAACTGCCCTTGAGTTGATCTCTTTTGATTTCTTGGCGGCCCTGTGGATGCGATATCTCCAAGACCCTCTGTCCTACACTGTTCTGCTTAATTCCTGCAACCCCTTAGTCGTGACCTCCTTAATAGAGTCCATCCATCTAGCACGTGGCTTTCCTCCTCCTCCTCCTTTTCCTTCTTCTTCTTCTATTGTAATAATACAAATAGATTTGTATTATTAAGCCTAACTGACCAAGAACTAGAAGAACCCTAGACTGAAGGTAGGGACACTGTCAGACAGGAATGTAAAAATACACTATCTGTATCCAAGAAGAAAGAGAAGCCTAAATGTGTGACAGATAAAACTCTGCAAGCAGTTAAGGACAAATGAGAATCAAAAGTAATAGGAGACAAATATAATCAGAACCCTGAATGTAACTGTTCAACACCTTGTGCACAAGGATAAGGAGAACTTCTATAATAATCAATGCAGATTAACAGAAGATAACAACAAAAATAGAAAAATAGGAGACATTTTCCACCTGATCCAAGAAATCAAAAGAGAATTTAAGCAAAGAATGGAGGTGCTCTACATTCAGCAGTGGAACACATTACATGGCCAAGTAGAAATAAAAAGATGACAGAAAAAATACACGGAAGAACTATATAAAAGAGATGAAAGGATGACAGATTCATTCAAGGAAGACAATCCTCTAGTTTGAGGTGGTTTAGTGGAAGCTGCACTCAGAGCACTTGGAAGAAATAAATCACCAGAAATAAACAGTATACCAATAAAGCTGATCCAATCTATAGTGACAGAATTTACTCTAGTTCCAACTAAAATCTGTCAATAAGCATACAAAACAAAAGAATGGTCCACAAATGGGAAATGTTCGATATACATCCCAATCCCCATAAAAAAGGACATGAGAGATTTCAGTAACAGGACCAGTAATCAACAGGACCATGTACTGTTAAAAGACAAATAGATGGATCGTAGAGCAGCTCAAACCTACACTCTCCTAGAAGCCAAGACTTTGGATATGTCATGAGAAGACATGACTCACTAGTAAGGACAATAATTCTTGGTAAAGTAGATGGCAGTAAAAAAAAAAAAAGGAACACCGCATTCCAGGAGAATAGACTCAATCAAGGAAATCATGGCTCTGAATCTGCAGGACCTGAGCAGAGCTGTTGATGATAGCATGACTTGGAGGTCTCTCATTCATAAGGTCACCATAAATTGAAGTCAACTTGGTGGCAGTAAACAAAAGAGTATGCAAATATTTTAAACAATAAAGAAAAAGAAGATGTTATTGTTTGAGTTTAGACATCAGCTGAACACAATCAGGCTTACTTATGAATAAACACATGCAGGTTTGGGCAGCAAGTATACGCTGCAGATAAAGTTAACTAACCTATACTTTATATCCTATTCCATCCTGGAAAAGAACAGATTTGGTCCCAAGTTGTACAGATTAGAACACCATAAATGGCATTACCTAAGCATGTTTGGGTAATGTGCCTGGTAGCTGAATTTATTTTTGAGAATTTGTCTGCAGCTCCCCAAAATATGAGCTGGATGTTGGGCAGGGCAGGGGAAGGCAACTGGCTAAAATGGCATACAACCCTTTCCACCTATGGAAGTATTCAATTCATAGAACACAGTCCTCTGCTGGATCCAGATCACCTTCATAAACTAATGGAGCTCTTTCACTAGTATAAAAGCATTTTAGGATCATACTCAATACTTCCTTAAAAAAAGAAGCATAGCTGAATTTTATTTCTCTACCCCAATTTACTATTACATTTCACATATGAGACCGGCTCTTGAAATAAAACCTTGGGCTATTCTTCCACTTCCACTCACTCCCACCTCAAATATTACACTTAGCTGAAGTAGTTTCTGTACAGCCAGTCATAACTTGGTAACTAAGAAACTATGGTTTACAAGTCCCTTCTAAACAAATTCCTCCTTTTGAGGGTAAACATATACCAACTTAAAGTAAGCTAAGACCTATCACAAACTACAAAGCTAGCAGAGGGAAGCGGGTGTGTAGGCATAAGAGTCATGCCTTTTATCACTAAACTATGGTTTGAATCATAGAATCATGGAATCATAGAATTATAGAGTTGGAAGAGACCACAAGGGCCATCCAGTCCAACCCCCTGACATGCAGGAACTCCCAGTTAAAGCATCCCCAACAGATGGACATCCAGCCTCTGCTTAAAGACCTCCAAGGAAGGAGACTCCACTACTCTCCGAGGGAGTGTGTTCCACTCTCGAACCGCCCTTACTGTCAGGAAGTTCCTCCTAAAGTTGAGGTGGAATCTCTTTTCCTGCAGCTTGCACCCATTGTTCCAGGTCCTAGTCTCTGGAGCATGTTCTCTCCTCAATATGACATCCCTTCAAATATTTAAACGAGGCTATCATATC
>CM034701.1:328602387-328633189 GCA_020142125.1 Phrynosoma platyrhinos
TCTGAAACCCATGTTGACTTTTTGTGATTATGGAATTACCTTACAGGTATTCACAGAGTCTCTGTTTAATTATCTGCTCTAGAATCTTTCCCGGTATTGATGTCAGACTAACTGGACGATAATTGTTGGGATCCTCTTTTTTCCCCTTTTTGAAGATGGGGACAACGTTTGCCCTCCTCCAGTCTGCTGGGATTTCTCCTGTTCTCCAGGAGTTCTCAAAGATTATTGCAAATGGTTCTGATATTTCATTTGCCAGTTCTTTTAGTACCCTTGGATGTAATTCGTCTGGTCATGAAGACTTATATTCATTTAGATTTACCAGGTATTTCTGTACTATCTCTTTACTTATTCTGTGCTGAATTTCAATTATTCTGTCTTCTGCTCCATTATCCTCAGGTTGAGCACCCTTTGCCTTTTCTGAGAAGACTGAAGCAAAGAAGGTGTTGAGTAATTCTGCCTTTTCTCTGTCCCCTGTTAACTTTTTGCCATCTTCTCCACACAGTGGCCCCACCATTTCCTTCTTCTTCCTTTTGCTGCAGACATACCCAGAAAAGCCCTTTTTATTGTTCTTAACCTCTCTAGCAAACCTGAGTTCATTCTGCGCTTTAGCTTTTCTGACTTTACCCTTACACGTGCTAGCTATTTGTTTGAATTCCTCTTTGGTGATTTCCCCATTTTTCCATTTCTTATACATGTTCCGTTTAAAACTTAGTTCAGTTGAAAGTTCCTTAGTCTTAGTCATCCATCCTGGTTTCTTGAGGCACCTCCCATTTTTCTTCCTCATTGGAACTGTTTGAAATTGTGCCTTCAGTATCTCCCTTTTGAGAAACTCCTATCCATTTTGAACTCCCTTCTCTTTTAGTATTCCTGACCATGAGATCACCTCCAGTATTTCTCTAAGTTTACTAAAATCAGCTCTCCTAAAGTCTTGACTGCATGTCTGCCTGGCTTCTCCTTTCCACTTTATAATAAATTCCAGGAGAACATGATAACTCGTGCCTAAGGATCCAACCACTTGCACCCCGTTAACTAGGTCTCCCCCGTTAAAACCTGGAAGATTTTTTACATACAAACTAATTCAGCTACTAAAAGCTACTGAAAGACCTACATATTCTATTACAAAAATGTGGACATTGATCTTCATTATAAACAGGCATTAAAATAGAAGGGCTGCATAAAATGAAACAAGTCCCCAATTTCTTGATTTCATTTCTCTCTTTCTCTCTCTCTCGCTCTTTCTGCAGACTGATATGATGTGGCTGTTTGCAAATATTCATCTATCAGTTTCACATACCATTGTCCCTCCACATTTGCAGCTTTGACTTATGCAGATTTGATTATTTGATTATTGTTATAAGCCACCCCGATTGCTTCAGTGGAGGGGCGGAATATTATTATTATTATTATTATTATTATTATTATTATTATTATTATTAATTCAAGGTTTGATTAATATGTTATCTCTAGGAATTTCTAGCTCCTCCAGCATAACTCTATGGTCAACATCTACCACAATTAACACTGGAGAACCTAGAGACTGCTAGAGGGAACACTTCTTTAGACATTTGTAGGCCCTCCAGCACAATTCTAAAGTCAGCTTCCACCAGATGTTGACCACAGACTTGTGCTGAAGGACCTAGAGATTCCTAGATAGTTGTCCTCTCAGGTAAAAATACAACAGGTTTTTTTTTTATTTGCAGTTTTTCCACTTTCATGGGGGTTATGCAGTATAACCCCAGGAAATGTGGAGGGCCCTCTGTAACATGAAAAATGGTAACAGAATCTGTTACAAGTTAGACTCAAAAGATGTAAAACAGATTGGTTTGTACCAAGGACTTTCCAACATGTTTCAGCTATGACATGACTGGTATATTCCTAGAATGTAGATCATACTTGAAGATTTTCTGTATTTTGCGATATCCGAAAATACTTTTTGCTATATCAGGCTCTAACTTGCTTTTAATAATCCAGCCCATAAGAATATCAATTCTGCCAACAATATTTAATATTTTAAATCTTCAAACTAAAGATTTGCAGCAGCAGTATTACTATTTTCACATGCTGCTTTCACTACTATTTAATATGCTGGGGAAAAAAATTCCTGTAAATTTCCCCCCTAAATTTTCATTTTTCTCTTTTAGACAGATAACAGCAAGCATCCTTCCCACATAAGTTTCCACTGTTTTCTAGAGCAAGGCCCAGCAACTGCAGAGAAGCCAGGAGCCAGATTCTTGGTTTTGAAAGTGATGGAGAGTAGCATCTTTTTTTAAAATTAAAATTAATTTGTTAAATTTAATTTGATTGAAAACATAACAACTTTACTGATTTGTATTATTGCATTATTGCAAACAAAACAAATTTGTTACTTAAAATAAGGTCTAGGCTTTTGCACCTCTGCCCTGGACTCATGCCTTTGGAAACATAAGAGTTTTTGAACTCTGCAAAGTCAACCATATTAACCATATTAATATACCCCACAGATTAAGAAAATTGTTGCCTTTTTGTAATTTATCGCTGAATAGAGATTTTGAATAAAAATGCTTTCTGACATTTAATGTCCTTGCAGCAACCATCTGTCTTGTGTGCAATTTTTATTACGGTACATTTCTCTTACTAATCATTGTAACCATGCAAGGACAGTTGTGTTTGCTGAATATTTAGCAGCCCCACTTTATTTCAAAACAATAATACTCATTTACTTAAGCCCTTGCAGGTGCAGAAGATTTTTCTTCATCAACACAATACTGTTAAATTATTGTAACTTAACTCATTTGCATGGATCAGGCTATACATTTAAGCAATTTAACACACTTAGAGAATCCTAATGGAATGAACAATTTTAGTTTAGTTGATCAGATTCCCATAAATTCTTCCCTCAAGACAAAATCATTTTTGAAAGTACTATAAAATTTTATAACTATAACTAGAAACCAATTTGTTTTCTTTCTATTTTATACTTGCTTTATACTTTTAATTTTCCTTTATAAGCTACTTTGGGTGGGTATTCCCCTTTAAAGGCCATTTGAAAGTACAGCAAACAAATCACTTCTAACTGAACAATAAATTATTTATAGACGTTCTGAAAAGAATGAAACCAGTGTTAAAGCAGTATTACTTATGTAACACTTTAAAAATAATTATTTTTTTCAACTGGAAGCATGAATTTAAATCCAAAACAATGTGTTTATTACTCTCATCATTGGTTCCACTTCAGTACATCATGAAGCCATCATTCCCTCAGGATTGCAGGAATTGGCTGATACATTGTGATGGTAAGATCCTATATATTTTATTTCACAGTAATGTCAACTCAGTGGAAATTTTGCCCCACAAAATGTGTACTCATACTTTCTATACTTTCATCTCCCATTCTTGGCAAAACTTGCCAAGATGTAAAGAGGAGATTGGAAAGAGGAAGGTCACAGACCCCAGACCCTTAAATCTACCTTAAATATGAATCACCCTTTGAAGAACTGGGACAGCAGAGATCTACATCATTAGATTGTATTAAAACAACTAGGTAGTGATCCTACTTACCCTATCTTTCATTTTCCTTAAATTTTACCAAAAAAGACAAAATGCATTTGTACAATGCATGTCTACATAATGATCAGCCAATTGTGTACTCATTTCTTTAAGATGGAAGATGCTATCAAATATTTATTATATTCATGTCAGTAACACTACTATATTGTATTGCTCTCTGAATGTTAAAAGCAGATTCAAGAATTTTTAAAATATTTCCAGTTACCTACCTACAGTTCAACAATTGCCAGTACAACAGAACATAGCTGTGGATGCATTCCTGAACTTAACATGGAAATGCAAACCCATGGATAGTAGAGAATTCTATTGAATTGAACAACTTCTGGCAGAAGCTCACCACAGAATTGCTCTGAATTGTCCATAAATGTCAGGAGAAAACACCTCTCCAAGAATCTCTAGGTCCTTCAGAATTACCCTATGGACAACTTTTCATGGAAGCATATCATAAAATTGCACTGGAGGACCTAGAAAATGCCTAAAGATAACTTTTTTTCATTCGCATATAAGTGAAACTATAGGCACCAGTCCACTGGATAAGGGGGTTATACTGTATTTTACTTTGGCTATTTAGTTATGTATGCATTGCTAAGTAACTTCTCCTGGCCCAATCCCTCCCACCAGTCTACCTCAACAGCTAGCAGCTGCATTGGGAGAAGATAGTCTGTAAAGTGCTAGCATGACATTTGCAGCCCCCTCCAACCAAGGAACAGGGCTGCACTGAAGAACTGAGACGGGTCCTGCTTCTGGTTGTTACAGTGGGAGGGGGCTGGAAACCTCATCATCCTTGTATCCCAGTTGGAAGCTGAACAAAACTATTTCATTCAATGTAGCTGCTGGCTGTTAAGGTGGCATGGAAGGGCACTTTTGTAGTGTTACAGTAATATTATGTAGCCTTACTTAATATGGTGCAGTGATGGATCTGTAACTCTAGCTTAAAAATTTAACTGCAAAACAAAATGCCAGTTATTTCCCTATACTATATAGGCTCAGGCCTGTGACCTCTTTGTCTGAGTCTAACTATCTGGCATATGGTCTTCCTCTCTTTTTATTGTTTTCTGCCTTTCCTAGCATCATTGTCTTTTCCAGTGATTCATGACTTCTCATGATGTGGCCAAAGTATGATAGCCTCAATTTAGTCATCCTGGCTTCCAAGGAGAGTTTAGGCTTGATCTGCTCTAAAACTCAATTGTTTGTCTTCTTGGTTGTCCACGGTATTCTTGGCACTCTTTTTGATATTCCCAGTACTCTATGAAAGCTACTGAAAAGGAGGTTCTTAATTGTGCTATTTATGGTCTCATTTCCTTTACAATAAGTCATTTCCATTGTATAGTATAGGGTAGTGATAATAGCTGGCATTCTGTACTGCAGTTACAGTCATCCCACAGCATTTACGTCTTTGGCACTCTTGGTTTTGATCATTTGCAAGGTCAAGGCCATTGCCACTGCCACTGCCACGTGCACTCCTCCTCCTCCTCTTCCTGGGCTTTTCCCCTTTGGAGGAAAAAGCCCAAGATGGAGGGAGTAGCTGGGAAGAGTGCACATACCAACACCACCCCTTTCCAGGACTGAGAGCTGCCTTTCCCCAGGTAGCTCTCCGTTTTGGAAGGGGGCAGAGGACCCATCCTCCAAGCCTCTTTTTCCTGAGGCTTCTGCCCTTGGCTTAGCTTTGGACGCGGAGGCTGGAGACCCATCAGGCACAAGGAGCCAGCACAGGGTCTTGGAGCCTCTGCCACCAACCTGAAGCCCTGTGCCGGGGCTGATTCCAGGGCTCCAGCCTCCACCTCCAAAGCTAAGCCTAGGGAAGCCTTGCAGGGGAGGAAGAAGGGAAGGGAAGGGAGGAGGAGAAAGGATTTATCCCATTGTCCCCACTGGCATCTCAGCTACATTTACACACCACCATTGGGGTATTCACGAATTTTGGTATCCACAGGAGGGTCCACAACGGAGCCCCCATGAATACCGAGGGAAGACTGTACACATTTTTAACCTAGATTTACAGATCCACAGCTGCCCCATTTTCAGTAAGACTACATAGTCTTACTGTAAGACTATATAAATGCCCCTTCCTGACAGAGCTGTTTGACAGTGGAATATGCTGCCTTGGAGTGTGGCAGAATCTCCTTCTTTGAAAGTTTTTAAACAGAGGCCAGATGGCCATCTGTCAGGAGTGCTTTAATTGTGTATTTCTACATGGCAGTGGATTAGACTTGATGGCCTTGTGGTCTCTTCCAAATCTATGATTCTATGAGCAATGTACAGGGTGCTTTACAAGCAACAATGGCATTTAAAAAAGTAATGTCCTCATTACCCCAAAATATAATGTTATAGATAACAACTTAGCTCTTTTCCTCAAAGGAAGATAACTTAAGATCCAAAAAGCTAGAGTATGTGGGGTTTTTTTACTATACAATTACTATATTATATAAATACTATAAAATTTGAAATGCTAATCCAAAAACACTGCAATAACCCCCCTGAAATTAAAAGTAATGTGTACAGAGGGGAAAAGCCAACACTTTATATACAATTTTTACAGTTGACACATAAAGCCCCATATAATGTCCCACATGCATAATATGGCATAGATTTCCTATCTTTTCATGCTTAACATGGATTTCTACAAGATGGGTTAAAATTGTACACAGTATAATATTAATGGAGGATGGGAATGTTTATATTTGGAATGTGCAAACAATTTTTCTGAGAAATGTTGGTCCAATCAATGATCTCTCCACACTTGTTCTATTTCTCATTATTTATGAAGGTAATACCTACTTTGAGAAGGACAGCTATGAATGAACTGTACAAGATCCTAAAGTGTAAAGATAACACTGAACCCTAAAGTGAGGATTGTTCAAACCAACATATTCCCCATCACCATGTATGGATGTGACAGTGAAGAAAGATGGCAGAAAGAAAATTAATTCATTTGAGATGTGGTGCTGGAAAAGAGTGCTGAGAATATCATGGACAGCCAAGAAGACAAACAATTGGGTTCTAGAACAGATCAAGTTTGAACTCTCCCTGGAAGCCAGGATGACTAAATTGAGGCCATCATACTTTGGTCACATCATGAGAATGCATGAATTATTGGAAAAGACAACAACACTAGGAAGGTAAAAGGCAATAGAAAGAGAGGAAGACCATATGCCAGATGGTTAGACTCAGACAAAGAGGTTACAGGCCTGAGCCTACAGGACCTGAGTAGAGCAGTGGAGGGCAAGGGGCCTTGGAGATGTCTCATCCACAGGGTAGCCATGAGTTGAAGTCGACTTGAGGGAATTTAACAAAAACAATTATTACTATGGGTGTATACTTGAAAGTGTTCCTAATTTCTTCTTCTAAACAGAACTACTGTATATTTATGTATTTATGTATAAGTCTAGAAATGTTAGTCAAAACATTTACCTAAAGAAACTAAGGGCTTTTACAGACTGCCAGAAATAATGCAGCTTGAGGCACCTCTAACTGCCCTGGCTCAATACTAGGGAATCATGGGAACTGTAGTTTTTTCTGAGACACTAAGCCATCTGTCAGAGAGCTCCGGTGCCACAATAAACTACAGTTCCATGATTCCCTAGCATTGGGCCAGGGCAGTTAAAGTGGCCTCAAGCTGCATTATTTCTGGCAGTCTGTAAAGGCCCTGAGTCAATTCATCCACAGGTCAATGTATGTATTATATTTTAACTCTTATCAAAAAAAGGAACCCTCCCCTTCTCTGAATGGAGTGGCAAAAGGCGAGAGCTTAGTCTGTCTCAGGAGAATCTAAAAGAAGCACTGACCCACTCTACTTTCTTGACCCACTCTACTCTCTCTGCATGGTGCCACTTCTGGCCTTTTCGAATACCTGGATGGGAAAACAGTGGTGGTAATTCCCTCTTCATCCATCAAGCCTCTAGGGTGAACACAAACAGTTATGCCTGTTGGTATTTGGTAAGTTCTTCTTTGCTTTATCCTTTACATCCTTTGTCACATGCACCTAAATTTTACCCTCAACTTATCCATGGGTCACATCAAAATCTGTAATTTTGGCAACAAAACCTGCCCTCAATTTATACATGAGGTCGATTTATAATTGAGCTTATATAGTACACACATTCATTTGGATCCAGAATTGGGAAGACCAGAATTCTGTGAAATAGTTAATTCCACAAGCAGAAAATAAGAGGGGCAATTTTTACTAATACCAACACTCTAGTTCAATCTCTGTTTTCTGAAGATATGCTCTAAAGCAGGGGTAGGCAACCTTTTTGAGCTGGGGGCCGGGTTGCTATCCCTCAGACAATTGGGGGGACGAAGCAAAAAATAATAAATAAAATAAAATAATATATATATTTTTAAAAAAATTAAAAAATATGCATGCACACTCTCTCAGCCCCAGAAAAGCCATGGCAAAAACCCTGTGGAGATTTTGCCAAGAAAACCCCAAGAACAAGTAATAACAACAATAATATCATCATGGTGGGTGGCAGTGGCGGCGGCGGCAGGACTGGCCTGGGGCCGGTCCAAAGGCCTCAGGGGGCCGCATCCGGCCCCCGGGCCTTAGGTTGCCTACCCCTGCTCTAAAGGGTTGGAGATCCTGCTGAACAGTGTGTGAATGGGGACGAGCAGCTGCAGGGGAAAGGAAGAACTGTTCTCTTCCTCTATCCAGGAGCTTCTGGTGCCTTCCAGTTCCTGCAACAAATTGAAGGAGTGCTTCTCTTTCTGGAGATGCAACATTTCAGCCAAGTCAAACATTCAAGATACCTAAACAGTTTTTTGTGTTGTGGTGATAACCACATTGGAAGCTGTGGCACTGAGGTATGAAAATAGTCCCAAATGATATCCGACTAATTTGGCTGACTTTATTCAATCCATATTCAAGATTAATCTATTATTTTGTATTTTGAGGACAACTTTCTAAAATGCATTAAATAAAACTGGAAGAAAAAACAGCTGCTAAGTGTTACTCTCCTATCACATAGTTACATTTTGGCATATATGATGGCTACATTTCATAAACTTGGGTGACTCTGAACTAGAATCTGGTAGGTATGACAACCTAGATGAAATAATTGTCTTCCTTCACAAAAATGGGATGAGGATAAGAATTATCATGGAGGAGGCTGTTTTGTTAAATTCCTTTATAACTAACGAGATGTAACTAACTGGTGAGAATGTTGAGTACAGTCGGCCCTCCATTTTCACACAGATCTATTCTGAACCCCCACCACCATGAAAACGGAAAATCGCAAATAATCATCCCCCATAGGCTTGAATGGGGTGTGCTCCGGAGGTTTGATTTAAATGGAAGTTGCCCCTCTGTGAATATACAAAACCACAGACTTCAAGTTTGCGAGAATGGATGGGTGACTGTATTCTATATCAGACATCCTGAGTCACCATCTTGAATATATTTCCTAGATTTCCCACTTAAGCTTTAAATATAGTTATGCAATTAGATTAGTTAGCTAAATTCCTTACTTTTCAAATACTATAGTCAGTACCATCCATCTCCCACAGTACTTTGAAAAAATATGGGTAACAACCAATAGAGCTGGAACTGGGCCTCAGAGCTTGAACAGAGCAGGAAGCAACTGGACTGTGCACCTATGTTGCAGTTTGGAAATGCAGCTGGAAACATTAGCAGTGTTGATTACTTCCTGAGACTAGGACCTGGGAGAGTTATTTCTCTGGTATACCCCTTGGCCAGATACATGGCTATTTATTTATGCAACACTCCAAGTTTCTTGTAGTCAAGATATGAGAAGAAGACATGGAAAGCTAGATATAAACGGTTTTCAAGTACAAATACTAAGATAGCAAGATTCATTCATGTCACAAAATTTTAAATTTCTATGTATGCATGTGAAAGCTGGACAATGAAGAAAGCTGACAGAGAAAAAAATCAGCTCCTTTGAAATGTGGTGCTAGGGGAGAGTTCTACAGATACTAAGGATCACCAAAAAAATAAATAAATGGGTCAAAGAGCAGATTAAGTCTGAAGTTTCACTAGAAGCCAAAATGACTAAACTGAGGGAATCATATTTTGGGCATAACATGAATCACTGGAAAACACAATAATGTTTGGTAAAGTTAAAGCACTGCTTTAATGAAGAGGAAGACTGCATTATGGATGGAGTAATTCAATCAATCAAGCTATGGCCCTTATTTTGTAAGGCCTTTTCAGGGATATTGATAACTGGCATTCATAGGGTTGTCATGCATCGAAGTTGACTTGATAACATATAACAAAAAACAGTGAAAGCACTAAAAGAAAACATACTTACTTCTAGCCTTTGTACAATTTCTCTGATGTCACCAGTGCAGTTATCAAATGCAGACAGAAGAACACATTCGCCTCTTTCATAAAAAATTTTTACACTCATTAATCCAGATGTCCATCCAATAACATCTCTGCAGGAGCAGTTAAACACAACATTTTTTGATTCCTTTTCAATCAACACAATAAACTCATTTGAGATACCAAGGAGACATTCAATGTCAAGAGACTGACCAAAGTCTCGTGCTATCACATTCCATATCACTGCTCCAACACTGAAGAAGTGGGCATCCTTTCTGGGCTTCACTCTTTCTTTCTTCTTTGCTCCCAGTGTAATAAAACTAAATTTGACTGAAGTGTCTACTGTAGCTGTAGTAACAAAGTTTTCTGCAAGATCTTTCAAGTACTCTTGGCGTGTTCTAGTGGCCATAGCTCGAAATTTTTCAGATTTGTGTGCTGCATTTTCTGCATTAATTACTTTAGCCAAAAGGAAGTCCCGAAAAACAGCTGATTTGGGGAAAGTTACTCCTTTGGGTATTGGTGGCCCAAATGGGGGCACATCTTTTGATCTTGAAACACCAACACTAGAAAGTAAAGAGGAGATGTCAAAGAACTTTTTTTTTGTAGAATCAAAATATTCTAACTTGTTTAACATAAACATTACATATTTACACATACATGCAGTTATATACATATGCATGAACACAATGAGACAAAGAAAATCTTGGATAATAATCCGCTTCGGAATTTTAAGCACTGGAGACATTCAATGAGTCTATGCAATAACAGCATGTAACTAATTCTCCCCAGCTGAACATCTTTACTGGCAAATCCTAAAATGAGCTGATTCAGTAAATTAAGTTTTCATGGCAAGTTTATGGTTGAATCATAGAACCATAGAGTTGGAAGAGATCACAAGGGCCATCCAGTCCAACCCCCTGCCATACAGGAACTCAAAATCAAAGCATCCCAAACAGACAGCCATCCAGCCTCTGTTTAATGACCTCCAAAGAAGACTCTGCCCTACTCCAAGGGAGTGTGTTCCACTGTCAAACTGTCAGGAGGTTCCTCCTAATGTTGAAGTGGAATCTCTTTTCCTGTAGCTTGCATCCATTGTTCCAGGTCCTATTCTCTGGGGCAGAAGAAAACAAGCTTACTCCATCCTCAATATGACACCCCTTCAAATATTTAAACAGGGCTATCATATCACCTCTTAACCATCTCTTCTCCAGGCTAAACATACCCAGCTCCCTAAGTCTCTCCTCACAGGGCATGATTTTCAGACCCTTCACCATTTTTGTTGCCCTCCTTTGGACACTCTCCAGCTTCTCAACATCCTTTTTGAATTGTGGTGCCCAGAACTAGACACAGTATTGCAGGTGAGGCCTGACCAAAGCAGAACAGAGTGGTATTATTAATTCCCTTGATCTAGACACTGTACCTCTATTGATGCAGCCTAAAATTGCATTGGCATTTTTAGCTGCCGCATCACACTGCTGACTCATGTTTAACTTGTGGTCTACTAGGGCTCCTAGATCCCCTTCACACATAGCCTCATTAGGCCAGGTGTCCCCCATCCTATATCTATGCATTTCATTTTTTTGCCCTCCATACTGAAATTCATTTTGTTAGCTTTGGGCCACCTTTTTAATCTATTAGAGTTATTTTGAATTTTCATCCTGTTCTCTGAGGTATTAGCTATTCCTCCTAATTTGGTGTCATTTGCAAATTTGATAAACATGCCCCCTATTATTTCATCCAAGTCATTGATACAAATGTTGAATAGCACTGGGCCCAGGACACAACCCTGTGGCACCACACTGGTCACTTCTCTCCAAGATGAAGAGGAGCCATGATGTACCAAAGTATCATAAAATGCCATGTAACAGGTGCAGGCAATAGCAAATATTTATTTTATGGCACTGGTGTACTCTTTGTAATGCTGTATGCCTAGAATGTATTCCAATGGTGGATGTGATATATGCCTGGAATTCAATGCCATTACGGTGCCTACTTCACATGGTAATTTCCTGAGGAATAACTAATTGATGGTATGAATTAAAAGCAAAGCTTTTGATTCTCTGTTAGTTAAATGCCCAGCTAATCTCTCTTATCTCTTACTATCTCTGCAGCACATTTTCCATATGTGTAAAGGGAAGATAAAATAAGGATTGACTTCACTAAGTCAACCTCATGTATAAATTGAGGGCAAAACTATGGATTCTGATATGGGTCACAGATAAGTTGAATGTAAAAGTTATGGTCATGTAACAAAGGATGTAAAGGATGAAGCAAAGGAAAACAATGTCGAAGAACATACAAAATTCCAGCAGATATTAACTGTTTGTACTCATACTAAAGACCAGATAAATAACAGAATAGATGGAGATCAGTGCTTGCAGGACTGATTGTGAGGACAGAATGTGCCCTTTTTTTCACCAGGGATGATCCTTTTAAAAATAATAAAGTATAGTCCCTGCATCAACCCATAGATAAGTCGGCACAAGTTTTTGGGGTAATTTTTTGACTAAAATTCATAGACTTACATATGAGTATTTATGGTACTAATAATAATAATACATGGTTCTGTACTAAAAAGGTTATTAACTTATACAAGTGGTGTGCTGTACAAAATTATTTTTAATGAATAATCTAACAAATGTCTTCAATTTACTGGCATTAAAACTTTATGACTAGCACAATCACATGGATAATAGTAAAACAAATTAAAAAGCAAAAGAATTACTGCCATTTTTAAAGAAAAGCAACAAGTAAAGGCAATCAACAATTAACTTGTACTTACCTATAGCACACATTTTCAGTACAGGGGTTGTGGACTTTAACAATGACAAACACATGTTGAAAATGAGAACGGATATTTTTTGGAGTAAAAGGAAGTGCTCCGGGCTCTTGGAAGACAATGGTAACAATGTCATTTCCTATATGTCTTTTCCTTAGAAGCTAAATGTTAAAAAAAATTAAATTGTTAATTATAACTTCAATTCCTTTACTTCCAATAGGGGAAAAAAGTGACTACTGCAAAAACAGCAGTGAGGTAAAGATACATTCTACACTGCTTAGTCATGATGCCCATGTAAAATGTTACAGCTATAGGAGACAGAGCTGAACTATAGATGCTACAGAAGGCACACATTACCTTTCAGAACTATTTCCATTTCAATTAATTCTGAAATGGCAATCAAAGAACAGGATTCAAACATCACTGAGTATATGCTGAAGTATTTCAGTGTGTACAACAGGACTCCTCTCACCCCACCCCTACTCTCTAGTTGCAATGTCCAATACTACTGTAGAGTATGAGCAGGCACTCACACACAAAATTTTGGAAGTAGCAATTTGGGGTGATATATCTGTGGCAGGATTTGTGATAGAAAGGTGATCAGTAATGCTCTTGCAAAATTTCCCTTGCAGACCTTTTAAAACTGTCCAAAATACATCTGTGCAAACCTTTTTACTATGGAAGAATGTACATAGTAAGCACTGTTGATTATAAGAAGAGATACTCTGTATTAGTATCTGGCAACATAATCTATCAATAGCAACACTAACTTGTGGCAACAAATTTCGTATGCAGTTTAAAAGATGACAGTTTTTACCATTTTTATAATAATTTGAAAGCAGTAATGTTGTGGGAAATAATGCCACAATTCAGGACTTCCGCGGATATTTTCTTGAGAAACGTTTTCACTTCAGGAGCCTACTGCACAAAATCAGAAGCTCTTTTAATCCTACTCCATTATTTTAAAAGCAAAGAGGCTCTGTGGGAAAAGACTACTGAAAAAAAAGCCCATTTCTTTTTAAATTAGCCTCATTAGCTTGGAAATACTCTGTGAACTTCTGAACATACTTCAAGAATTTTGTTTATTATATTTTTGTAGTAGTTTGGGCAGTCAGGATTACACTGGCAGAAAGCTGGAGACTGAACCCATGTTGTGTTTTGAACTATTTTAGCTGATGCTTATTTAACTTTTGATGAATTACAAGATGAGATGGACAAGAGATATATTTAAACAGAAGAGGGAGGAAAAACAGCTGTGTACATACAACAGGTGTGTATATACAACCACTATACTTAGCTAGCTACAGCCACAGTGTGAAACTCAGCAACCCATGACATTATAACCTATTTGATGCAATTAATTTGCAATTACATACATTCATTCTAGTGATTTTCAAAGACCTAGCTATATTAGTCTATAAAGTGAATATATGAGTCTGTGAGTAGACTGAAGTTATTGACTTTAATGGCAGTGAGGTTACTGTCAGCATGTTTTGCCAAATTTAGCAAAATATTGTTTGATGTACTGATTAGATGTTTACAAAGAACAGCTGGAGGACAAAACATGTTAAGTTCATATGAAGATATAAAAATATCAGAATAACATGATAAAGCATAGAAGTGCTAGAAAAGAGAACAATCACACCACTCTGCCATCTGTTATCTCCAAATTTAAGCAAAATGTAAGACACCAAATCAGTTTCAGTGGGTGAGATAGAATCTTTGGTTACAGATCAACCTGCTAAAATATTCTACAGAGCCTTTATGTAAATCCTGGGGAGAGAAAACAAAAAAAAATGATATTCTAATTGGGGTGCATGTCAATTCAAAATGTTATCACTATTCCTCCTATCCTGATCAGTTTAATGTTAAATTTTGGCCTTGTTATCCAATATTTCTGACTAGATCTATGGAGATGTCTTACCTAAAATATATATTCTATAGAGAAAACAGCTCACTCTGAAGTGACACTCTACACTTACACTTCTGCTATTACATACTGGGGTGACAGTGGACTCTGACAGAACTGCACTGAATTCTGGGGATTGTGCTTGATTGAGGAGTTGTTGTTTTTGCTATGTACACTTTTGATTCAACTCTAACTAATGGCCACCCTATCATAAGGCTTTCCTTGCAATTTTTATTCGGAGTCAGTTTCTTATTGCTTTTCTCTAAGCTTGTGAAAGAGTGTGACTTCCCCAAAGTCACCCAATGGGTTTTCATGACTATGCAGGGATTTGAACCCTCGTCTCCTATAGTACTAGTCCAACATTCAATACCATCACTCTGATTACATATAAATATCTCCCCTACAGACATATTTCTAATAAACTAGATTAATATTTAATCCCTCAAACTATGAGTTATACTTGATCATATTAAATCTTCATCCAAAAAAAGAAAAATGAAGTCTGAGATTTACAGCCAAAGAACTTTTTCCATTACATTGAACAAACCGTTCTACCACTGACAGAGCCAATCATCATAAAAGGGAAACAAGGAATGAAAATTTCAAGCTCTAAAGTTTCTAAGCAGTCTGAATAAAAAAGATGAAGATCATGCCCTCACTGTCCAGTAGCAAACAGAGAACTGAGGCCAAATGTGATTACAGCCATATAAAATTTAATCAAATGGAAGGGATATGTCTTACACAGAATCTCTGGAAAGTTTTACAGATCAGCAGCACAGATACAGATCCCACTGTGAGAAGGAAGAACCATAGCACAGAATTAAGAGTATGTGCTTGGGATCACGAATCTTAAGGCTTCAAATTCAGTCCATGGTAACTCGACATAGGGTTAGAAAATAATTGAGCATGAAACCCTTAGAACTGAAGCCAGTAAGTGTTGACAATACTGGGCTAGACAAACACACAGTCTAAAGCAGATTCCAGTGTTTCCACACAGAATCCCCAAACACCAAGTGTACTTAGCATCAAATGGCTCATGTTCCAGCAAAAAAAAAAAAACCCAAACCAATTTATTATTGTGTAGTGTTCCAATCTGTCAATCCAAAGGACAAATCTGAATTCTATACATTCTTCCTTAGAATGGTTGTGAATGAAGTGTATTTTTTGTAAACTGCAATGGAACCTTTACTGAAGGGTGGTATATACATTTTTAAAGGAGATATATGAATTACTGCAACTGTCCATTAATATTTCAATAAGCAAAACCACACATGTAAAACCAGATTATTTTGTCAATCTAATTACCATCTTTGTAAAATGTCAGATTATTTTTAGGATGCTAAATTGAATCACAGGTATCACTGGCAAAGTGTAGTCCAAAAGATTACTTTTACCCAATAGTCATTATGTCTGGGGCAAAAAATATACATGTTGTCTATAGTATATTTTATAGAGGTATTAATAGCACTTGAAATGGATTTTAATTTTGTAATCAACATGAGAAGCATGTCCATTATATCTAACATGTATTTACTCATTCTTTAAAATCTTACCAACCTGGATGAAGTCCAGGACACTGCCAATATTTTCAAAACATTAACATAACACAGTACCACTATAAGTAGTATCATAAAGGTCAGCACAACATTAGGAAAATAAATCATTGGTCATAAAGAGGGACATAAAGGTGCAAGGAATAGAAAAGGAGAGTTAAATTGTTGATGAATTGCAATATGGAAGACACTGATTTTGGCAAGATTATAAAATGGAATATAAATTGAATGCAGAAAAAAGAATAGAAAACATAGATGAAAATTGATAAGAGTATTCCATTCCAGATCACATTCATTCTATTTTATATTCGGCTTGTTTTCAAAGTTCTTCTTAATTTTTATTTCATTTCTTTTCCCAATTCCAAATATGACTGGTTGAATCACTTATCTTTCTAACATATTCTGAGCAGCCAATGCTACTGCTCCACTATACTACATGCCTCCCCTAAAATTACTTACATAGGAAGACAGTAGAATACTAACAGTACAACCCTAGGATTTCAGGATTTCATGCCAATCCTAACTCTCATTTACTTGGAAGAAAGTTCCACTCATCATTACAGAATTTATTTTCAAATAAAAAAAATACAGATCTGATTTTTGATTTGCACTGTATATAAAAATATAAGACTAGCTTTTAACTTGCCAGGAAAGAGTTTTCAGTTAAGAACCCTGGTGGCTCAGTGGTTAAATGCCTTTACTACAGCCATTCATTCACAAACCACAAGGTTGTGAGTTCAATACTAGCCAGGGGCTCAGGGCCGACTCAGCCTGGCATCCTTCTGAGGTCACTAAAATGAGTATCCAGCTTGTTGGGAACAATTGGCTTACACATTGTAAAACACCCAGGGAATGCTTAAGTGCACTAATAAGAAGTATAGAAATGTACTTGCTATTGCTATTAATGGAAAATCAGAAAATCAGTCTCCTTATTTTTTTTAAAAAAAAACTGTTCTAGATCTCATCTAAACCTTAATTATGAGTGCTCTTTAAGTTTCCCCTTTGTCAGTGAAAATCAACAATAGGATACACTAGCATGAACCCAATGCAATTGGAATCATTCACCTAGCCAGTCCCTTTTGGGACACAAGTGTGTGCAATGTTTATTAATTTATTTATTAACAGCTCTGGGCTACTTAGGGCAAACTGACCATTCTAGAAACGTATTTTTTCTGTAATAGTCCATTACTTGTTTAAGCTAAATCAACAAGGTTATCTTTTCATACAGTATAAATCATCTTTCTTCATTCAATTAAGTGGGGGGGGGAGATATGAGCAGACATCACAATGAAACCTTTAAACTTATTTTAATACAGCTGTAAAATAAGTAGTTTCATTAGAAGTTTAAAGTATAACTTAATATTTTACACATAAAGATGTCACATATTTCAATCAGACCTGGTTAAAACTGAGCAAACTGAAATACTGAAACTGTAGTTAATTTATGTATTAAGGAGGGAAATTATGTGTTATTAAATTATTTAAAAATAGAGTCGTACAGATTTGAATTAATCAGATCTGACCAAAGGCAACAAAAGCAAATGGCAGAAGCATGAAGGAAAATCTTAACAAGGAAATGATCCGGAAAGGGTGCTTGTAAGGGTAAAGGTTCAACAGAGAAAGCCTTTTAACTTATGGTTTGTAAGGAAAGCCAATACAAGGAGGTGGTACTGGCCACACCAGAGTGGGCAGCTTCCTCTGTTCTGATCAGAACACTGAGTGAAGGCTCCCCACCCTATATTGCAGCCAAAGTGAAAAAATTACCTTCATGTTTGGATCTCCTGCTGGCTCTAAAACTAGAGGGATGTCCTGATCAGTGACCAAGCAGGGCGTAGTTATTTCCTGGAAAAAGCAACAGACAATTCTGGTGTGGCCTATTTCTGGCTCACAGGTAACTGGATGCTAAGAAATGTTCAGCCCTTGCTTACTAGAGAAAATTTTCATATAACTGGCCATATACTTTGGCCAGGGATCATATCATGCAGAACGAATATATAAATCAATTCACAACATAACTTGAGTGCCACAAGCCTGGGACTCAGAAGGCATTTCAAATTAGCATATGAAGGCCACACATAGTGAGTGGGCATAATAAAACAAGCAGAATTTCTATATCACAGGTCAGGCAAGACTGTTACTTGAGGACATCAGCAACTTCATCTGTGGTGCTGACCTCAGCCTCCTGTCTGTTTCAGAGATAAAGGGTTAGTATTTTATCTGAATTCTTAATAGCTTGTCAAGAATTCTTTAGTGGGTACCTTCTACATTACATATCTTGGCAACCTGGTAGCAACAGAAATAAAAATTAAACATTTGTTTCCTATTTCTTCTACACATTAAGGTTGGCTAAATGCTGGTTGAGTGTGCTTATCACATCTTATGGAGAAGTGTCCGTGCTGTGCAAATACCGCTACAGTCCAATATAATAACAAAATAATGTGGTGGGCATTCAGATTTCAGTATTCCTTGAATATGGAAGACATCCACATTATTTTTTTTTTATCAAAAGAAAGTTATGGAACATACTGTGATATTACTGCTAAATATACCAAGACTGTCCAAGGTACAAAGACTGATGAGTGTTTACTAAAACATTGTGGAAGGGTGTGATTGTTACTGGGAAAATAATGGAATTAAAGTTGGAATATTTTGAGGATAAACCAAGAACAGGCTTTAGTTTCTCTACAGAGTATTTGGGAAAAGATACAGAGGAAGGGAAGAAAATGGAAAAGTAGTATGAGTGGCTATGCAAACACAACAGTGAGGATGACAGACAATATACAATTCTGGAAGAAGTAGATCAAGGCAAAAGGCTATTTCCTGTGCTCATGGATTAGGCAAAACTACAACAAAGATGAACAACATTCAACATCAAGTAAGGCTATTACTTGTTGCCATTGCCTGTCAAATGAAAGTATTAGAAATCAACTTTATTCAAGAATATGCTTTATAGAAGGATTTTCCATTACCTTTGAAACTTAAGAACTTAAACCATCCACAGATAGATTACTGTTCTCAACTATTCTATTATTTAATCATATTCTGCATTTTGAGCTATAATGAAGGAAATGAAATCCTTTAAAATTATTGCATAGTTATGCCATAAGCAGTCCGGCAACAGCTTTCTAAATGGCAACTCATGATTTTCATCATCTGTGGAATTTGCATTGGATCCTGGCATGAACACCTATTTTACTTGTGCAGTCTGAAATACAATTATTTTCATATGAATAATCAAATGTCTTCTCATTTATATCACAATGAGTCAAAATGGTTCAAAATGTCATAAGATTAGCAGATGTATTTCTTGCACTGTACTGTGGTGTGACAACACAGTGGATGCTTGTTATATGCTGGGGATCCATTCCGGATCCCCTTGTGTATAGAAAAAAATGTGGAACTTTAATTCCCATGTTTCCCTATGGGTGCACGCTCCCGTGCCCGGCGCCACATGCACACCTGCAGCACACACACCATTTTGGTCACCAGAGCTTGCTGTCCACAGAAGAACAAAGCCGCGCGTGGCAAGCCCATATGGCACAGGCGCGCTCTATTTTCCCACTGGAGAGCAGTGCATATTATTTTTCAAATATTGATATCTTTGTGTTCTCCTTATTAGGCTTTAGTCTTAAGGATGTTTACTTGTGAATATGTCCCACTGAAACTAATGCACTTGCCTCCACATATAAATAAACATAAAATAGGCTACAGGGGTACAAAAAGTAAGAGAAATAATAAAAATAAAAACATTTGGTAATTTTTGCTCTGGTAACTGATTATATTTCCTACTTCTAAGAAGCCTGATTTGCATATAATTATATAAGTATTAGATTTACATGGTTACTTAGATTACTCTTTTTAGCCTGCAGAACTGTAAGTTCTCTAACCTTATCATTATGAGTGTAAACAAGATTATGGACCTTTACAGACTGCCAGAAATAATGCAGATTGAGGCCACTTTAACTGTCCTGGCTCAGTGTTAGGGAATCATGGGAATTGTAATTTTTTCTGGGACATTGAGTCTTCTCTGTCAGAGAGCTCTGGTGCCACAATAAACTACAGTTCCTGTGATTCCTTAGCACTGAGCCAGGGCAGTTAAATTGGCTTCAAGCTGCATTATTTTTGGCAGTCTGTAAAGGCCCTATATAACCTGACACAGCTACAAATGTCCCATTTTTCAACATCTCAAACTTGCCAACAAAAAGAAACTATATTTTATAAGTGTTCCAATGAGTCTTTAAGTATGCAGAAATTATTAGTTCTTGAACAGATATGCAAAGAACCAGGAATATTTCTTTTTTGATATGCTTACAGTAACACATAGAATGTCATGCTAAGCAGTAATCTCATTTGTGAATGGCTCTTTCATTTACACATATTAAATTAGCAGATCATGGAATATGTTGCACAGTACCATCTTATTATTTTAAACTCCCAATCCAGCAGCTCTTTGCCCATACCAAAACCTTGGTCATTACTGGAGCACCTGCAGAGCTTCAAACTCAGCATATTTCTGTCTAATGTTTTATCTATATTAACTAGCACAGGCAAAGACAGAGTTAACCTTACACAAAACTTGATACATCTAATTCCACTGAAGCCAAAGGCAAAAAAACCCTCAACTTCAGTCATTCAGGATTGCAACCCCAAATGTTTTATAAAATCTGAAATACTGTGTCATTTTTAGCCACCCTTAATGTATTAGATATAATGAAACATAATACAATGTACATTTTCAGACATTAATTGTATTGCTGCATAACATGATATTTTATATTTGTATAAGAGATGAGCAACATGGTGAACAATTAGTGTAAAACTGCATACCAAAATACAAAAAAATGCAATCACACATATCTGTATATTTAAGTGTACATGACTACAAATTTAGGAAGGTACATTCAGTTTATTTCAGAAAAAAGCTTTTAAGCAGTTATTTGAATAACAGTACTGAACAATGGAACACTGAATAATAGTAATGAATAATGCGACACTGCAAAATGATTTCTTCTCTTAACACTTACACTTAAAAAATACTTTCCTTTAACATTTTTAAAAATGGTATGGCAAGTCACAAATATTTATTAATAAATAAATTACTCTTAGTCAGAACACAAATAAATTATGAAACCTAAGTAGGTTTGTCTTCAGACTATGCTCAAGAAGAAAAACAAAAAAAAGAAAAACTTAACAGGCAAATTCTAGCTTCTCAGAGAAAAAGCTGTACATGATTCCAAAACTGTGATTTAAGGAGACATACCTGCTGTCTATTACTGGGCATATATGGAAGCATAGTTGAGACATGAAACATTATTTCATAATCTTTGTATGTAGTATAAAGGGAATGGGTTCCAGTTGAATCAGCTGAAAATGAATTTCAAAAGTGAATGAGTGAATATAGACATTGAATCATGAATACAAAAAAACAAAACAAAACCCCAACAACCCACCCTCTCCTCTTACACCATCTGAGAAGCTATGATACTGATTCCAAATTATCTCCTCCACCTACACATCCTACTGTGAGTGTAACTGGGACATCCAGCTGGTCTATTGTGGAAAGTGAAAATTACCTGCTATGAATTAGGTGCAACCTCATATACACAGCAGCTAGCTGCAGAAACTCAGATTTTTCTCTAGCCAAAACAGAAGGTGCATTCTAACTTTCTAAAGCAGAAGTGGAAACTCTTTTTCTTTTCAGAGGTCATGCAGACCTGTAATTGGTGGAGAGCAGAGTGAAAGCCAAAGGGAGCAGAGTTTAAAGCATTTAACTTATTCCACATTTCTTTTCCACTATGTCACTATTCTCACCTTGCACACAAAGCAAAAAGTAAGTGATGCCCAAACAAGAATTTCAAAGAGCACAAGTGAGTCTGCAGCACTTGAAAAGCCAGAAAAATACTGAAGGCTGTATGAAGTCAGTCTGAGGAAGCTGTAGCCTTTGGGCCAGAGTTTCTTCAGCTCAGCTCTGAAATGATTGTGCCAGTAAGAGAAACCTTACCTCTGAAAAGGCAGAAAGGAATGCAATATAAACCCTGTCTCAGTAGCTTCCCTTTGTATAATTAGACAACATAACCAGCAAAGGAACAGCTTTTCCCAGTTCCCTGTCTATCATTTGGTAATAACCTGATATCTTCTTTGCATCTGTAGTTATAGCATAAAACTTAAAACACAGACACAAAAGAGTGTGTATGTATGTGCATGCATGTATTTAAAAGAAAGAATCTGCACTTACAAAAGACACTTTCTCAAAACAGTATTGCACTGTTGCTTCTGTTTTTATTGCATTGTGTTACAGAAACTTACTTTTATTATCTAGTTGTGCTCGGTATTTATTGAAGCCTTTCAGCCGTACTCTCTGACCTAGAAGATCAAGGAATTCTTCAAAAGCAGGTCCTGCTGTTTCATTGTTATACATCTCTTCCTCTGTGCTTTGGCCTGCTTTGCAATACAGAATCCCAATCTTGTGCTGAAAACTCAACTACAATTAGGAAAAACAAGTTAACAGGAGAAATCCTGCCCACAAAAAGGTCTTTGATTTTATAATCTGATATTTTGCAAATATGACAGTGTAGATTTATTTTAGAAGCTACAAAACAGCACTTTAGGAATACCACAAATATTAGAATATAAAGCAGAATACTGGATGGCTCAAGAATCATGTACTTTTTGCGAGCTACAGTGAGATTATTATTTGTGTACTAGCTTGACAACATGAAGATCAAATTATGATTCAAATATTTAAACCTTGTGATCTACATTAATTTATGATGTGAATTTCAGCATCTGAAAACTATTTCTCTTTTCTCCTTTTAGCACAAAAGTAGGAAACCTAGTGTTTTGACTATCCATTGGTCCCCGCCAGCAAAGCCAATGGTCAGGACACCATGTTCTAAAGAAGTCTATTATTATCCAGAATATCAATTACTGATGATATAATACAGAAAGGCATTAATTAAGATTTACTTTTTGACTGTTTAAGGCAGGGACAGGCAACTTTTTTGAGACCTGGGCTGGTCTCCCATAGCCCAGGTCTCAGCTGGGCCGAGGGGGGGGAATGGTGGTGCGCATGCGCACCCTCCACCGTAGCGCGTGCGACCCCCCCACACACGCTGCCGCTGCGGCCACTATTGCAGCCGCCGCCATAGCGCACGCAGGCACGGCGCATGTTGCGGCCGCCATTTTGGAAGTCAAAATGGCGACTGTGACACGTTTGCGCTTGTGAAAGAGTACTGTGCATGCACAAACATGTCGCGGCCGCCATTTTTGACGAGCACAGCCGAAAACATGCCCCGACGGCGGCGTGCGGTGATGGCGGCAACCTTAGGCCTGGGCCGGTAAGTCCGGGGCCGGGGCCATAACCAGCCCCCGGGCCGTAGGTTGCCAGTCCCTGGTTTAAGGGATACAGCATACTTTCTCATATTAACCTCATTTTCTAGGGGTAGAATGCCTTGAATGCCTACTGAGATTATTACTGAGATGAGATGTAATACACAATTATACACTGAAGCAATGCTCATATCGCCAGGAGGAAAAATGGGATAGCTTATTTTACCCCACTACAAACTCATGTTTTAAAATACGTCAGCATACACAACAATGCAAAATGCACCCACACAAGCCTCCAAACAGTGAAACCAAACTATCACTCTGATCCCAAAAAGAGAAGCTCATCTTCTCCTGTCTCCTTAGAAAGCTCTAGAATGTATAACAATGATTATACAAATCTTTCTTATTTTAGGAATATTGTCCATATATTTCCACTATAAACTTTAGCTACATGAAGTGTGATGAGTTGCATCAGACTCATCTTTGCAACAATATCATCCATTCTCTACTTACAAGATCACATGAAGTATACTAGGAAAGATGTTTATAAAAGTCTCCAGCACACTCTCCAAAAATAGTAATTTTGTTTTTTTTTCCCAAAGGGGTTGTCCTCATTGGCCAAAAGGCCCATGTCTTCCTGGCCATGTATTGTCCAGTTCAGATAACACAGGACAAAACTCCAGGACCAGGATTGGGCCCAATCTTGCCAGACCAGATGCAGATCCAACCTGATCCCAGGCAAACAACCTTTACCTGGGGTAATTTGACCCCTGGTTTGCCAAACCCCAGCTGCTTAGATAGCATACCATGCTCCTTACCTTGCCATGCCATTGCTCATACTCAGAAGCCCCTCATCACCACATCTGATGCAGAAATGGGGCACCTGGTAATGTGAGTGCATCCAGGTCCTCTGTTTCTGTATCATATGTGGTGACAAGTGACTTCTGAGTATGAGTGACGGTGTGGAAAGGTAGAGCATCTGCCAGTAGCGAGACCCAAGTTGGCGCAGAGATGGGTGTGTAAACACTCTGCACACTGACTCACCAACTGACCCAGATGAGGACCAAAACAGAATTGGCTCAGTCCATGCTATCCTGGTCTGTCTGCTCAGCCCCAAACTCATTCTTGTTTGTGACTGTCATTACAGGTTCAAGCATCTGTAGGTTACATGTACTGCTACTAAAAAATAGTAATCAATGATTATTTTCTTGTTACATTTTTCTCCCTCTTCAGCTTTATTCTAACTAAGCAATATCAAAACTGGACAATTCTGAAGTTCATAACTCAGTTATATTCCCTATATCTCCATCTATTAATGGCTGGAGATAGAAAAAAGACCAAAGGTGACAGAAAACAACAGTCTTGGTTTAAACAGTTATCTATCTTGCCTTACCTATACACATAATCACATGTGCTGAAAAATACTTAGGCCTAAATCAAACTGCTACTCCTAGCTACAAAATATCCATTGAATCAATGGGATTAACATAAGTGTTGATTAACCATCCAGCAACTGATTCAATTGGTCTACTCTAGTTGGAACTAGCAATTGGACCCAGGCCCTCACTAAATCATCCTACAGCTGAGGATACTGATGCACAGATCTCAGTTCAACCATGAATTTCAAAAGCTGGCTGACCCATGATCCCATAATCCTATCTGTCAGGATAAAATGCTGTTAAGATAATTTGACATAACCCTATATATAGTTCCCTAAGACTCTTGAAAAAAAGGGTGACATACACATATAATTATCTGATTGGTGACAAACCTAAAAGCATGTCTTTCCTCACCTATATTTCTATATTACATGCATACTTTTATTTCAGATAAGTAAATATACTTTTTAACTATGTAGAAAACCAGATTTGCTTTACCAAACCAAAAAAAAAATCTCACCATTATTCACTCTGAATTTAAAGTATATGTTCATTTCATTGTTCTTGCAGTGTTAACTTGTTAAGATAGCCTCAATTACAATTTCAGTTCTCTGAGCCATCAAATGTTCTACATCCGCAGCAAGATTACTGTTGTGAATAAGATGTGCTAATTATAATGAGAAAAGAAAAATCTGAAAAGGTGAAAGACTGGGAAGCTGACGGTTTCTTACTGTTATGCAATCTGAAATTCACGAGTGCTAGGTGTTTACCTGAAACAGCTTACTAAGCTATAAAATCCTCATGGTGCAATACAAATCTACAAAAAGATTTCTTTTTGTTAAAGTTCCTGAGAAATCTCATTTTCACATCATATGTAACTGTGTGAATATGTCACATCAGAGATTCAGGCATATTTATGAAAGCAACATCTTACAATACATGGGCATACACAATCAGGGGAAACTGGCAATACCTACCCCCTGTTCATCTAGTTTAAGCAGCTGTTCAGAGACTTTGGGTGAGTTGGAAGCTTGCCTTAGACACTGGATGCTCAATTCTGGTATTACATATTCCAGTACTTCTTTAAGAGGTAAACCCCTTGCTGTGCCATGTCTAGAAGTAGATGGAATGGCATCTTCTAATATGGCTCCTCTCAGTGTTGTAAGCTAAAGTGAGAGTAGTAGTTTTAATTTTAGTCTTCAGTAAGTAAAAAAGAAAACTCACACTCAATTTATTGAAATGTTTGGTAAAAGTTTAAAATAAACCTCAAATTTAAACTAAATACAAACACACTTTAAAAGAGTAAAATAAAGTAAGTTTTAACCACATTGTTCCTTGAGAAAAAAATAAATCAGGAGCAGGAAACCTGTGACATTACAGATGATGTTACATCTCCAACTCACTTTGGCCCAGCAACCATGGCCAATGACAAGAGATGTTGGAAAAAGTCATACATTAACATCTGGATGAACACTATTTCCCCATCCCCAACTGTACAAATGATATCAGCAAACTATCTGGGAAATGTGGCTTCGATTATGAATTGGTCAGCGCAAGATTTCACAATAATACATTTTATGAATACTCTTCATACAGAAAGGATTCCCTTGACCAATTAATAAGTAGAGAAAAAAATGAAAAATTAACTTTAATTGTACTAATTATACTAGACAACCAGATTTAAAATATGCAAAAATCTATCTGAAAATGTACATGAGGCTTGATTCTCACTGCTTTTGTTATTTCATATGCCATTATTTTTTAACCATGAACACAATGCTCAGTTTTGCTTCAGCAATAAAATATTCTGTTGTGCTTTAAACAATCTGTAAGCATACAAATTAAGCAGCTAGAAATTCCAAGATCACAAGTATATTAATATAGATTTAAAGTATTTTTAAAGCACAACTCTTCTTCAATTCTTCAATTTTTTTCAAAGCACTCTTCCTCTAAAATTCTGTTCTCAAGTCATCTTAAGAGTTCTGTAATCCTCTTCTGTCAAGCATCTGTAGCCATACTTATTCTGCCCATTTGCTGCCTCTGTACTTTCAGGCTCACCATCTGTTTATCTTTGAAGAATACAACAATCTCATCCAGGTCCATTCTACAGTAGCTTATATGACCCGCCAGGTACTGTATGTTTTGATTCTTTGAGTGTCACCCCATTCTATCTACAAGTCACAAAGGGCCTAAGCAGACTGCCAGAAATAGTGCACATTAAATTGAGGCACTGCCCTGGCTCAGTGCTAGGGAGTCATGGGAATTGTATTTTTTTCTGAGACACTGAGCCTTCTCTGTCAAAGAGCTTTGGTACCACAATAAATTACAGTTCCCATGATTCCCTAGCATTGAGCCAGGGCAGTGCCTCAATTTAATGTGCTCTATTTCTGGCAGTCTGCAAAGGCCTATAGAAAACAAAATGAAGATTGCAATCTTTCACACATTTACATAGGAATCAGTTCCACTGAATTTACTGGGACTTACTTCCAAGTAAACATACATAGTTTTTGTCATAAGTGCTGCTCTCAGACCACAGAAATTGAAGAAAAGAAGATGGACAACCTAATAGTGATATACTCAATGAAACAAAATGAAAATCTGTTACAAAACTGATAAGCCATTGAAAACAAATACAGAAAGGCGTTAAAAACAAAAAACTCTAATGGAATACAGACACGGCAACAAGAAACAGAAAAGACAGTCTAATCTCACAAGTGAGCTGGATTCTAGAATTAGCCACTGCTCTACCAGGTACAGAATGATTTTCAGGAGAAAAAAATCAGGATTATATTACATAAAATGGGGGGAAATGAATGTCAATTGGGGGCTCAGAAGTAGTTGGAATTTGTTAGCAAGAGACACATGTCTGACATTTCCTTATACTCTGCTTTCTCTCAAAATAGAATGACTATCAAACTTTTGTATTAAGGTTAAAGTATTCAAGGACTAGCTAACAAAGAGTTTAGTTGAAAAATCATAAGTAAGAGCTCATCTGTCCAAATTTCAATCTATTGTTTACATTAAGAGAAACATAATGCATAAACTGTTCAACTGCAGGTATGTGTGGCAGTGATTTCCATGACTTGTAGTGGCTGGAGAAAGTGTCACTGATATAATGAGTTATTTTTCTGTACTTGTGTTTCTGAGAACAGGTTGGGACTGCTCAAATGACACACAAATTATTGTATGAGTTTGCCCTCTATTTTATTCCACAGATTAGTCTCATTAAGGCCTCAATCTGAAATAGATGCAAATCCAGCACTATTAATTCAGAATATTGTTAAAATGAAGGGGAATATACTTAAAATCATTAAAGTGTGTTTTGCTTAGCAATTTTGTATAAATGACCCCCATGTCATTTATCTTTATCTTGCACACTGGGCAAGGGGGGGGGGGAAATGGGTGACCTTTAATCCTAGCCTTTTTTGCCTGACAATGCCTCCTCATTCTGGGCTTCCAGAAGCACAGGGGTGGGTGTGCATGTGTCAAGGTATTCAAATTACCTATAAAATGGTCAGGAAAAGGGTGACTGCTAGATCATTGGTCCTGGCATCTAGATTAGTTCCTTTTCCAGACAGCTGCATACATGTGGGTCAGGGATGTCCACATGCAAAAATAGAAATCCAATGTGGAATAAAAATAACTCAATGAATTTACTATTTCTGTTTCATCATCCTAATTCTGGAGCAGTGCAGAAGCCCTACCTCACTTGTTCTGAACACTATACGATAGTTGAACTGTGGACCGTCTTTTTCCTTTGCATCTTCAAACTTCTCCCTCCGGATGCTGACTGCTACTGGTCCTAAATTTTCATCTATTCCAAAGTAGTTTTGGTGCTCTGTAGTACGTAAATAGAAGACAATAATGAAATATTAGACTGACAGATGCTTCCTTATTCTTCACATGAATGTCACTGGTTGAGATTAGACATTCCTTCCTTCCCACTGGCCATATACTTTTATTGTGCCTGATGAGTAGGCAAACAATGACACCAAAAAGTATGATGAGTCTATTCAAGTCAGGACATCTGTTTAACCTAGATGGCTTTTTAGTTTATTAACAGACAACAAATTTAATTACTAATAAAAATACTACTGGGTTGTAACCAGTGCAAAGAACACAATTGTTACAATAGGACAGTTTCAATTTAATAAAGCCAAGATGGGTAGACTTCAGACTTCCAAAACGTAATGTTTTTATTAGAACTGTTGGCTCCTCCAACAGAGCCTAGTACATAATACACTTAGAATTAAGGCATTCTTGGCCCAGGAATTTGGCTTTGAATACCAGAACTGAATGGAGTTATCAATCTTTCCAAAGAAAAGTCCACTCCTGGTTATTCCAAGCTTTCCTTAGTTCATCACTATAATTTAAGACAGTAGGGGAAACATTGTATTCTTGTAGTTATTAAACAAAGAGTCAAAAATCTTTTCCAATCTATTGCAAATCATCTAAAGATCTATCATCAGACTCTGCACTTTCTTCTGTCTTCCTGTGCAAAAACAGTACATGCAATTAATCCTAGATTAGTCAATTTATTTATATACCAGCATGCCTGAATATATGATAATTTCTATCAACAAAATATGTACTGATTTGCACTGTTTTTATCCCAGAACATTTAAAATCCAAAAGTTTACTTAACCAGAACAACTGATTAAATATCTATAAATTTGGGGGGAAATGGGCCACACACATATTTTCTAGATGTTTAACTATATGCAAGCAATTAAATTTTCTGTAACCTTTGCACTAAGCAGCCATGTAATCACATTCCTCATTTTAACAATCATAGAAATAAGTCTTATTTCTTGTTTATTCTACCTATATGTTCATTGAATGTAGGGAAGGAGACAGGAAAACCTACCTCTCTTCTCTCCCCCACCCAAAAAAATCTTCTCTAAGGGGGGATGCAGACCAGGGCGTTGGGAGCGCCCTGGTCCGAAGCGCCGCAGGGCCAAGGCAGCCTCACCGCGGCGCTTCCCCAGCGCATCTAAAAGGACCGCCAAATTGGCGATCCTTTTAGATTCAAGGGAAAGTGCGCCCTAAACTCGTAGGGTGCACTTTCCCTGGATTATCCTCCGCAGCGCGTCCGGCCGCTGCGGAGGGAGGTCGCCCTGAACGCGCCGGGCGTCCGGTGGCCTGGAAGCGTTCAGGGCGACCTCAGGAAGAGGAAGGGCCACCGCGCGTGCGGTGGCCCCTCCTCTTCCTGGCCTCGGAGATGGCTCAATAAGCCGTATGCCGAGGCCCTAAGACTATTTCAAGAGCATGCCCAGATATATTTTCCTCCCCCCCATCTGTTTTTGGAAGCACCTCTATGTTTATCAAAGGTCTTCTAAAGACTCAGAGGTTGTGGCTTAAATACTACCCCATCATATGAGAAGTGAGGATGCCAACAGACTAACAGACTGCCAGTGGTTGCCCAGTAAATTTATGGAAAATACCATCAGTGTATATCACTTGCCAGACATGTTCCAATGATGAGCAGGACCCACAAAATCCAAAATCTCTTCTTCCCCTAACATACTAAATAACTGCTCTAACAGTACACCTGACGTGAGGCTGGGGTAGATATTTCACCCTATTTCAAGGAATTGGGGGAGAAAAGGAGGAGGCATGCTGGATATGGTGAAACAGTAAACACAGCATGTGTCAATTAATTCACCAAAGAATCACTTCTTCCTACCTCAGTATGGTAGAATTGCTCTATCCACTGCTTCGTTTCATGCTACTCATTTTTCTGGATTGTTTTAATTATGTTTTATCGTGGACTAACTCTAATTGTTAGTCCCAACTGGATTACACTCCAATGTACATGTCCTTTTCCTCTGCCTCCATGCCACCTCCTTTGCCTCAGGATGTTGGCCACAGACAGCAGTTTTGTACCAGGAGCTACTACTCGAAGTGCTGTAAGATAACCTATGATGGCAGCTTGGCAATAAACGGAAAAATAAATAATGTATACAGTAAGACAAGGACTGGCTGCTTCCACTGACTCTCAAAGTTTGAAGATGAAAATAAGGG
>CM034701.1:328671204-328687531 GCA_020142125.1 Phrynosoma platyrhinos
CTCGGAGGGCCGCATCTGGCCCCTGGGCCTTAGGTTGCCTACCCCTGCTCAATAGGATGGCTGAGCCATGGGAAAAGGAGAAGGGTCTCCTGGGGAGTGTGTAGACAGTGCTGCCAATTGATCCCCCATGGTAAGCCAGATATTACTATCAGTGCAGATATAGCCTTTGTGTCAAACTGTTTAAAAGTTTTATTTGGTTTAACTTTTGTGGACTGCAACTATCATGTATTAAATCTTTTGCCAAGTAAAAATTTTAGCCTTTAAACTGCCCCGGGCCACTGTTGATGTTTTGTTTCCTCTCTCATGCCCATATGCTGGGCAATGATTATTAGACACTGACATATCTAGTCAGCAAGAGGCTCAAATTTTATTGAGAAAAATGGTCAGCAACATATGTCAGGAAACTGGTGCTTTTGAATAGGAGCCTCTATAACCTTACAGCACAGGTGGGCATTGTGCAGCCCTCCAGGCACTGAATTTCAGCTCCCAGCATCCTTCATCATTGTTTGTGCTGGCTAGGGATGCTGGGAGTTACAGTCAAACAACATCTAGAGTGCCCTGCCATTCTCATCTCTGCCCTACATCAAACAGCAACACCCTTTGCAAGTGAGATTGAGGCTCCTAGAATATTCAGTGTAAATAACATCTTAGTTTCAGGCTCCTGGATATTTCCAGTTGTAATGACGCACTGGTAGATTGCAACGCCCATCCTCCTCCTCAGCACTGGCTGTGCCAGCTAGGTCTGAGGAGGATTACTATTCTCCTGGAAGAGAATGAAAGAAATCAATGAAATACAAGGACCCTGAAAGTTCACTCCAAGAAATTTAAGTATCTTGCCTCCAGTTATACAAAGTATATCCTGAAATAAAGGAAAACAATACAGATTGGCTCTGGCAATGTGATCCTGAACATCTTTTCCCAGAAGTAAGTTTAAGGGGGCTTGAGTTCAAGGAGGCTTACTCCCAAATACATATACATGGGATTGCAGCCAAAGCCACAGTTGCCATGCCATCCTAGCAAACAGATCTGGGGCATTCAGCAAACTGCAGATGTACTTTGGCCCTGTACTTTTCCCCTTAAAATTTAGTAGTATATTATAGCTTGGGAAAGTATGTCTTCAAAGGAGCATTTACAGACTTAATGCAATCTCCAGAAAAGGCACACTTTTGTCTTTATAACAAAAAAGGATAAGGGAAAAATATGAATGTCATAATATGAAGCAGGTATACTGTAAGGAAAAGGATTTACTAGTCTCTAGAAAGATATACCTGTATAATTGACTCTGCTGGGGTGTTTCCCTTTATACCCGGCTTTTGACTTCATTCCTCAAATGAATAAAAATGCAATTAGTGAACCTTTTTGTTGTCTTCATTTCTTCAGCCCCTTTGGAGAAAAAGAATTGGAGAGGTAGCAGTAATAAATGAATTACAATTCATCCACTAGGTGAAATAACCTCTCAGAAAAAGGCAGGGACAAGAGACCAGACAATACAATGAACATTCTGTCCAACAAAAGAACAATTGGTCTTAACACTTTTAATCATAACTATAACATGAGAGAAACAAATGGGCACACTATGTGTTACCAAATCCTGGAATTTGGCAATGACAAGCAGTCTCAGTCCACTGCTGTTTTGAGAAGGGTGGTAGACAAAAGAATGGAATTTCACTGTTTCTCTGACAGCTATTTTTAAATCTCAAAATCACACAGGTACATTCTCTTTCATTTTCTCTTGCACACAAACACATATTTACTTTTTATTTACGATTCCATCTTTTCCCCATGAACTGCGATACAAGGCTGCTTATGGATAAAATGAGATATTTTTTTAAAAAAAACCCACAACCCACAAGTATTGATGAAAACAAACAAACAAATCATAAAAATGCATGGATAATCCATACAATAATTTTAAACACATCCATTAAAAATAATAGAAATAAAACTTGAGATGCTGTCAAAAGCCCTTTAGTTAGAAACAATGAATTCATGTAAGCCCTGTGGGGATACACAAACACGCGCGCGCACACACACACACACACACACACACACACACATATATATTCTATTTGTCTATTTGCTGATGGATGGACATCTGTGGCTGCATCTGCACTGCAGAAATAATCTAGATTGACATTACTTTAACTTCCATGGCTCAGTGCTCTGAAATTCTCTGAATTGTAGTTTGTTGTGGTACCTGGGCTCTCTGACCGAGAAGGCTAAATGTCTCACAAAACTACAATTACCAGAATTCTATAGCATTGAGCTATGGCAGTTACAGTGATATAAAACTGAATTATTTCTGCAGTGCAGATGCAGCCAAGGAGGGAGCCAATGTAGCCCCCCTGAGAAGGGAGAAGGGTAACCACCAAAAAGGCCCTCTATTAAATCTCTATCAGATAAGCCTATGAGGGTGGAAGGAATGACAGAATTCATAAGCTGCTTCTGAAGATCTCAGAGCCTAGACAGGTTCGTACGGAAAAACACAGTCTTTCGGATAGCGTGGACCAGGGGCATAACTATGGGGGGCACAACAAGGGCATTGCCCTTCACAAATAAGAATTCTATGTCTCCCCCCATTAAATTTCTTTTCAATCCCAAACTGCTAGTGTTGCAGTCATTTAAAACTTCGGTTGAGCATTTCATGCTCACTGACATTTCACAGATGAAAACTGTGGCAATCGTGGCTGAACAACATTAGAAGAACAC
Organism: Phrynosoma platyrhinos; assembly: GCA_020142125.1. Lineage (NCBI taxonomy): Eukaryota > Metazoa > Chordata > Lepidosauria > Squamata > Phrynosomatidae > Phrynosoma > Phrynosoma platyrhinos. Next base: position 328,673,914 of record CM034701.1, read on the forward strand.
ACAGAATGGCAAAAGTTATTAATAAGGAAGAAGACAGAGATGAGGAAAGGCTGCAGCAGTTTGCTTTTCCCCCAAGTAAAGGGCAAGATTCTGCTCACTCCGCTCCTCTCCTTCTGGACGAGTTAACTAAAAGTTCAAACTATTTTTGTACTTTGAACTCAGGTTACAGCAACTGAAGTAAGACAAGGACAAAAAGAGAGGAGGAGCGAGAAACTGGGACATTTTAAAAGCAGTTGAAAAAGTAGGATGACAGAGGAGTAATCAGGACTGTCCCTCTCAAATCAGTTGGTTGGAATTATTTATTTTTTATTTATTTATTTCATTTCTATACTACCTTTCTCTCAGAAAGGGACCCAAGGCAGCTCACAGGTGGTATGGCATTTAGAAATATAGTTCAGGCATCTGAAGAAATGGGACCGGCACAGTTACCAAAGAAATATGAACACAGCAAATATAAGAGTTTAGGGGGGAACATTTTTCAGTGTCTCGCTTTCAGAAATACTAAAAATTTGGGAGATTGCAGGAAAATTGATTTGCAGATCATAATTCTTATTTGGGGGCAAAGACTTAATTTTGCCTCCTGCCTTCATAGAATCACAGAGTTGGGCCATCCAGTCCAACCCCCCTGCCATGCAGGAATACACAATCAAAGCTATACACTTTGTTGGGCCCAAGGCATACATACATTCATACCTAAAAGCAAAGGGGAAGAACTTGGGAAGATTTGGAGCAGAGGTTGTTTGATGTTCCTCTCCTCATTACTGCAGGCTCCTAAAGTTGCTTTCATGACGAAACCTATAAGCGCTTCTATACTTTAATATGCAATAAGTGTGTAGTTGGTCCCTTGGGGTTTTCCCTTCTTACCAGAAGGGCATGAGGATTAGTCATTCGGTAACCTTACTTTTCATTATACTTGGAAACTAGCAATTCACTGACATTTACAAGAATGCAGCTGTCTTGTAAATTTCACCTCTACTGCTAACCTTATTGAAAAAGAGCAGGCAGATACAGTGAAAATGCCACATGTTCAGCGTTGTTCCAAAACATGCACACAACCAACCAAGTTTTTGTTTTTACCTGAATTTATCCTGTACAATCTGATTGCATTCCTGATAATTTTTATTAGAGTATTGAAATTTTTCCTCAATGCTTTGTTTTAATTTGTATGCAATAGTACCTTGAATACTAGTAGTAAGGCCTATATGAAATTGGAGAGTTATAATAAATTAATGAAAAATACAGATAAAATCAGGATGATGCCTCTGTTGAGTCAGTGGGTAGCGAAGCCCAAATGAGTGCACTATGAATGTATAATGTCTTACAGATTTAGGTTGGAGTCACACATTCATCCACACACCTGTAAGTTGCAATGTGTAAAAATTTGTAAGTTGCTATACTGAATATATCATACACATCTATGCTTTAGCCATTCATGCACTCCAGTTAAGATGGCAGCATTATGGCAATGAACAGCACCTAAAATATCAGTACTGTAGTATTGGCAAGCATATTATCAGATAAATAATCAGCTCACATCCATGCACAGTTTGCATGGTGTTATTACACATTAAATGCATTTGAATGGCCATCTTTTTTTAAAGTTATTTGAATTGAGTACTTAACTGCAGTGGAAGGTTTGGCCCATGCTTTTGTTAAATAAAATAAACATCTTTTTTTTTGCATAATGGATGGGCACACAAATTCTCCCTTAGGCAGGAAGAAAAGCAAATTACTTTCACCTTAGATTGTCCATGCAAAATCATTGGAAGCACTCCCTCATATCTTTCTCTTGTGCTATATTCAGCACTGAATGTCCCAAGTTGTGCCTATTAAGCATTCTGGCTGTGCTTTGAAGCCCTTCTTCTATAGCCTGTCACTGTTGTTCCTAGAAATAACTGACAAGTGTATTATGGCAACGAGTGCAAAATGCCATTCCCAGCTAATCCCTGTGCTTACTGTAGGTTGCAACAAAATCCAGCCCATAAAAACAAAGGCACGAAGCATTTTTTTTTAATGAAAATATATTTAGAACGATGAGATACTCCTTCCACATAAATTATCTAAATCATCTAATCTCCAAACTACATACAATTTTCAGCTTTTGTTAGAGACCATTTAATTGTGCACTTTACTTACTGCAGATTGTTTTAAGGAATCGCCTGCTATGGTTGTCCACCACTAGGTGTCCCCTATTAAAACTGCTGTGGTTCCAAAATTGTTCTGGATTGGTTTTCTCTGGTATGCTGATCTATTAGTACAGGTGTAGGCAACCTTTCCCCTTTAAGGGCCGAGGGACTTCAACTCCCAGAATCCCAGGTGCTATTGGCCAACATGGGACTATTGGCCAACATGGCTGAGGCTTCTGGGAGCTGAAGTCCCTCGGCCCTTAAAGGGGAAAGCTTGCCTACCCCTGTGTTAGTATTAGTATTAGCATTAGTATTAGTATTAGTATTTGCTTATATTTCCTTATACTTGCTTATATTTCAGGATTAGCTGCTTTTATATGTGCACTGATGTAAACAGTAGCTGTTTTTATATATTTGTTGACTGCCTTCAAGTCAATCTTGATTCATGGCAGCCTTATGGATGAGAGATCTCCAAGACCCTCTGTCCTCCAATGCTCTCCTTAATTCCTGCAACCCCTTAATACCCATGACCTCCTTAATAGAGTCCATCCATCTGACACATGGCCTTCCTCTCTCCCTACTTCTCTCCACCTTCCCCAGCATTATTGTTGTTGTTTTTTTCAAAAAGAGGGACATAATAAAAGAAGAATGCAGACAGACACTTTCAATAAACAAAAGAAAGAGAAAAAAACATGGATGACAGAAGCGATCAATATACATTCCCATCCACAAAAAGGGAGACACAAGAGACTGCAGCAGCTATAGGACCATAACACCGATCTTCCATGCAAGCAAAATCATGCACAAAATTCTGCAACATAGACTCCAATCATACATGGAAAGACAGATCCCAGAGGTCCAAGCAGGGTTCAGGGAAGGAAGAGGCACTAGGGATCACATTGCAAACATACAATGGCTAATGGAGCACACTAGGGAATTCCAAAAGAAAATCAGCTTTTATATATGAACTCAGGTAAATATTGGCTTTATTTGTATGTGAGCTCATTTGGATGGGACCTGCTACTTCAATAAATGTTATGCAGTACTCTCTGCCTGTTATAAGCATTAGTGGACCTTAAACAGGCTTCATGTGACCTTAGGAACCCAGTTTTGCAGCCCCTAGAGCCCTCCCATATATATAGGGTTTTCAGGCAAGCAATCGGGACGGCTTACAGATTTAAAATATTACAATATATGATCCCCCCCCCAAAAAAAAACTCCTCCCACCCCTTAAAATAACATTAAACATCAGACATTTACACAATAGAACAATAAAAACAATCAACAATAACATCTAAAAATCATAATAGCAGACAGGCAGCAGATTGTGCATGTAGCAGAGGGTAGAGATAGGATGAGTTCACTCCTTAGGCTGGGAAGAACTAGTTTGGAAAGGCCTGCCAGAAGAGATCTGTCTTTACAGCTTTTTTAAAGCTGTTTAAACTTGTAATCTGATGGATCTCTTCCGGCAGGCTGTTCCATAATCTGGGAGCGGTTGCTGAGAAGGCCCTCTGGGAGCTTGTAGACAGCCTAGTTTTAACAGGCTGAAGCAAATTCCTCCCAGAGGACCAAAGTGTGCAGGGTGGATCGTACGGAAGGAGGTGGTCCCGAAAGTAGGTTGGACCCAAGCCATTTAGGGCTTTAAAGGTCATAACCAACACCTTGTACTGAGCCCGGAAACTGATTGGCAGCCAGTGAAGTCTGTTCAAGACAGGTGAAATGTGGTCTCTCCTAGATGTACCGGAGACCAGTCTGGCTGCCATATTCTGTACTAATTGAAGTTTCCGGACTAAGCACGAGGGTAGCCCCATGTAGCGAGCATTACAGAAATCAAGGTGGAAAGTTATCAGCGTGTGCACCACAGTTTCGAGATCCCTTACTTCCAGGAAAGGGCGCAGTTGACAAATCAGTCGAAGCTGATAACAGGCACTCCTGACCATTGCATTTACCTGATTTGGCATCTGGAACCCTCCTACCTCATATATCACACCAAGTCCCCAAAATACTTGCAAAAATGCCCTCTAAACCCTCTCCCCATCTCATCCAAACCACCACCACCAACTACCACCACCATGTGGTCAAGTTGTGGATTGGAAAACTGGCCCTGAATCCTACACAGTTCCACCCCTTCTCCTCAAGCTAAAACAACCCTGTTGAGTTTTATCTAGATAATGTTTTTCATCTTCAGAGTTTATTTTATGCAGGTGTGTACTACTTCAGCCACGTTGACATGAAAACCTGCTGTCAGAGGCCAATGGAAATATTAGCTAGCTATATTAATTTGTAGGAATGCTTCCTGCATCCATTAAATGCACGCTAACATAGAAATCTGTTCATGTCAATCTGCAACAAAAGTCATAACTATTTTAATTGCACTTCTTAAAAGAGACATGGCAAGGCAGGGGCTCTCTAAACCTAATGCAACTGTTACAGAGTTCTTGAAGTTGCCATTCTGATACATGATTTCTATTATTATTATTATTATTATTATTATTATATTTCTATTCCGCCTTTCTCCCAGGTTTTTATTTTTTTTTACAGTACTGTGATTCCACTTTATTGCACTGTGATTCCACTTTATGGCTTGTGAGTGAGTGGCTACAGTATCAGCAATTACAGCACTGTGATTCCACTTTAATTACCACAGCTATGTTGCATGGAATCCTGGGGTGTGTACTTTGGGGAAATACTAGAGCTCCCTGGCTGAGAATTCTAAATAGCACCTCCCAACAGCAAATCCCAAGATACCATAGGATGGATCCATGGCAGTTAAAGTAGAATCATAGTGCTATAAATGTAGTGTGAAGAGACCTTAGCTAACATACTTTATGCTCTCCAACAGTCCCAGTTTGGCTTGGATGGTCCCAATTCCACTTTCTCAACTGCTTTTAAACTGTCCAGGTTTTTTTCCCCTCCTTCATCTTTGGCTTATTTCATTATAGGGGGAATAGTACCGTAATTGTACTCAATTAAGGTTGAATCTACACAGGCTAAGAATGTGTCTTTATCTCAATCCCAGTCCTGTTGGAGCACACACTCATTCTGATGTGAAAACATTACTTTTCAATGTATGAGAGCTTTAAGGAAATTTGGAAAAGGCTCCAGTTTATTCTGCTGTTTTGAGGAAGAACTGTTTTTTTTTAAAACAAATGTGTGGTATAACCCCTAAATTGGGATTATGATGGAATTAAAGGTGGGGGCAGGAGGTGTGTTGGGCCAGGTTAGTGTGTGATCATCTAAGGGGGGAAGCAGATGAGAGGATCTGGGACGCCGCGGGACGGTGCGCCGCGGGACCGAGGCATCCTCACTGCGGCGCACCGTCAGTGCCCCTGAAAGGAGCGCTAAATCAGCGCTCCTTTCACAAGTCAGTGAAAGTGTGCCTCAAAAGCGTGAGGTGCACTTTCACTGACTTATCCGCCGCAGCGTGTGCGGACACTGTGGCGGGAGGTTGCCCTCGGAGCACTGGCCGTGCGGAGGGCTGGCGGCTCCGAGGGCAACCTCGGGAGGAGGAAGGGGCACAGAGCGTGTGGCTGCCCCTCCTCTTCCCTGCCTCGAGGACGGCTCAATTAGCCGTCTGCCGAGGCCCTAAGTCAGGTAGTTGCCTAATTCACCTGATTGTTTCCACTATGGAAAGGTAGTTCCTTTGCTTGTATCTGCATCTGGAAAAGGTTGGTGTTGCCTCTTTCCTTCCTTCTTTCCTTCCTTCCTTCCTTTTTTAGATTTGGTATTTGTACACAAACCTTCACATACATACTGTTGCACAAACTCACAAGTTAGCATTTCACCTTCCCCATTCTACTGGCTTCACTTTATAGGTGGGCAGAACAACGGGAAAGCAAAGACTATTTGATTAAGTAAATATGTGAATTATGCATATGTGGCAGCATTCAACCCCACCACCACCCCTGCCAAGCTGCTGCAGTTATGTGACTAGACATAAGCCAATATGGTAAACACATGCACACAGTGGAAACACCCCCTTGCACCAATGTGGCTACATAATGGGGGTCCTGTGTGGCTTTCTAAACTGATTTCAGTTTGGATTCAAACAATCATGTATGGCAGTGAATGGGTTAAACCAGGGAAGGGATACTACCCAGCGGAGCTGGGATACAGACCTTATGTAGAGTCAGCGGGAGACAGAGGAAAGAAGGAACAGTCTTACCCTCCCCAGTTGTGGTAGCAATGTTTCTGTTTTTCAGGCTTTCCTAAAGTCTACATAGATTCCAGGGTTTCTCTACGTAAAATAATAGCTTGGTGTGTTCTTCCACATTAATAACCTTTGCCCTCATTTTACCTGGTCATACCCTTTTCAGTATTCTCTGATGCTGCTCATCCACACATATCCCAGTTTTATCTGTGAAATGTTGGAAGATATGTTAGTTGGGATGTTTTGGGAAGGAGTGCTCTTCACTCTAGCAGCTGGAAGCACTGTGCAGCTATCCCATTTTTTTCTTCCTTAGTAGACTACTGCACTGTTTCCAGATGAGAGTATTCCTCTACAGCCATGTGACTTCGTTCATGAACATTTACAAGAGGCTCTTCGTAGTTGTGTTATCTTCCATTCTCCACCTGACAGGAACCTCTATGGTAAAGGAAAAGACCAATATATGTGATGGGGAAACAAGACAATGGAGGACAATGTAACATCTGGGAATGAGGCAAGGTGAAGGCATGATAAAAGCCGGCTGGTCTCATTGAGTAGAAGTCTTTCTCAGACTTATTTCTAAGGTCCAAAGCACACTGCTTTAACTGCCCTAGCTCGATAATAGGCAATTCTGGGAACTGTAGTTTTGTGAGACATTTAGCCTCCTCTGTCAGAGAGCTCTGGTGCTACAATAAACTACAGTTCCCCGGTTTCCCTAGGACTGAGCCAGGGCAGTTCAAGTGGTCTCAGACTGGATTATTTCTTCAGTGTGTTTTTGACCTGAGTAAGCATGGTCAGGATCAGGCAGTGGCAACTAGTGGCTTCCCAGTCAGTTGGGTGGTGAATTTGCTCTGGATTTGAGTCTGAACTTTAGGAGAGCCTATCCATGCTGCTGAGCCCATTGGGAGATAGGTTTCACCACTGCTGATATGTCATTTAAAGTTCAGACTGAACCCCAGAGTGGATTCATCTCCTAGGGAGGAAGAGATTAAGAGCCTATTTTCCATCCTTAACACGGCCAGTCACAAGCATAGCTATTTGCAACATCTAATAGCCATTTAAGTCTAGGAGCTGCCCAAATAAGCTAATGCTAACCCATATATTTGGTAGTGTGTTTGAGGTTTCAACAAAAAAAGTTAGTTATTTACTTTGTTATTGTATTTTCATTGCTAAGGATAGGGAGAGGTGCTTGGGGGATTTTGTTCCTCAGATGCCAAATTAACTCTGCTGAGTTTGAGAGCTATGCACTTTTACTCTGTAGTGTGTGTGTGAAAGGTGCCGTTTGCTACTCCATTTCAAGTAACAAAATGTCTTAAGCCATTCTTGGAACAAGCAAGCCAATTATAGATTCAGACCGAGGAAAGTTTTACAGACTCTTGCAGTCTCTTCCAACTTTATGATTTTATAATGTTATTATTTTATTACTCTGGAACAGAAATTCTGAGCTTACTAAGAATCAATGGCATCTCATGTTTCGCGGGTGAATCTGCTCTGGACTTTAGTCTGAAAGGAGCTATTCAAGTGGCAGCACCTATCTGGGTGATAGGAGTCAGCACCTTGGATAGCTCTTCTATAGGTCAAACTAATGCCCGTACTGGATTTACAATACCCACTGACATGGGAACCATCAGCCTCCAGTTTAGAATCCCCAAGGAAATAGTATAATGTTCCTCTACAGATATGGTGAAGAGACAGTGTATAAATATGCCAAATTTAAAAGGGGGATTTTTAAAAATCAGCTATGAACTGGGAATTTAAATGCATGACAACAAATCAGTTTTTTCTGCATGTATACAGGTGAAGAAGACTTCACATGAGAACATACAAAGCATCTGCTATACCATAAGACAGATGTAGTTTCCCATAATGTTAATACAGCAGAATGGCTCGCGTCAGTCAGCACTTAATGTAGTCAACCAAAATTATGCTGTACATTCCCAAAGCCCACAGAATAGAAAAAGAGACCACTTGCTTTAATTAGCAATATCCTCCAAATGAGGATGCCATTAAATTCATTACAAAAACAGTATTTCCTTGCATCTCTCAATGCCTCCCTCTTCTGTGGTTTACCAGCAGGAAACCACTGGAGAGGAGATACTCAGATAAGACTAGACAACATGCAATTAAGATTCATACACTTGCCATGCTGACATTTTCCAGTCTTTTCTGAATAGATGGGAGAACATATGGAATAATAGCAATTTAATGATATTTGGATAGGAAAACACTTTAAAGTTCTGCACTGCCTCCCATTCGAGATGAGTAGAACTTCCAAATACTGTAGCCTAAATTGCTGAATTCCTCTTGCCATGATAACTATTTTGAGCTAAGTGTTGGACAACCCCAGATTATTTTATTCATTTATTTGATTCATTTATTTGATTCATGTTTTCTTCCAAATGCAGGTGGTTATAATTCTCTTCCCACCCACAGTAAGGCTTATTGTTATTGTTATGTGCCTTCAAGTTGACTCTGACTTATGATGACCTTCTCAGAGTGTTTTCTTGCTAAGATTTGTTCAGAGTGGGTTTGCCATCACCTTCCTCTAAGGCTGAGATAGTGTAACTTGTTCAAGGTGGGGTTTTCATGGCTGAGCAAAGATTCAAACCCTTGTCTAGAATTCTAGCTGAACACTCAAACCGTAACACCATGTTGGCTGTTTAAAGGAATATGTAGTCATATATAAAGCAAACACAGAGCTTGTCCTATTAGAAGGAAAACTGAGGCAGCTGATGAGTCAGAATCAGTGGGGTGGTCTATCTGACCCATGTCTTTGTCTATACTTTAAAGCAGGGGTAGGCAACCTTTCCCCTTTAAGGGCCGAGGGACTTCAGCTCCCAGAAGCCTCAGCCATGTTAGCCAATAGTCCCATGTTGGCCAATAGCTCCTGGGATTCTGGGAGCTGAAGTCCCTCGGCCCTTAAAGGGGAAAGGTTGCCTACCCCTGCTTTAAAGGAATTATCCAAATTCTAGACCAGAAAATAATGATGATGATGATGATGATGATGATGATGATGATGATGGCAGCTGCCCCACAAATATCAAAGCCAGGAGCTTCCCCTGATGGATTATAAGTACCATCAGGTAGTTAAGTGTCTTCCATTCCAGACAGCAGTCTTCTGTTTGAAGGCTGGTCAGAGGACAGATTTCTATTTGAAGGCAGCCTCCATTTCAGTGGTAGCCAGCTTAAAACTGATTTTAAGATAAAGAAAAATAAAGAAGGGAAAGATAGGGCCCTGACACTGTTCATGAACAATTATCACTCATTTGGCAGATACATGTTCCTGGGTCCCAGCTCCAAATTTGCATATCTTTACACTTTACACTTTAATTTACACTTGAAAATTTTATGCAGATCTTCATCCTCCTTATGCAAAGGGATGTTGTAGCACCTTTGAGACTAACTGAAATAAAGAAGCTGGTAGCAAGAGCTTCTTTCTTCCAGTTAGTCTCAATGGTGCCACACGAACCCTTTGCATATGTCTTTGAATTCATCCTCCTCTGTCCTCTTCCTTGACAATGACTTAACTCCTTTTTTGGAGATGTGTAAGTAGCTTCCAGCAGAGTAAAAAAGAGACTGATCTGAATGAGCAAGGCACAATCCACACAGGAGTTCTGCTGCAAAAATGCCATGGAAATACATGGGAGCTGTGCAGGAGCTGTGTTCTGCATCACTGTATTTCATATACCTAAACATTTAAATACACCAATGTTTTAATATTAAATGATAGACATGAAAGCTGCATCCTTCATAAGGAAGCACTGAAACAAAACGGGGAGGGCAGCTCCCACTCTATCATACAATGAGTTCACTGAATGTCAGAAATTCAACGCTGGCATAACTGGAAGCTATAGTCTCATGCCTTACAACTTTGTGTTGGGGAAATCAATGACATGTTTTTATTCCTTCTTGAGCAAATTCCCTTGGTGCACTGGCAGTGGTTATTTTCTACTGTCAAAGAGAATGTTGCACAGCACACCATAGAGAATCGGTCATGGTGCCAATCCTATTCATGTCTACTTAAATGTAAAATTCATTGAAGGTCTTAGGGTATTTGCTCAAAGTATGCCACCACTGATCTGCCATGCCTTTTTCTAAGAATGCTAATTCCCCTAGAGCTAACATTGAGAAACTTGCCCAAAATTCTCCTGCATTTTCCACAGGATTTCCATTGTATCATTTCACACTTTGCTGGCTGCATTTCAGAAAATGTGAAATAATACAGCTAATCCATTGTTTGGATTCCTGAAAATGAAATGTGACTCTTTAAGAAGGCTTATTCCCCCCAACCCTTTAAATTCTTTAACATTAAAAGAAACACTAGCATTGCATTTCCAGTCTGTAGACTGGTAAAAGTAGTAACAAAAATAATGCTGGTAACTTGCAGTGTTCAGGAATATTCCAGGCAACCTCATGGGATTCATTACATCATTCCAATTGCTGGTCTCAACTAGAGTAGATCTTAAAGTAATTTATATTACCATAAGAACCATTTAGCAAATGATTCCTAGGCTTGGTAAGTCAGCAGTTGCCTGTAGCCATGCTGATTGGGGGATTCTGGCATTGTAGTCCAAAAAAGTAACTTTTCTAAGTTCTGGAAATGGATCCTAGAACAGATCAAGCCTGAACTCTTCCTGGAAGCTAAGATGATTAAATTGAGGCGATAATACTTCAGCCACATCATGAGAAGGAAAGACTCATTAGAAAAGGCAATAATGCTAGGAAAGGCAGACAGTAGCAGAAAGAGAGGAACACCACATGTCAGGTGGCTACTCAGGGGGGTTGCAGACTGCCAGAAATAGTGCAAATTGAGTCCACTTTAAGGGTTAGGGTTAAGGTTAGGGAAACATGGGGACTGTATTTTATTGTGGCACCAGAGCTCTCTGACAGAAAAGGCTCAATGTCTCAGAAAAAAAAATGATTCCCATGATTCCCTAGCACTAACCCTAATCCTAAAAGTGGAGTCAATTTGCACTATTTCTGGCAGTCTGCAACCCCCCTCAATCAGGTAGGCTCCCAGTCTGAGACTGCAGGTGCCAAGCAGAGCAGTAGTGGATAGAGGGGCTTGGAGATGTCTCATTCACAGGGCTACTACCTTGACCCTGTTTGAGCAACATGGTTCAGCCAAAGCATAGTACTGGTATATGGCAAGGGCGTGGGAGACAGCTGCACAATTAAACACTACAGAACAGATGCCCATTTCCTGGAGCTCCCTGACATCCTGTTATCAGAACTCAGTTTGAAGTCTGGTGTTTGTGTCTGAAGAATCAAGGCAAAGCATCTGTTAATGGACGTTATCACACGGGGCCTAAAGCAGTCCCATCCCCGTCGCATCCCCGTTCCATTACGGTTCCTTTTCAATCCAGAACTTACCGGTATACAGAAAGCAGCATCATTCCGGTATCATTCTGGTCGCGGCAAAATGTAATTCCCAAAGAAACCGGCATTCAAAAGGACGGGGATGATGCTGGATGATGCCGCAGTGGGACGGGGATGGGACGGGGATGAGACGGGGATGGGTGCGACGTCGTGTGAACACATGGGGAAAGGAAGCGCAATGGGATGGGGATGCGACGGGGATGGGCGGGGTTTCTCTGCGACGTCGTGTGAACACAGGGGAAAAGGAAGCGCAATGGGACGGGGATGCGACGGGGATGGGACTGCTTTAGACCCCGTGTGATAACGTCCAGTGTCTAGGCAAGGAAGTGTAAGCAAAGTGCTCAGATTCCTCATTGTGTGAGGCCAGGGTGTTTGTGCAAAATGGGGATCTCTGTAACATTCTTGCAAGATTGTTTTTGTTGCTCATAAGTAACAGATAATGCTGCTCACTAATGGCACATTGCTAATATATTTGTTTTTATTATTTTATCACTTAAAATATTTTCCAAATGACCACATTCTCCCTGCAATGACTTTTCAAAAGTAATGAGTCAGCAGTGCTTATTGCACCAAACCCTTCTGATATTAGTAGTCTTTGCATTACTTTTTAAAAGAGCACCATTGATCCTTAAAGTGTTACTTCCAATATGACACTGGGTCTTAAGTAGGCCTGGCTAGGGCCAAGAGAGATCCTGTCTGAGTGCTGTGTATTTATTGTCAGAGTAAGAGTCTTCTCCTATGCAAGGTTTCTATACTAATAATACTATGCTGGGCCTGGATGCTGAGTTATATTAGCCCTTCTATTGTGCTCCGTTAATATGGGTGGGGCAATCTTCAATGCAGAGGAAGCAATTTTTAAAAGTATACGTATACCTCCATTAACAAGGCCTCTGACAAAGAAGCTCCTTTTAAAAAGTCTTTTTATGCCTTCCCAGTCCCTGCTTTCCTCCTACTCCTCTATCTATCTGGAAGGGTTTTTTTTAGACACATCAGCATTGGAAGGATGATGAAAGAAGGCTAGACAAACACACTTTCAGTGGTTGAATGTTGGACTACGACTCTGGGCATCTAAGTTCAAATCCCCACGCAGCCATGGAAACCCATTGGGTGACCCTGGGAAGTCACATTCTCTCAGCCTCAGATGAATAATAATAATAATAATAATAATAATAATAATAATAATAATAATAATAATTTTTATTTAATACCCCGCCCCTCTGAAAACAATCGGGGCGGCTTACATCATAAAAATCCAACAATAGTTAAGAACAATTACCTCCCCCTCCCCCCCTTAAAAATACCATCGCACCCCCACCCACCCCACCCCAGAACACATCTACTTCATTAACCAAGATATACCTTTAATAATGCTTTTAAATCCATTCGTTGTGTGGGCTTTGGAAAAAAAATAACAAGGCCAGTCTAAAGGAAGCTGCTTTGAAAGTTTTACTGATCTAGAAGCTTGAAATAGCCATTCTTTATTATTTACTTTTCCTGTTCATTCCTAGAGAGAAATTTTCTAAATTGTCATTATACAGTACAGAACTGGGTAGCTGTATGTGGCTCCCAAGGTTGTTTGTGTGACCCCAAACATATACACCCCAGACTCTCTTGAATTTCTTTTTTGCTATCAAAAAATGGGCAAATTGCCTTTCTTGGAATCCTCTGAGAGTCTCAATTCACATTTTAAAATAAGTTGCACTGTATAACATAAAATAACCTCATTTTCCAAGCAGAAGTGGAAAATGAGGATAGCCCATGTAGTCCACAGAGGGTGTCTTGATGGAAAATTGGCTCCTGGGCCAGCCCAAATTGTTCCATACCCTCCAACATTCAACAGATGAAAACTGGGACTTGTATGGGCGAGCTAAATCAGAGTATAGTCAATATGAGAAAAGTTTTAAATGAAAAAGACCACACAAACTAGGAAATTGTCTGGGAAAGCAGTAAAATGGCTGATAAGACC
>CM034701.1:328697769-328709696 GCA_020142125.1 Phrynosoma platyrhinos
CAATATGGCTGCCCAGCTGCTCCTCTCCTTCTCCTCTCTCTGGCCAGAGCACCATCAGATCATAATAAAAATAAAAGCATCCCAAGAGCAACAAAAACAATGCTTTTTTAAATCTTACCATTACCAAAGTGAAAGCATGGGAGTGGGGGAACACAAATCATATATTTACAACAATCTATTACTTGCTATACATATGACATACATTTCATCAGATGCACAGAGTGTTCCTCAGTTGGCTATTATATACACATACAGGTCTAATACAGGTTGGGGGAGAACAAATTAAGGCCTTCCCCATGGTTATAGCTCTCATCAGCTCCACCCAGCATAGCTATTGGTGAGGAATGATGGGAGCTGTAATCCAACAACATCTTAAAAAATACATTATGTTTATCACCAATGTAATGGAATGGATTACCCTAGTGTTAACATATGTGCATTTTCATAAAATTGTAGACACATGTGAAGTTCCCTCTATGACCCCAGACTGACCTCTGAGGGATGTCAGCCATAATCCCCTAGATGGCAGGTCATGTAGGCACTGAGAGACCTGCCCAAGACCACTGGAAAATTCCCTACCAGACAGGTTTGGGAGTTGCCAAAAGGGAAAGACCATTACTGGAAAATACACATAATAGTCGTAGGCTTTTTTTCTCTGAAGATGCTAGCCATAGATGCTGGCGAAACGTCAGAAAGAAACTCTTCTAGAACATGGCCACACAGCCCGAAAAAACCCACAAAAAACCTACACATAATAGTGTTTATTTGTCTTGAGTCTCACACTTAATGGGGCAGTGATCAGATTTGACTGCATCCTTTTCTCTAGCCTCCCTTCCTTGATAGTTTTGAAACCAAATTCATCGTTGAAACTATGCTCACACCTAGGTTGACAAAGCTAAACCCATCAACGCCTTTGTCTGACAGCTATTAGGATTATAGCTAGAAGGCAGGAATTCCCTAAAAGAATCCTTGGATTTCTAGGCTCTGTGTGCTATTGTGAGAGTGCATGCAGACTCCACATCAGTCTGTATTCTGATTTAGCTCCCGCGACCATCTCTTCTCTTCCCCCCATTTTGGCGGCCGTGCTTCATCACCATCATCATCAACCTGCGGATCCAAGTCCGGAGAAGCCTTCGGAAGTAAGGATTTCCCCTCAGCCTAGTTCCTCTCAAACTATCCCTGCTTTCACCCATCTTTCCTTCTAGTGTGTGTGTGCCATATTTGAATGTGTGCAGTTTTCCCCATTTGTTAATTAAATATTTAGACTTTAATTTGATAAGCCCGTCTCCGCGTTTTCCCTTGAGAGATCTATTAGTCCTCTGGTATACATAACAGTACACGGTTCCATGAGGCTTTGTTGGGACCCCACTCTTGCATATTTGAGCTAATTATAAATTCCCCTAATTAGATCTGATCCTAACACTAGGCATGAAGTAATAATAGGAGGACAAGCTTGTATAATGGACAGGATTCTCAAAAGTGGTAAGGTTTTTGGCAACATTCCTGTTGGTATTGTAATCTTGCATGCATCCATGAAGTGCTTGTGTAACTTTTGAGTTTGTTGTTGTTGTTGTTGTGTGTCTTCACAACATTTTCTGCTTATGGAGACACTAAGGCAAACCTATCATGGGGTTTTCTTGGCAAGATTTGTTCAAAGTGAGGTTAGCATTGCCATCATCTGAGGCTGAGAGAACATGGTTTTCCCAAAATCATAGTCCAACACTCAAACCACTACAGCACACTGATACCTCTTGCAAATAATAATAATAATAATAATAATAATAAGTTTTATTTATATTTCCCACCTCTCTCTACAGATCGAGGCGGAATTACACGATAAAATTAATACAATATACAAAATATAAACAATAAAGTAATAAAAATCAGAACAATAATAATAGATTAAGGGAATAGAATACAATATAATAAAAATAAATGAAAATAAAATAAAATAGGATAAAATAAAATAAAATAGCTGATCATTGTCAGAGTCTAAAAATCTGGAAAATCAGATGGATAGGCCCGTTGGAAGAGCTCCATCTTAAGTGCCTTCTTGAAGGCTTCTAGAGTAGTAATAAGACGGATCTCCTCTGGCAGGCTGTTCCACAACTTGGGATCTGAAACCGTAAATGATTTTTGGGAAGTTGTGGTAAGTCTAGTTTTATGGTGTTCTAATAACTTCTTCCCAAATGTTCTGAGAGTGCGGGGCAGATTATGTGGGGAGAGGCGTTCCTTCAAGTAACTTGGGGCCAAGCCGTGTAGGGCTTTAAAGGTAATAACCAACACTTTGTACTGTGCCTGGAAGCTAATCAGCAGCCAATTAAGAGATTTTAATACAGGTGTTATATGGTCCGATCTAGATGTTCCAATGGCCAATCTGGCTGCTGCATTTTGAACCAATTGGAGCTTCCGAACGTGGTACAGAGGTAGCCCCATGTAGAGCGCATTACAGAAATCCAAACAAGAAATTACCAGGGCAAGTATTTGCTTCAAAGTCCTTTGTGGGCAATTGTTATGAAAAAATATATTTTCATGTTAGGGAAATGGGACACTATGTGTAAATGCCTGAAACACTAGGAATGTGCCAGGAAATTAAACTGTTTAGACATGCTTTTTAAGATGTAGTCTCCTTTGGAGCAGCAACAATCATTTTACACTGTTACAAAAGCACATGAGAGGTTTTCCCAGTAATGCCTCCCTTGGTTTAAGACTGTCCTTGGGAGTTTTCTTTCTGACTCAGGCTCTGGTAACAGTATGCTCTGCATGTGTGAGGTTCCTCTTATCTGATGGTTGAAATGAGTTGGAATGTTATTACAGCAGCTCCCCTGACTCATGGGGAAGTAGACACTGCACTAATATTTCACAGTGTTAGCCAGATAGTCAACAGGGGTTGGGAGAAAAATCCCATTCCACAAGGAAAAAGTTGACATTATAATTTGCTTTTACAGTGAACCTTTCTTGCTGAAAAGATCCTTTTATAGATTACAGAGCTATCAATTTTCAGTGCAGGGATGACTCGATATCCAGGCAGTGGGAATGTTGCATTATAGTATTTGCAAGAAACAGTCAAAAACAGTTTTTCCATTTGAATGCAAGAACTGAGTGAGTGTGTACAAAATACATTTCTTGGATGAACAATGTCACTTATGGGATGAATAATGTCACATATTCTCAGTTTTTCAGTTCTGGGTGGACACTAAAGCAGTATTTTCTTGTTTATCTTTTCCCACAAAAGAACCACACAAAAATGCATGGAAGAAAGGGGAGTTTTTGAAAAGGGTTTTTTTTTCTGAAAAGGACATTAGACACTCCAGTTATCCTGGATTACTGAATATGTAAACAAACAATCAAAAATCAATTTCCATTCTTTTTATGCTATACCTCCTTTATATAACTTTCAAATGTTTTTGACTGTGAGCCAGCAAATTGGACTGTCTTTTTAAAAATTGCTGTAAAGGACTGAGGATACCAATTTTTACTCAAGCTCCACTGGTGGTGGGGAGAGGCTAAAGGATCTGGCCAAAGAAAAGTTTTGCCACCTCCATGTTATATGCAGCAGTGGAATGCTCAACATTGGGGAAAGTTATATTTTTGTACTACAACTTCCCAGAATCCCGTACCCAGCATGGCTAATGGTGGATTATCCATTTTTTCTATTTTCAACCTAAGATGGGAATTGGCCATACACATCAATTAAACAATACCCTTTCCCGATAGTTTATTACCACTGGTAGAAATGTACATTTATAAGTGATAGATCACATTTGATCCACACTTGTAGCAGCTGGTATATGCTAGTTCACTCCTTAATAAATCAGGACCAAGATTTATTAGGCTGTACTGTTACATAAACTACACTGTTGTTGTTGTTGTTTCTGATGAAACCATTAATTTAAGCAGCTAAATTATCTAACTTTCCTTCAGATGTTAGCCAAGTGCGGTGATTCCACATCTTAGATAGCAATATAACCATTCCCAAAGAGAATGCTAAAATTATGTTATACCATTTTTAGGGCCAACTACTGCTAGAAATAGTGCAAACTGAGTTCACTTTAACTGCCCTGGCTCAGTGCTAGGGAATCATGGGAATTGTATTTTTTCTGAGACATTGAGCCTTCTCTGTCAGAGAGCTCTGGTGCCACAATAAACTACAGTTCCCATGATTCCCTAGAACTGAGCCAGGACAGTTAAAGTGGACTCAATTTGCACTATTTCTGGCAGTCTGCAAAGGCCCTAAGATCACAAAATCTTTTGAGCTAATTGGGCAAGATGTGAAGCAAAGCAGGTTTTTGAAAGGATAGGTGTAACTAATGTTTAAGTCGTGGATTCTGCATCTGGTTACCATTTTAAAATGGAAAGTGGGAGGAGGATGGAGATATTTAAATTATACTCTAACAGGAACTCAGATGGTTTCAAGTTTCTGAGACCCTCCCATGAATTTCTGGGAAACTCCCAAAATAGTTGATACTCCTATTTTAGAATATAAAATCTAGCTGTTCTCAACCATCAACAGTGGGGGACTAGAGGCTGAGTTTTCCAAGTCATAATTCAACATGCTAACCATTGGAGTACACTGGCTCTCAACCTTGTTAAAGCATAGCAAGGAATGATTAAACAATAGTCACCATCAACTGCTCTGAGTTTCTGCCAATGAAGCAAAAGCCACCCATGAGATTCGCTCTGCTAGATAATAGATAGATAATGGCTGTACATAATACTCATTATCCATATCCAAGGGTTGTGTGTACCAATACACAACCAGTCCCATTAAAGCAAACAGACAAAAGATATAGGCAAGCCTTATTGTATGAAATGCAGGAAGTGTTAGTTACTTTTTGAAGACTGAATGATTTGGCCTATGTTGATACAGTCCATATTGTGTAGGCATCTATGGTTTGTGGTCTGTCCACCATATATACAAGTGCACATGAGACGGTTTAATACAAGGGCAGGCAAGGTGTGGCTCAGCCATCAGGATCATTCAGCCATCAGGATCATATTTGTGCCCCGCCCAGAGATATGCACCCAAATTACCTTTTATTGGGCATAAGGGCATTTGTTTTCATGTTCTGGGGGCCTTTGGGAAAATTCAGGCTAAGGGGAGTCCTTTTTCAAACAGGAAGTGAACTGGCATGCCACTAGCCAAAGTGAGATGGACTCAAGCAGCTGACTTGCCGGGTCATGAAGGGGCAGCAACTGTTGTATATTTTAACATTATTGCTGTGTTTTTACTGGAGGAAAAAGAAGGAGGAATGCCTGCAGGATATTCCCCCATCCCCAGTATGAACAAACTCAGACAGCCTTATGTACCTTGGCCAAGGGAGACCACTTTGACCCATGATGAAGACTAAGAACTCTATTTGCCATTCCTCCTTAATCTCAAGCCATCCCTGAGGTCCATTCATGTCATCTGAACTTTCCAGGCAATATTATTCTGCATGACTCATATAATTGCCTATCTATTACCCTTCTAGGCTGTTACTTTTGTGCATGACATGCATGTTTCTACATAAAGGCTAATTAGGCTAATTATAAAGAACTGGGGGATATTAATGATCTAGGATTCATTATTGATTTTTGCTTTGTTTTGGTTCATTAACTTGGCTTCGACAGTTTGGCTAAAGGCACAGAGAGCAGGAAAAGCCGTCTGTTAGGTGATAGATTGTTCCAGACTGAACCACCCAAAGGAACTCAGTGGCCTTTGTAGCAAAGGTCATGGCTTAGCATTTGCTTGTTTGTAAGCATGTCAGAGTCAATAAATACTTTAGTCTGTATTATAGAGATGTGGCAGCACAGGTGGTTCCCATTATGCAGAAAAAGGAACTTCAGATCAGAAAAGAAAAGGGACATTGGCCAGGATATATTCTACACATTTTCTGTTGTCAGATAACATTGCCCATTACTCCACACAGAATATCACTGCTTTGCTTTGAGGGGTGTAGGTGAAGATGAGTGTTTCAATTGTTTTGACACTATGGCTCAGGAGCTGTCCTTAAGTTTTGGGTCACAACTTTTCAGGCACCTTAAAAAATATATCAGTGAAGTTGACTGAAGTAAATAATTCAACCTGTATACTTTGGAGAGATTCCAGCATGGCCAAGATGGATCGTAAGCTTCCCATGTTTCCCTGCCAAAAACAGGAGCAAGATAAAGCCGCAGACTAAATTGAAAACTCAGCTTTGACAGCTTGATGGCTCAGTATAAAATGCTTCTGACATTCCCGCACATATGTTGAATTACTCTCTGTTAGTCTTTGGCTTTTGAAACTGGCACACAAACAACCTGAGCTCATGCTCCATTTGGGCCCTAAAGAGACATTTCAGAAAGATAAACAAAGCAGGTAAATTATCAAGCTCTGGGTATTGTCAATTAAGGACAGTGGAATCACACAGCTCATTCCAGCAGTCAATAAGAAAAAAACTGCACTGGGTCAGCTTTTGCATTTTTCTGAATCTTTTGGACTGCACTAACTGTGGCAGTAAGCAAAATATGTTGAAACAAAATACATTCTAGTAAAATTAAACACTCTGGGTGAATCTGGCTAGGAGTGAATATTAAGACTGGAGGACAAGGCTAATTTGCAAGAGCAAGTGGAGTGTTGTGGATGCAGATCATATGCTCTGATGTCATGTAATTTCTTTGATGAGTCACAACTTTGAGCAAAAGTGAAACAGAAATTACAACTATGGCTCTAGTTGAAAGATTTGCAAAGTGGATAAAGATGGTGGTGGTTATGATCCCATCATTTGCCTGAGTCTTTTTCAGAAAGAGGTAAAAAAATGTCTCTCGGCATACATCTGCATATGACCAAAAGCTAATGATTTTGTTTTTGTATGCATGAGCATGAACATCTCTCTCTCTTTCTCTCTCTCTTTCTCTCACACACACAAGCCATTGATTGGCTATTGGTGTAATGCTGGGTTACTGCTGGGGAAGCACTTAAATTACAAAGTAAAGAGATTGTTAAAAGCCATTTAAATGTCTGTTTTGCTGAGAGACTGGCTAAATGTTGCTTGTTCCAGGCATTAAAAGCCACTTCATGGTCAATGCAACAGGGACCAGTGAAGCAGGGAAAAGGCTATAAACCCTGCCTGTGACATGGAAAGGGTTCACTGAAACTGACAGCTCTAAGGAATACACAACATCAGTGGAGGCTACTGTTTGCCATTGAGATCAAAGGGATGCTTGAACTATTGACCCTGGCAGAAAGTGGGCCACAAATTCCCATGCCCCATCATGTTCTGCCAGGACTAAGAATCTATTACAGTCCTATGTGCTTGCCCCTTGAGAACTAGCTTTTGCTGGTGAGCCACTTGCTCCCTTGCAAAAAAGTAGCAGCAGTATCAAGTTATTAGAGAAGAAAATATAGGAAATACTACAAGGTATTGCCATGGGGAATTACAGAGAAACTGGCTCAAACCAGATGTGATCTGATTCATTCAATCATAAATGGCATGAAAACCGTCATAAGTGTACATGTCACCCTTTACATGAGATGGAAATTGGATAGTGTGGGATCTGGCTTGTGTGGAGGCTGGCATATGTGCAGCTGTACATGTACAAGCTTCCCAGTTCCCTCTGAAGGGAAGAAATCTTGGGACATGGTACCACCCTTTGCAAATCAGCAAAGAGACAAGGAGAGATTATGGGCCTCTGCGGACAGGCCCAAAGGGCCAACCTGGAGGCAAAGATGGCATGGGGCAGCCGCACGCCAGCAGCCCCAAACCCACGCTGACACCATCTTGACACCGCACGTGGTTACTCATGGTGCACGGCGTCAGGACACCCTTCTGGCACAGCGTTCAAACACACTGCACTGGAAAGGGTACTAAAGAGCCACAAATCTGCATAGCCCCTATGTTGCTCACAGTGGCTGTTAAATAAGGGATGCTAATTAATTAAGCACCTGGTGCTAGAGAAGAGTGCTGAAGATACCATGGACAGCAAAAAGAACAAATATATGGGTCCTAGAAAAGATCAAGCCCAAGTTTTCTCTGGAGGTAAAGAAGACTAAAGTGAGGCTGTCATATTTTGGCCACATCATGAGAAGGCAT
The DNA here is from genome assembly GCA_020142125.1 of Phrynosoma platyrhinos. Lineage (NCBI taxonomy): Eukaryota > Metazoa > Chordata > Lepidosauria > Squamata > Phrynosomatidae > Phrynosoma > Phrynosoma platyrhinos. The sequence continues at coordinate 328,705,824 of CM034701.1, forward strand.
GAATCATTAGAAAAGACAATAATGCTAGGAAAGATGGAGAGAAGTAGAAAGAAGGGAAGACCACATGCTAGATAGATGGACTCAATTAAGGAGGTCATGAGTATGAATCTGCAAGAGCTTTAACGACAACCCATCATGTTTTGTGACAGGCTACAGAAGAAAGCCTGTATGGAGGAGATGGGGTAGCTATTGTGTTTCTTGGAACTTTGCTTCACTGATTCATATCTGCTTAGGGCTAGGAAGTTAGAAATAGTTAATTACTTGACATTTCCCCATACCTAATTTAGAACTTTACATTACAATCATATCATAAGGGGGATAACATTACTCCCTTGTAATGTAACTGTAACTTTAATATTACTTTTGTTATTACATGGTTAAACACAGTAAATGGTGGAAAAGGAATATTACCTGATTCATATGCTGGCTCCTGCTCTGGCTTTGTGCTCTGCTGTCAGTGTCGAAGTGATGACAACATAGATGGTGGAAAGTATGCATCCAGATGTGCTCTTTTAAATAACTAAAAAGGAACCACTTTAGCTACTTTTCAGAAATGTGGACAGAATAAATTACTATTATTATTTAATTGTTACATGTGTCTAATGAAGTGAGATGCAATCCTCAAGAGTTTGTGCCAAATGAAACATTAATCTTCAAGGTGCCAAAAAGATGGTGGCCAAGATCATCTATCAGAAAATGTGGCTGTGACAGCAGAGATCCATTGTTGTAGCTAAATCTCTCCATGCAACCCCCCAGAATTCACCATAGAAGCTAGGCAGCAACATCAACACAGGAATTTCTGAGGCACTGAGAATCAAGTCAGTGAGCGAAGAAGTGTCCACCTCTTTCCTGGCAGGGAGGCACTTTCTGAAAATATTTTTTCCCTGTTTGTAATATTTTATTATCTTTCTTTTAGTATAAAAACTATTCAACAAACCGTCATAAGTGTACATGTCACCCTTTACACCCTTTAATTCCCTAACCCTAACCCTAAAAGTGGACTCAATTTGCACTATTTCTGGCAGTCTGCAACCCCCTTAGTCCCTTAATATAACCTATCATTTATTTTTTCCTCTCCTCTCCTACTTACTCCTACCTTCTACCACTTACTTTATCTTTCTAAAATCTTACTTCTTACCTTCATTTTCTATCCTTCTTTACTTATTTTCCTCTAATTCCCCCTTATCAACCAAGGAAAACCAAAACAAAACAAAATAATAACACAAAGAAACCTTACCTCTATAGGATTTTCTAAATTCACAACCAAATCATCAGCAAATGTTTTTTATATTAAATTCTTATTCCTTGTAATCTATCCTCATTTTTAATTCATCTAATTAACAATTCTATCACCACTAGGAAGAGCAACAGCGATAATGGGCAACCATGTTGGGTTCCTCTACATATTTATATTGTATTAGTTTTATCACCATTGATTATTATTTGTGCTTTTTGTTTTCTATATATTTCTTTTATCCATTTTGCAAAATTTTCTCCTATATCCATTTTATTTATAATTTCCTCTAAGGTAGTTCAGTTAAGCGAATCAAAGGCTTTTTCCAGGTAAAAAAAAGCCCTATTTTTTTTTTGTCATTATGTCTTTTGTAATATTCAGTAATATCGATAATATATCTTAGATTATCTCTTATTTGCCTACCTGGTAGGAATCCTCTTTGATCTTTATTTATTGTTATTTTTAAACATGTCTTCAATCTGTTTGTAGAATATTGAAAAAAAAATGTAATCTGTATTTAATAAAGATATTGGCTGATAATTAGCAGGATCTTCTAAATTTTTGTTTTCTTTAGGAATTACTACAATGTTTGCCTCTTTCCATATCTCAGGTTTTCCTTCCTCATTATTTTTTTCTATTGTCATTTGCAAGGAGGTACTCAGTTCATTTAGAAATGTTTTGTAATAAATTGATGGTTGTTCATCTGGACCTGGAGACTTCCCCTCCTTGCATTGCAAGATGACTTCAGAGATGTCTTCTTTTGTAATTTTCATATTTAAGTTTTGCTTTTGTATGTTATCTATTTGCAGTGCTTTTCCATGGTTCAGATATTTTTTAAGTTTAGTTTTGTCTATGGGATGATCTTCATACAATTTGTTATAGTACTAGTGGAATACCGATTTAATTTTTTCATGTTCTGTATGTATCTTTTCTCTATTTTTAATCCTAATTATTTGTTTTTTCTCTTTTTCTTTTCTCAGTTTGTTTGAGAGCCATTTGCCTATTTTATTTGAATGTTCAAAATTTTGTTGTTTCATCCATTTCAATTTTCTATTTATTTCACTAACCATTTCTAGAAAGATTTGGTTTTTCAATATCTTTAATTCTTTAATTATTTTTTTTTAAATTTGGGTTTTCTTTTAGCTTTTCTTCTTGCTCTTTTATTAACTTGTTTAATCCATCCATTTTTCTTTTTCTTTTTTTCTTGTATGCTATGCTGCTCTGTTGCATAAAAAAATCATCTAAGGACCACTTTCCCTGCATCCCAGACTACCCAGATTACCCTCATTTTGGTATCTTTGTTCATATTTTCTTTAAAGTAGTTTGTTATCATTTCCTTTGCCTTCATTACAATGTTTAAATAGTTCTTCATTAAGTCTCCAATTTTTCTTTTTGTTCTGACCTTTAAATATCAAAATATGTGGGTTATGGTCTGAGATTGTTCTTAGCAATATTTCCAATACTTGTATTTCTCCCAATAACATTTTAGTAATTAATAATAAATCCATTCTTACCAATGAATTATGACTATCTGAGTAAAACGTAAAACCCTTAGCCTGATTATATAAATGTCGTCAAGTGTCCACCAGCATCAAAATATCTATTAAATTAAAAAATGTTTTGGGCAGTTTACCTTGCTTTTCTCAATCAATCAATCTGTCAGTCTTTATTGATTAGCCCATTGGCCATTTAAAATAAGAATATAGCAAAGTAAAATTCAAAAATAGTTACATAAAATTAAAATTATTAAGAATATAATAAATTACATATAAATGAAAATAAAATATATGATTACAGTAATATAAATACAATACAATGGATCCCATTTCCCTAAAAAGTAAGACAGTGAATGATATCAAACATCAGATTTCTTCATCACCCTTACAATTTACACCAGTTATCCCCACATATCTGGATCTTAACTGTATCGCTTTATGTAAAAACTGAGCTGTGCTGTTAGTTATTACAATTCCAGTTTCAATCGTTGCTTTTCTCCTATCTTTTTCACCGAACTTCTGTCAAATTTTGGTTCAATTACCCCACTGACATCACCTAATAAGTTGTTATATTCAGAAAGCATGCAAATGCAAGTAGATAAACAGGTATCACTTTGGTGGGAAGGTAAACAGTGTTTTGTGCAATCATGCTGGCCACATGATCACAGAGTAGTCTCTGGCAATGCTGGTTCTTTGACTTAGTAATGGAGATGAGCACCACCCCTATGGTCAGACACGACAACCTTGTCAATGGGGGTATACCTTTACCTTTTTACCCCATTGAAGTCACCTAATATAATTATGTTGTTATATTCATATTCTGACAATTTTTGTATACATTTTCATAAAATTCTTCTTTATTTTCTTATGGAAAGTAAATCCCTACCATTAATATCTTCTCCCCTTTCCATATAATTTCTTCTCCTAACCAGTGTCCCTTTTGATCTTTGAAGATCTCCTGCGAATTTATTTGTTCATTTAAATAAATAATTACTCCTTTTTTCCTTTTACCTGTTGAAGTTATATATTCTTTACCCAATTTCATATTTCTAATTAATCTTACATCTTGCAATGTAATATGTGATTCTTGTAAACATATGACATATTTTTGTTTTTCTGATATTAGAAAAGGTTGGGTTTTTT
>CM034701.1:328727585-328737708 GCA_020142125.1 Phrynosoma platyrhinos
TGTGGATTAACCAGCAGATTTGCCCCCGTGTGATAACGTCCTTAGCCATTATGGCTGGGAGGTTATGGGAGCAGCAATTCCCAAAGTATTTTTCCAAACTCAGAGTACAAGGAAGAGGAAACCTGTCAGTTTCATTCTTATTTTTTCAGGCATCATGTTGATGCCCCAGGCCACCCAAATAAAATATAGCCACTCACAGAAGACAAGCAAAGTTGGATCCATTGGACCTGAATCCACCACAGTAGTGTTACTCAAACTGGTCTCCATGGACTTGTGATGGTGCCCAAGCCATTGATTATCATCCCTGGCTTCTTTCCAGGAAAGAAAGAAACCATTGTAGCCAAGGGGAAGAAATATGGTCCTTGGCATAATGGGGGGAAAATAATTGCCCTGACATCATATAGCTTGAGATGCACTAAAATACAGCATCCAAATAAGAGTTGATCCAAATGATATTTTCCTTGTAAAAGTAGATCAAATTGGGTCTCAACTAGATAAACCTTTAGTTTAATCCTGCAGGGCTCTTTTTATATTTTTGTGTCTTGCTATGCTGAGTGACCCTTTGGCACTGTATGACTGCAACCCTATGAAATGCTAGTAGTGATGCTTACAGGAAACAATACTATTGTAAATAAGAGCAAATGTAGCAACTCTAAGAGACATTCCTACAGTACCTATGCAGATCAACAGAGCCACCACATTTGTCAGGCACAGAAAGTACCAGTCCATGTCCAGAAGTGGTGGTATACCTCCATAACATCACTCTGCACCACCGCACATACATTGCCTAACCCTGAAGTCTCAAAGAAATCTCCACACTTTGTGCTACTTTGACAATATGGTAGCATAGCAACCAGAAGCCCTAATACCAATGGCTGAGTACTCTTGAAGTTGAATGAAAGATTATTCTGCACTTGAAATCTGCCTTCAGACTCTTCCCACTCCTCCCTCATCATCTTGTAATTTTATTTTGTGGAGTTCAGGCTGAAGGGTGAAATATTTTGGTGTGGCAACAATTTGTTTGTATACTCTGACACATCAGAGCTGGGTGGTGACACCACTTTTGGTTCAACCCAGTTTTCAAAAGTGTTGATCTACACTTTCCTGAGCTGGCTGTGACATATCAGTTATTAAGGATGTGTGAAAAAAGTAACTTCTTCAGGGTGTTTTTAAAAAAAAGACTGACCCATTTTGTACCTTCCAGACTAAATGTGTACATGGGAGCAATTTGGGGTTCAAAATATGTACAGGCTTGTGATGCATTCCACTAGAGGAACAAAAAGGTATTCAAGATGTGACACTTTGCAAAATGCACAAAAATGCTGTATACATTTTAAACAGATACAAGTTTTAGTCTATGATGGGAATTGAGTCATCTTCCAGATGCCACTAAGCTGCAACTCCAAACAATATTTATCATTGGCTATGCTTGCTAAAGCTGATGGAACTTGCAGTACAATAACATCTGGAGGACCACATCATTGCTGCCCTTGCATTAGTCAGTGGTGGCATGCATGAATTAAAGCATCCATTAATAAATCCAACTGAAAAATGTGTTTCAAAATAATCATCACCTGGGGACAATTATGACTTCAAGGGCCTCTGTCTTCATCAAAACCATTCTTAAATTTCCCCAAAACAGAAGAGCACTGAGCCTGAACAATGAATAAGAATGCTCACCATTTCCTTCCCAGCCATTTTGTTTTGCAGCATGGTAAAGCGAGGCAGCCTCTCCCACCAGCAGATGTCGAGGAACTTGGGTGAAGAAGTGGTTGAGTACAGACCTGTATGTGCCACCCAATCTGCCCTGTGCTTCTATGCTAGTCTACTCATGTGATGTAGACCAAGTTGTCATGTTGCCAGCTGAATAGGATTGTCAGCCTAGTTGTACATGGAACAGGGGTGCCATCTTGTGAAACTAAGGGTCTGAGGGGAATATTAATTAGCTCAATAAATGGGCTGAGTTATAAGCAGCCCTGGGATACTTCCCAACATTTACGGGGGGGGGGGGGAGATAAAAGATTGCAGAGGCAGGATTCTTCAATCAATTATACTTTATTAAGAGGAACACACACCAAATGTGCACACGCGCACACACATACACACCAGCTAGGAAATATAGAGGTTAGCATTGGAATAGATTAAGAGGCTTCACTAACACTGATAATTACCATCGATGTGGTCACTCCTGAAGATGTGATTTGATGGTGGGAAATGTGGGACCCATCCGCTCCAGAGTGCTTGGAGTGTGGTAGCAGTGGGTTGGAACTAGTGGAATTCAGAGTGACGTGGAGTCAACTTAAAATACCAATTAGCCCAAGGAACAAAGAAAATGTGATATCTTTTATAAGGCAAAACTAGCCTGGGACAAAGACCAAGTGTCCTACATCATAGGGTCCAAATAGCATGGGAATGGTCATTCAAGATGGAGGCCTTTGAAGTGGGAATTGGGTTTGTAAAGGGGCACTCTCTGGCTTTGGTGCCAAACATCCTGTGATGAATTGCCTAGCCTTCCTGGGATGTGAGTATAGATTTCCCCTTATCACAACTCCCAAACTGCCCACATGATCTATCACCTTAAAGATCATGGTAGGTGTATTTAGGGTCATGGAGGGGCAAACTTCACATTTTATATCAAAAATGGAAGACTTCCAGTGACTGTAACACTTGTCTTTTACATCATGCAGTAAAATATCTTGAGCTGGTCTTCTCACTAATGTTCTCAAGGTAGGGAATGTATGTGTGTAGACATAATATATTTTTTAAAAAACAAAAGCTATTGGAGTAAGGAGAATGACTGTAGACAAAGTAGAATAAGAAGATTTTTTAGGTAAATCCATTTGGGAAACCAACAAGCTAGGGGGCCACATTAGTTCTCCAAAAGTCTTTGGAGGGTCACAAACATATCATATTCACCACCAGTTTGCCCTCAAACACTCGTTAGATGCTACGATGGCATTTTCATCACATAATACTTCATTTACTTCTTGTTTTAGGAACAAACATTTATCTGCAGTATTCTCCATGTAGAGAGTCAGTATGGTGTAGTGGTTTGAGTTTTGGACTATGACTCTGGGCACCAGGTTTCAAACCCACCTAGCCATGGAAATTTACTGGATAATCTTGGCTGAGTCACATGCCCTCAGCCTCAGATAGTGGCAAAGGCAACCTCCCTCTGAACAAATCTTCCCAAGAAAACCCCATTATAGGTTTGCCTTAGGGTCACCATAAGTCAGAAATGACTTAAAGGCACAAAATAACAACAACAAATTCTTCCTGTATCCTAATATCCCAAAGTTTTCAGGAAGTATTATTATGTGGAGGGGTGTGTGTGTGTGTGCGTGCGTGTATGTGTTTGTTAGTGTGTGTTTGTCACTGTTTTCATTCTTTAGAAAATAGTTTTCTGCACAAAAAAACTACATGTATCTGTGTGAAGTCGTAGGCTTTCATGGCCGGCATCCATAGTTTTTGTGGGTTTTTCTAGAAGATCTCTCCACAGAATAACTCCTCAACACTTCAGGATATTTGAATATCAGGGAAAACTGTACAAACATCTCTCTGCTCTAATATCCTTCTGGAGAGAGAAATGTCCGTCCTCTGATACGAAACCCATTTCATTACATGGAATGAAGAATTGCTAATATTCTTTCCATCTCTGAAGGGGTTGTTGAAACTGTAGGAAAGTACCTAAAAGTGATATGAAAACCTGAACTTTCCCAACAAAAAGTATATATAAAACATTTTCATCTACACATGCACTGCTTCATCCCATGAGAGGAAGTGAGGTTTTAAGCAGTCACCTCCTATGTGCTGTCAAACGTTAACTTAGCAACCTATTGGCAAGCATTTTCATATTAATTTAAGGCTAATCTTAACACAAGACATATGTGAATTTTACTATAGCAAGAGCTATTTCTAGGCTAGTCACACATCAGATCTCACCATCAATGACTTTTGCACATCCCTAGAGAAGCCTTGCAATTTAAATACAGCCTCTGAACGATGCAGAGTTTAGGTGACCTATTTAGGATCCAGATTACCTGCAAGGCATGGAGAGGCAGGTAAGGACAGAACATTTCACCTGGACTAAATGTCATACACCTTTATTGTTCAAATATAGAAAGGCAACACATTCTTTGCCCAAGATTATACTGGAAAACATTTTAACCATGCAGAACACTCAAGGAGAGAAAAGGGTTGAGGGTGAGCAAGTTTTTTTCTGAAGCAATTGAAAAAACCTACGTAGATACCAGATTGTGTAGTGGTTTGAGCATTGGACTACAACTCTGGAAATCAGGGTTCAAATCTCTGTTCAGCCATGGAAACCTGCTAGGTGACCTTGGGCAAATCACAGAGGAAGGCAAAGGCAAAATTCTTGTCAAGAGAACCCCATGATACAGTCATCAAAAGTGGGAAATGACTTGAAAGCACACAATAACAGAAGGTGCCATTACTGCTGATGCAAAAATCTTCAAAATAATTATCTGGCACTTATACACCTAAGCCAACTACATTCCAAAACACACACAACAACAACAACAACAACAACAACAAACCCAAGACATGTCATTCAGGCTGATAGGACACTGGGCAAATGTTTGCTTCTTCTGTGTGATCCTCATATAAGGGAACCATTAGGAGGGGCACTTCCTACCTAAGTCCATTAAGAGAGATTATTACTTCCCAATAGTCTTTATCTGCATGATATGCATTTGCTTAGCATCAGCGAGGAAAAATGGGTTTGCAAGCTTTATGCCACTAAATAGACTCACTTGATTTGTACAATCCATCTCAAAGTGTTGCCATTGCTGGCAAGTGAAGCTATAATAAATATTGAACCAGATGGGTAGGCAGGGATTTTAATAAATAAAAAGATGGCTTTTCTAAAAAAAAAAAAAAAAAAGGTGTGCTGGAAGATATATAAGTATTGCCAACACTTGTTTTGGTTTGCCTCTTTCCAATGTGATTGTGTCTGCATTGCTATGGCAACTAATGACTGTTATTTCATTTACAAATATTGGGCAGCAGCAACAGTTCAGTGTTTAAAGATATTTTTTAGTACAGCCCAAGATGGTTCAGCTGCTGTGCATGATCATATGGAAAAAGTATAAATGCTTAATGCGCAGCCATCCAGTGTGTTTACTTGTCAACTCTAATAGTGGAAAACTAGAGCTTTAGCTAATGTGAGCATGGCCATAAGCTAGACTGCAGGCACACATTAAAAGTTACATTTCCCCCATTTTCATTGTCAAAATACACATGGTGTTGATTGCTGCACCTAAAATAAATGCACATTATATGTTTCACTGTAGATTTGTGCAAAGAATCATTATGACTATACAGACTATAGTCTAGGGATAGGGTACATTGGCCTTTAGATATTTTCATCCTTCAACAATGGCTGTGTGTACTGGGGGTTGATGGGAGGTTAAATCCAACATAATCTGTAGAGCCATATGTTCTCCACCCCCATGTTAGCTAGGTTAATTTTAGACTTTGAACTTAATGACCCCTTTGTGACTATTATTACTTCTGTTGTAAAACACACAATTACAACTTCTCTTTTTCTCACCCCAGCAATCCAAAATTTACAACTGTGTAAAGATGAAGACTTGGTTGAGAGGGCTCTAGTCATCAGGCTCCCTGATAAAAAGTGAACCCTTCACAGGTGCCTGACCATGCTGACCCTTGGCACTGGCTCTGAAAGTGGCTATATTGCATGCCTTGGAGAGCAATGCATACCAGTGACTATGGCTGCAATCCTGAGGATGATTGCTAGAGAGGAAGGACTTTATCACATGAGGCTATAAAAACAGGATTTTAACAGGATAAAAACATCTTTGGCTGGTACTCATCACATGACATTTTGTCCATCCTGCTGCTGCTTTGCATTCCATTTGTTAATGCTGTGCATCTTTTCATTGATGGGCAAAGCCCGTCAACAGGCTCTCAATCTCACTGCTGCTCTATTACTGCGTTTGTGCAATAGCTCCCTTCTGCTGCAATTCTGCTTCTCAGGCAACCACATGGTGTAAGTGGGTGTGATTCTCCTTCCTCCCCTTCACAGCAGTCACAGCTAACAAAACCTTCCTGAAGCCAACTGCCATGTGCATATTCACACAGCAGCTCCCTGCTTTGGGAGGCAGTTGGCAGCCATGATCACTGATTAGCCTTTTCTTCTTCCTAGAAGGTGGCTTTTGGCAGAGCAGAAGACAGATTGCGCAACCATGGACTGCCAAAGAAAAGTGTGATAAGAAATGGTGTCCAACTGGTATGCTTCCATTCTTCAATGAGTGCAATTGTGAGAGAATGTCTCAAAGAACTGAGTGGAACTTCTGAGCAGGCATGCTTATGATTACATGGCTAAATAGTTTGGAGTAAAATATTTCTACATTAATTGTTGAAATTTTGTTGGGGCAATATGGTAGTGTAGAAATAGTTGTGCACACTGCTTCACTTTCTCAGAGATTATGTAAATACAGTCTTAGTGCAGACAGGCATTCTGCAAGCACATACACACAAGATTCTCTCTCACTTTTGACTTGGTGGAGAGGGAGCTAATTGACCACCACTCAGTGGATGAACTTGAGGCTTTGGCCCCCACTGTGTAATCTGTTACAGAACTGCTTGACTACACTGCTGCATGGACCACAGAACAAGGGGCATCAGGCCTAGGAGAGCTGAGCCCCTTAAATGATCTAGCAAAAATGAACCATCAACATTTCTTTTTAACTGAGCCTTCTCAGGAATTATCAACCAGAAGTGTACAAAATGATCAAACACTAAATACAAACACACAGAGAGAGCTCAATTAATTAATTAAAATATAGTTGCACCCTCCCAGGAGTAATAAAGACTTCCTGCAATCAATCCTATACACACCTACTTGGGAGCAAGCTGCACTGGAGACATGCTGGAAATATCTTACAGATGGTGCTTATAACACTCTTCATATTTAAGGATGTTTGATTAATAATGAGTGGGAAAAGTAATTGGCCCTACCCTTGCAAGTACCTGCACATAGACAAAATTAATTCCAAACTACCTGTCAATGTTGAGCCAACTGCCAACTTTAAAACAGATTCAGGGTCCTTAAAATGATGTATACTGAGATTATATTTAAAATGTATTGGATCTTTGCCTTAGTTTCAGTCTGCTCACCTCAGCTATTTTAGGTGTTGACAGGAATACTAGGAGAAATGTCTCCAGCATGGAGGTCAATATGAATCATCCTGTTTGAAGGATGGACAGGGCAGGTGACACATTTTTGGTTCTGTCATGTTGCAGGTAAGACCAAGTTACTTTGACAGGCATTCAGTGGTCCTGCATAGAATCTAGATTCTGGATGCAGCTGCTCTTTTGGCTGGCTTACTTTATGCAGCTTTGACGGTGTTGAACAGAAAAACAGGGTACATATTTCTGAAAAGAAATAAACATGTTCACCCACCCACGTGCCCTGTTCACACAGACTACTGTAGTAGTTTCCTAGGCCTTTCACTCAGGCATGCATGTCTACTATTCTCTCTGAGAAGGAGGAAGCAGAAACAGCAATGCTGCAGCTATATTGTGTTCAATATCTCTGATCTTTATAAAGAAGTGTCAATGAGGAACCCATGTATCAGAAAGAAAGAAAGAAAGAAAGAAAGAAAGAAAGAAAGAAAGAAAGAAAGAAAGATAGTAGATGGCATTTTGTTTCTTTGGACAAAGTTTCAGAGAACCCTGGGCCTAATAAGGTTTATTAGACTTCATAGCCTCAAAACGCTGGCAGTCCATCAGACAGATTCAGAATTGGTTATAGTACCTTCCCCAGTTCAGTTACTCTCCAAATGTTTGGGCCTACAGTTCCCAACATCCCCAGCTAGTTTGGCAGAATGAAATTACAAGATGTGTCATCAAATATCTAGAAAGTAGGTTATAGATTGCCTGGGTAAAGAAGTGAACATGCTGTAGCAAAGCGATATCCCCAGGAGTCATGCAAAGAGTCTGTCTTTCATTTTAAATCATTTCTTGTAGGTAGCACATTTATTTTCAATAAGACGTTCATATAATGCATCTTTTTCATGGAAAACAGTATAAGATGAGAAGTGTACAGCAGTTTTATTGAAATCATCATAAATCTTCATCTGAACAAACAATATATTTTCTGTTATGCACAGTAAATTTAATTTCTGTACTCATAGAATTTTATGCTGAAGTGAATGATTTCTAAAGGAGATCAATAGCAAAATAACTAGGGGTTAGTTGTGATGTAGAAACTATTTAAAAAGAACGGCTTGGAACAAAGAGTTCAGACATAAAGAATACAATCATGCTGAGTAAAGTATATAAATGGATGACTTAGCAATTCGTACAAGACATAAGAATAATATGTATGTTAAGCAGAAATTTAGTGCACATCAAACCTATTAAACACAAACTTCTCATGGTTAGGGGGAAAATCATTTCATCATAATCCTAGAGAAATGTGATCATCACAATATAAAATAGATAAATGATATTGTTTAATTTAAAGCAGTTTTTATTCTTCTCAGCCTCAGTCCAAAAGGCTTCTGGAGAAGCTTGCATAAATCAATAAAAATAACAGTCCTTGTGGTCAAGTTTCCCATCTGAAAAGATACATGTCAAAAGGGAAAGAGGTGTATAAAAAAATGAGGGACGGAAACAAATAGACCCCCAAAGCTATTTCTGAAATATCCCGTGTCCTTTTGTTCCCCTAAAAATCTCAAAGAATGTTGTCCCCACAAAATGGCCCATTGTTCCTTTGAAGCCACCATGCACCATTTTGGGACAAATGTTTTTAGCATCTCTTCATGTTGGGTGGTTGGGGGTGTGTGCCATGTGCAGTCCTCCAGGCTCCCACAGAGGACAAATGTACTCCCGATTCCTGGTAGTTACCCATCCCTCTTCTACTCCAACAAAAATGTAGGGGAGGCTCTGCCCTTCTAGTTCACTTGGGATATCTGTGTCCTAGACAGGGAATAACAGATGTTACAGATGAATGGAATGGAACTGGTATAGATTCAAAAATAGTGGTACCAACATACTTCCTTACTTTATTCCTTCATTAGTGAGGATAGCATCAATTAATGAGCCCAGAAATGCCAACTTTTATTCTAGCAGCTGCACTGGAATAGAGTTCCTTGTTTAAAAGCAATAGGTGATTATCTCTAATAGTGTTGACCACTTATGCCACAAAACCTGCTGCTAAGTCAACAAAGGCAACAAATAAAGGTTTGGTTGGACTGGCAATTCCTTGTTGGACTAAAAAATAAAGTCAAACAATGGACCTTTACAGACTGCCAGAAAAAAAAATGCAGCTTGAGTCCACTTTAACTGTCCTGGCTCAGTGTTAGGGAATCATGGAACTGTAATTTATTGTGGCTCCAGAGCTCTCTGACAGAGAAGGTTCAATGTCTCAGAAAAAAAACTATATTTCCCATGATTCCCTAGTACTGAGCCAGGACAGTTAAAGTGGACTCAAACTGGCAGTCTGTAAAGGGCCAATGATCAATAGTACTTTCCTAAAGCCAGGAAAGTTCAGGGTGACTAACATGCTTAGTAGATTCCCAATCCGCCAATTTATTTAACAATATTTGCTCTATGACTTAAGAGTCAATGTTCAGAAAACTAATTATTGGGATCTTGCTTATCATCCTTGTGAATAGAAACAACTGCACTCTGTTTCCAGCTCACTGGAATTATACTTGTATTAATAATTTGATTAAATTGACTAATATCGAGCCCCACCACTCAGTAAAGAATTTGAATATTTCTAGAGGCAGGAATGGAACTATGAACTTGGCAAATTGTTGCATAAAAGTGATCTCTTCAGAGGCTGCTGCATGGAACTGAGCTGCCCATTTTTTATGACTGGTGGAGAAATGTCTAAATTGGTAAGTATTACTCTTGTCTTGACAGTGCCCACTTTGTTGTGGCCCCTCTGACAGCTGGACTGTGGACAGTCTGAAAGCCATACCACACTAGAATTTTTCTCAGGGTGATAAAGTTTCTCAGTTCTGGGTTAGGGAAAGGCTGAAATTCTGGGGACTAGGCTAAGCTTTGGGTCAGGTGATGGGGGAGGAAGATGCTCATGAAACAGCTGCACAGCAGCCAAGAGGAGAGG
>CM034701.1:328742935-328753595 GCA_020142125.1 Phrynosoma platyrhinos
TGTCATAAGCATTTGAATTAAAATTACCATATTGAAATCAAGTCTGATTTTTTAAAATGTTTATTTGTCGTGTGTTGGAAGAGGGGTTGTCTTATACAGCGAATATGTTCCAGACTCTATATTTTAAATGGAAAAGTTGGGGTTGTCTTATATTCCCAGTCATCTTATGTGACAGAAAATACAGTATGTGAAGTCCTACAAAAAATTGAAAGTGGTAAAGTATCTGTTTTTCTGACTGACAATGCCAGCAATGTGAAAGAATCATAATGGTTGAGTATCCACATATTTTGTTTTCCAAAATGGCGGCTGCGACTTGTTTGCGCATGCAGTACTCCTGCACATGTGCAAATGCATCACGGCCGCCATTTTGAAAAACAAAATGGCGGGTGCGGTGCACGCAGCAGTAGAAACTCCTGGTTACAAAACAAGCATCACACTTAGGACTTGATGTTGGGAAGTTACTTTCAAATGTTGCAGAATATAGAACATCTTCAGGGATTTGGTCCAGGAATGCAGTTTAGGATTCTGCCAAACATATTCCTCCTGCAACATGGTGGCAAGGTCTTTGCACAACACAACCTTTGACTCCTCTTGTTTCTCACCTTCTTCAGATTCCTCCATCTGCAGCATGTGAAAGAATCTGGTCTATCTTTGGAAACGCTCACACTAAATCAAGAAATAAACTGACATGTGAAAGGATAGAGAAACTTGTTTCAATCTGGGAAAATTTTGGTTTTTAGAAGTCCATGATGATTGTGATAGTGACAAACATAACAAAGCAGAAGAAGAGACTGAAACTTATACTGATAACTATAGCCTGGAAAATGAGTTTGATCAAATTTCATGCCTATTCATTGAATTTAAGTCCTTATTCCTTTCTGCACACTTTTTCCCTCTCAGATTTTTTAATGGGAATGGGTGCTTTGTGTCTATTTGATACAGTGGAGAAGAAATGTAAATAATATTCTTTTTTACTAATGTTGAGAGTTTTTCCTGGGTTTAAAAAAAATTTTTGTTTTTGCCTGCTCCACATAAACTAGCAAAACCAAAGAGATTATGTACAGTTCAAGAGATTGTTGCTCCATTTGTTACAAATAAAAAATAATAAAAAATAAAAGTAAATTCCATTTGTAATAATTGTTTGAATAAACTGTATTTTTAATATACCAATTGTGATCATTTTATGCCAAATCAAATTGTATAAAGTCATATTTCATGTTCCTGAAGTAACAGATGATCAAATCACACAGGTGCGAAGCATCCTCCCATAATTAAAGCGAATTTAAACCTGTCAATATCACGCAAGAGTGGAATGTTTTTCAGACAACGTCCCCAGATGTCGCCATTAACTCACCATTAACCTGTGAATGAAGCGGCAAAAACACACTGCTTTTTATTCAGGGGGAAATCTTGAAAATAAAAAGCAGTGTGATTTTGCCACTTTATTCATGGGTTTACTCCAGGTTAACTGTGGGATGATGATGGTGTGGGGATCATCATCTGAAAATCATCCTGCTCTTGCGGGATATTGACGGGTTTAAATGTGCTTTAATCATGGGACTGCCTCCCGTGTGATAAAGTCCAGAGTGATTTTCAGTCTGTATAAAATGTTAATGTTGCATTTTTTCAGTTTTTCTGAAAGGTTTTTTTTTTCCTGAAAATAAAAAATGGGGAAAAAAACTCCCCATCACCACATGGATTCAAAATTTCTGGACATTTTACATGTCTAGCCTGTAGTCCTGACCTCCCTTGTCTTCAGGCACCCTAATCTTCACAAAGCTCCTGCCTGTTTTCCACTTGTCTTTTTCTTATGTCTCAAATTGCTTAATGGATCTGTGTCTTCCTAAGGGCTATGGGTAGAGGTTGGGAAAGTTATTTTTTTAATCCATCATCCAGAATTCCCTAGCCAGATGTTGGCTGGGAGATTCTGGAAGATGCAATCCAAAAAAGCTCCTTTCCCAAATTCTACCCATAGGCTATGCATTGTCAGAGCACTTTACTAGACTAGGAAAGAATTATCTGAGGGTGAATTTTGTTGTGGTGTGTGCATATACCTTCAAATTGCCTGTTGACTTATAGTAACCCCATGGATTTCATAGGGTTTTACTCAGAGGTTGGCTTGCCAGTTCATTCCTCTGAAATATAGCCTACAGCACCTGATATGGCTTGGCAGTTTCCCATCCACTAACAAGGACTGGCCATGCTTAGCTTCCGAGATCAGACAAGATCTGGTGCCTTTAGGGTATGTAGATAGCTAGGTGAACTGAATGTTCATGCTCAAATACCAACAGTCCACTTTCAAGACAGAAATCATGTCTTTGTGCATCTGTTTCAGTCCTACTTTGTAATAGCAAGCTTGAGCACTAGGTGAAAGATTAAACAATGTCTCTTGATTCTATTTTGATCCCTCAAACCACTAACACTTAAACAATAAACATCAATAAAATTAAATAGCTCAATCATTAACATCCACCAAAATCCAGTCGAAGCCTCCTGTGAAAGAAAGCTCACAGCAGCTTAGCTAGGCTTCCATCGGTTTTGAGGAAAAGGAAAAGATACAATCTTTCTGGTTAGAAACTGGGCAAAGTCCTTGAATTATAAACCTCTGACAGAATGTGGTTTTGCTTCACAATGAATCCATGAACTGATGCTAGAATGAACACAGTACAAACATATTCTTAACCAAACAAATATTTGAAGCCATTTTATTGTTGTTCATAAGGCTCATCTGATTTTTTAATTCACTTTCAAAACTGTCCTGAGGCTCTAAAAGGGTTTTCAGAGTGGAAGGCACTGTCTTGATTTTCAGATGCAATCTGCCCTTTGGGGGGTTTGCAGCTTGACCTATAAGAATATTGTAAATGTAGCTTTTCAGGTAGTGTTGAGTGAGCTGAACAAATATTTGCCTGCAGTGGAAACACCCAACCTTGAGAGGTTCTGGGATTCTTTAGGAGTATTTGATTTCAGCAGAAAATATAGGTACTATGTACCACTTCAAAGATACAGTCTGCTTTCAACAGAAATGTGCAGCCTTGATGAAGCTGTAAATGAGATACCAGCATCATTGAATAGTAATAGATTGTTGCCACATATAAGCTAAAGATAGCCGTTTGACTCTTCTATTTTTTAAAAAATGGAATAATCTTCCAGAGTACTGTATGTAACTTTATCAGCATTTAATGAGAAACATTCATTAGCAATGAGCATTAGTTAGCACTCAACACCTCTATAGGGCACAAATGATGAAACACTGGCTCTACAAGTGAAGAAAAGTAACATGGAATTTTACAATGAAAATGGTTATGTTACTGAGAAATTAGGCTGAAGATCGGGCTGGGACTGTGGCGACTGCACGGCCCACTACTAAAGCGGGCCACTGCCACAGTCCCAAACTGGCACTGTCAGGAGCCGGATTATATTCGCTTCTTTTTGATCTAGTCCAAAGGACCAGATCACGATGCTGGAACAGCTTTTGACCGCTTTGAGGCATCTGAATGCCACACCCCCATTTATTTGCCTTTGCATTTCGGGCCACTGATATCATGTCAAGCATTTCTTCTGCTAATTAGAATTACAAATTCTGGTCCTCATTTTATTTTTAAAACTAACCTTCCTTAAGAATCCAATAAGAACAGGAGGTTTCCAATTTGGCCCCAGTGAGACTCCCCAAACTAAGGAAAGAAAGGCTTAGACTTTTCCAAAATAAAGGACAGTAGTTTTTAATTTAATTTTTTGTCTTAGAATAAGTGGATCACAAAGAAAAAGAGCTTCTGAGGCACACTGCTTACTTAAGTTGTTGGGACCAGAACTCTAGTAAAGCTAAAACCTTGATGAGGGAAGCTAATTCTTCTCCACAGTCCTTGGCAATCCATACATGTGAACACACTCCTTCCACTGAGAGCCAAGATGGATGGCAACACACATGTCTGAAAGTGAGTGGGGCTGACTTGATGTTTGCATCCACTGGGACAAACTTTCATATCCTGTAGAAAGTTTACACTCCCCATCTTCCTAGCATGACCTGCCTGACTCTTTGAGAACCTCTGCACTACAGTTTTCCAATGGAGGCAATCAAAAGCAACAAATACTGTTCTTCCCTCACATTGTTGTAATTGTGTGCCACCAAGTCATTTCTGACTTATGGTGACCCTAAGGCAACCCTATCACAGGATTTTCTGGGGCTGAGAGTGTGTGACCTGGCCAAGGTCACCCAGTAGGTTTCCATGGCTGAGCATCGAACTGAACCCTTATCTCCAGAGTACTAGTACACTATTCAAACAAGTGTACCATGCTAACTGTTTCCCTCACATTAATTATCTACAGTTTTGGAGCCTAGGCTATTAATATAATTCCCAAGCATTTCTAAAATTATTAGACATCATGGTAAGATACACACAGAACACATGGTTCCTCTGAAAATAAGCATGGAGCAGAGTTTGAAAAAGTTACTATTTGGGACCACAACTCCCAAATTTCCCCAGCCAGCATGGCCACAGTGTTGGATTCTATCTAGATATTATAAATAATAAAAGAGATCTGGAGACACAAATTTGACACCTGATCATTTGATCAAATAAATAAACATTTTACAGCACTTTAATATTATGATTTTTAGTTATATTGTGTTTTATCTGTATTATAGACCATCTTGGGTCATGCAGTGGGAGAAAGGTGGGAAATAAATAGATAAATGTGCATGATTTGGCTATATGCAAAATCAGATCAGTCAAAAGAACTAGGCAAGGAAGATCTGCTGCCTGTGTCTTTTATAAAGAGTCCTTGGCATTTTATAAACATTTTCCAAATTTCTATTAATCCATGAATTTATTTGAAACAAAGAATTCTCACTGCTGAACTGGTAAAGCCAGTCCCAACTTAAGCAACTGTTGATTCCAGGAGTAACCTAAACTGATAAATGCAGGCTAAAAATTGTTAGGACATTATTTTCCACTCAGAAGTACCGTAGTGGAGACCTGAATAAAGTAATCACTACCCACCATAAGGCAGGAGAAAATACATGGATGAGGAAAAGAACAGTAAAGATAAAAAGAAATAGATAACCTTGTCTGTTCTACAGCTTGTCAGAAAGGAAAAGACAGTATAAAATAAGACCTGACCTTTCAAAGAGACAGCACTTCAACTCAGTTTTTTCATTCCAGCTTGTCAGTCTGGTAAGCTTGTCCTTTTACTGTCAGAACACTGATTTGACACTGTTAAGGGAACAGCCCTTTGGTATAATTTATAACATTCCCCCCACACACAAAAAAAGAGACCTGAAAGAATCTTTCCATTTAGTGAAACACAAGCAGAGGATGGAAAGTTACTTTTAAAAGCAATCAGTTACTCTTATTGGGGTTAAAAGGTTGGAAATAGAAAGGATAGAAAAACTTTTTGATAACTATTTGAGGACTATTGGACATTAAGAGCGGTTATGAAGTCTAATATTAATATCAATAATTTGTTGGGAAATATATGTTATTTTTGTTCTCCCTTAATCTGCAAAAAATAGAGAAAGAGTTAATAGAATAGAGGAAAAAATGACTTGACAAAAGTTCAGGAAGTCAAATTTGAGAAAGAAAGGATTATAAGTATTTGTTATATGTTTTGTGTGATTTGTTTAACGAATATTTTTTTTTATGTTGTGGTATAGTAGTGTGTAAGTATGTATAGTGATTTGTTGGAATGTGGATATATGTTTTTTAATGCAATAAAGTTTATTTTTTAAAAAAGCAATCAGTTACTCTTATAAAAACCTGTTCCAAAGCCCCCAAAAGTAGTTAGTTGCTGTTTTTATACTTACAGTTTCAAAATAAACTAATGCTGTCCCATTTCTCAAGTAATATAAATACTTTAATATTATTTTTATTAAAAAAAAGTTGGGAAGTTATAAGCCACTGGCTTGTGTACTGAGATATAATACTCTTTGGTCCATTTCGTATCATCTCTATACCCATAGGAGAGCAAAGTCCAGCACCAAGTTCAAAGCACAAGCTTGAATCTCCACCATTTAATAAGGCCACACCACAACCAGAAAAGTAACTGAAACAGTTACACTGCAAAATAAGTAAAATTATGCATCATACAATTGTGATGTACAAGCTCATCCCATCTTGACCAATTCCAGTGGATATCAGAATATGAAGCCACCCAACTCACTTTCTGTCATGTTTGCTATGATACATCTAGCCTCCCAGCAGACAACTCTCTTCTGCTGGTTGCCAAGAACTGGAGAAGAATACCTGTAGTTTTAACTTTACTGTTGAAAAGGTGAACTAATTAAATGTGACTAGTTATTTGTCATTTGTTCCTTCCAGGCTCTGCTAACCAGTGCTTCTTCTATTCTAATCTCCTGGACCACTGATTTTTGCAATCTATTTCTGAATGTGAGAGACTTTTGAAGTATAATTTAATCCAGCTAAAGAAAAATGGGTCATGAGCAATCTAGTATGTTTAAATTAAGTTGTCTAGATCAGTGGTTCTCAGCCTTTGGTCTTGAAGATGTTTTTGATTTCAGCTCCCAGAATCTCTGACAGCTGGCCATACCAGTTGGGGCTCTAGAAGATTAACTCCAAAATATCTGAGGGAATCACCATCTAAGAACTACTATTCTACATTACCAAAGTCTGTCTCTTTACTTGCTTAGACTTTTTTACAGAGTGTCTATTTTTAATCTCACTTCTGAAGCAAAAAGGTAATGATATTGTTACATAATCTGTAACAAGAGATTGTGAAAATGAGAAACATTTTGTTCAGAGGAGCTAGATAAACACGTGGGGAAGGTGGGTCCAGAATACACTGCTATTTCATTTTCCACCTAATACCTACTGTTGCCATGTTGCCTGCATCTACACAGCATCCTTGCCAAAATGGCTGTGTAAACATCAGACTGCTGATTAAACTGGAATCTGGTCTGGCCTAGAACAGAGGAAGGTTAAACCCATGTCTGAAAGGAAATCTGCTACCAGTCTTCAAGCCAGCAATTTTAAAGAAAATTACAGAAATTCCTAAATAACAGTAACTTTTCAAACTTGAATAATCTCAGGATATAGAAAGCAATCAACCAGATATTAAGCATGAATACTTCCCAGGAAAGGAGGCTTACCCACTGCTGGACATCCTACTTCTGCTCAATAGCTGCATTGGCATGAAGATGCTGTCCAGTGGGTGTTTGTTTCAAACTTTACTTTTTTTGTTAATTCAAGGCTTGGTAAAGTCTTTCAGGGAAACCAATTAGTTATCCAGGTCTGATGTTGGTCTCTTTGTCTGCAAAGACCTTCCTGAACTAAAAAAGCTTTTCCTTGCTCAGAATCCTTATAAAAAAAAGCCTAGATGTCAAGAGCATTTGTTCTCATTAAGTGCTGCTTTCTGTTTCCATCTTGAACTAAAGACTAATTACTAGGAAGAAGTTTCTTGATACCTGCACTTGCTGAAATCACTGGCTAGGCTTTGCCTAGTTCTTTTTAAAATGAAATTACTGAAATATGGAACTCTGGGTTTACTTGAAACTACTCAAACACAGCCACCACTACCCTCCAAAAATCCAGGATTAACAACATAATCTGGTTAGTTTATTATCTAGTAGTCCTGGTTCTGGTCCAGAATACCATTAATTTATCCTCTGTCAAGATCTTTCTTTTCACACTGTTCCTACCAGAATTACAACACTTCTCAGCTCTTTTTCAGGAAAGGTAATCTCTGTCATTGCTAAATCTTTTCTACATGGACTAATTTCTCAGTTTCCCCACCTTTGTGCATAGCTTGTTGTGTGCCTTCAAATTGTTTCTAATGTATGGTGAGCCTAAAACAGAACTATCATAGGGTTTACTTGCTATGATTTGCAGAGAATGGGGTTGCCTGTCTCCCTCTGAGGTTGAGAGAGTGTGATTTGACCAAGGTCTCCTAGTAGGTTTCCAGGCCTGAGCAGGGATTCAAACCCTAGTATCCAGAGTTGTAGTCCAGTGCACCCATGCTACCTCTTATTTCTAACCACCCCTCCAAATTCTGGAACTTTTCTCTAACCTTCCCTTCTTTTAGGAACCCTTAAAAACAAAATTTCTTTAGCCTAATCCCTGGCACCTCCTGCAGTCTAAATCCAATGTTCTGTAATATCCCCAGGACTTTCAGTGGCAGCCCTCTCCATTTTATGAATTCATTTGAATTCATCTTTCTCCAGTCTAAAGCAACTGACCTGTATTTAATAATAATAATAATAATAATAATAATAATAATAATAATAATAATAATAATAATAATTTATTTGTATCCCGCCCCTCTGTCAAACGATCAGGGTGACTTACAGCAGTTAAAATTCCATACAATATATTAAAATACAGCCCAAAAAAATCCCAGAACCCTCCCATCCCTTAAAAAGTATTAAACCAGTATTACCATTAAAACATGTTAAACATTAAAATGAACAAAACTCCTTACACAAACAGACAATACAAGACAAAGCAGCGATTCTAGCCAAGGCGGGAGAAAGAGATGAGGAGAGTATTGGCTATTTGTCTGTGCTATTCACTTATTCCTTGCCATTTTAAGCTCTACCATAATATTTACTGTTCTTCAGTGTTCTCATTGTGCATATTTTTTTCTGTTGTCAATAAATTTCCTGTTTAGATAGCTTTGCATGAGGTTTGTCAGGTTCAATCTAAGAAGCACTCTAGAGGTGGTTCTCAAAATTCTCCATATGTCACAGAACTCTTGGCCATTGGCTGTAGTTTCTGGGAGTTGAAGTCCAAAACATTTAAAGGACCAAAGGCTGAGAAAGATTGCACTACTGTGAAGATCCTGTGCGGGGGTGCCTTCAAATTGCCTATCAATTTATGGCAACCCCATTAATTTCATAGGGTTTTCTTAGGCAAGGAACTTCACCTGTTCCTTTCTCTGAAATATAGCTTATAGCACCTATATTCGCTGGTGATC
The DNA here is from genome assembly GCA_020142125.1 of Phrynosoma platyrhinos. Taxonomy (NCBI): domain Eukaryota; kingdom Metazoa; phylum Chordata; class Lepidosauria; order Squamata; family Phrynosomatidae; genus Phrynosoma; species Phrynosoma platyrhinos. Next base: position 328,751,861 of record CM034701.1, read on the forward strand.
TCCCATCCAAGTACTAACCAGGGCTGAACCTGCTTAGCTTCCAAGATCAGATGGAATCTGGTGCCTTTATGGTGTTTAGGTTGTGCAAACGATCCCTTACAAGTGTGTATATTCAGAACATCAATGAGTTCATACATCCATGAGCTCTGAGAACATGCCTGGTAACACTGCCCCTTTTTTCAGGTCTCTGAAAGCCCCTTCTGATTTTGAAAGGCTAATTCCAACTCTGAATAAGTGTGGGCAGCTAAAATAGCATCAAAATGGATAGTCACATGCCCCAGGAGATTTCTAAGAGTGCAGCTGTTCTGACAACATGGAAGCTTTCCCAACATAATGGAAGCGAAACATCCCAGCAGTTCCTTTATGTAAAGTAAGTGAAAGAGGGTAACTTCCTTGAAAAGGTTCTTATTTGCCAACTGTGGGCAATATTTTAAAAAAGCACCCAATGTGAAACCTTCCAAGCCCTGCTATGTGGGGTCTGTTAGGTGTTATTAGACAGAAAGGAAATGCATCTTGTAATATTATTTTTTTTATTATTGGTTCCTACCAAGTCTTAGGACTGAGAAGACTTCTCCAAATTGACAGTGTGTGCTGACTTGTTTGACCTTCTTATGTTTCTTGTTGCTCCTTTGTCCATACACTTTTTTTTTTCAGTTTTGCAAGCATGAAAGGTGTGGTGGTGAAAGCAAGTGGACATTAAATAGGAGGTACTGAACAAATTTTGCTAAGAAAACCCTGTAATAAGGTTGCCATAAGTTTGAAATGACATTAAATAGGAGGTACTGAACAAATCTTGCTAAGAAAACCCTGTAATAAGGCACACAACAAGAACAAAACAGAGACAATGATTTCCTGGCACACTACACACATTATAACACTAGCTAAACTTGGAGCCCCCCACCCCATGGGGACTCTCTTGGTTAGTTCATCACATCTCTCTGGTTCCCACACTACATCCCAATACTCATTCATATGGTTATCTACTCACTTTGGCTTTAGATAACATTTTGCCATGTCCCCCAACAACCATGCAACCATTCCATCTGTTAAAACTGAACTTGTCTCCTCATTTCCACACCCACAAAATTTTGCATTTCTATGGACATTCTTACACAGAGTTTGCTTTATAGGCATGTCCTTGGGCTTTCCACTCCACTAAACGCATCTGAGGAAGTCGGCTCAAATCTATGAAAGTTCATGCTACCAACTTTTATCTTTCAGAATCTCAAAGGTGCTGCAAGATCCTTTTGCATAACAACAAACACAGATTCCTTCTCCAACTCCTTTACACCTCCATGTCTTCTGTAGCTAAAGAAGTTAGTTGTTGTTTTAAATTATGATAAGCTGAAGTTTTGCATGTGCAGAATAGACACAGTTGAAGATGCATCATTTTACCTATTGAACTGTCTCATGTATAATGATTGGTGAAAGAGTAGTTTTAAGGCCAATTTAAAATCTTCTGTTACACTAACCTAATCTACAAATTTGTGCTTGCAGAATGCTATCTGGGCTTACTTGGAAATAAGCAAACTCTTGTTAGCTATGAAGAGACAATCTCTTAAGAAGGGATAATGGCTAATGTCTAAAAAAAACCTAGGGGGGAAGTGAGCAGTATTTATTAACATTGGAATCAGTTTTGCCTTTTCAGAATCAGTAAAACAAAATAGTATGATTCAAAGAAATAGCCATGTTAGTCTGTAGAATCACTATGTAGAGATCTTGTAGCACCTTTGAG
>CM034701.1:328753695-328764451 GCA_020142125.1 Phrynosoma platyrhinos
ACCTTGGCCCCGCGGCGCAGCTTCCTGGGGCGGCCCAGGGCCGCCCGTTTGCTTCCCCCCTGAAAGAAAGAAGTTGGCAACATGAGCTTTCATAGAAGTAGACTGAAGTCTATGAAAGTTCATGCTGCCAACTTCTTTCTTTCAGTGCTACAAGATCTCTCTACAAAATAGTGTGATGTTATTGTATCTGGGCTGCAGACCAGACAAATGTAGAAATTCTTTTGCACCAGGCTCATTGCCAGCTCTCAGTCCTGGAATAGATAAAGTACCTGCACCTGAACATGCTGAGAGTATTTGTCCTGTTTGCAAGCCATTCACAACATATTGGGATTAAGATTCTGAATTCTCAGATTGGAATTTACAGAAGGAAGGTGCTGAAAAATTCATCATGAGCTTGGTGGCTAAGTAAAGACAGATTTAACTGTGAAAATGGATCTTTTTTTAAAAAAAAATCAAAGCACTACTTGGCTGCATAAGCTAAAGACTTATTGTAATCTATTTACATTTGGTGAAAAGTAAAGGGGAGAAGATTTCCTTTCTTCTTAAAAATGGTATATTGTGATTGCTAGCAAGAAAGGCAGGAGCTAGAGAATCACAGAAACAGAACAAAGGAAGTTAGAAATTAATTCTCACTCTCACTTGTCAGAAAATACTAAAAATAAACTACAGCTTTGAAGGCTTTCAGTTCATTTTGTTCATTGTTTAACTAGTTTTATCTCAGCTGAACAAAACAGTTCTTTAAATGAAAGCATCTTTGTACTTGTCATTTGTCCCTTTCAATGTCACTAGAATTGTTCTGAGATGGCAAAGGTGATGATGAAATGAAAGAAACCAAACAGCTAGAGAAAAAAAAAATCAAACAAACCTTTGCCAATTGTCACCTCCCACTAATCCAGCCAGCCAAAGTGATTCTGAAATTAATCCAAACTAACTGGGAAGACAGATGGGGGAAAGGTTTTCCCCAATTGAAAACTACATTTAAGATAAGCATTCTGCTAAAAGAGGGCAGTTTTTCAATGGGAGCAGTCTTCTGTTCACAAACATCATAGATCCCAAGATAAAGGGCAGAATATATATTTAAAGAAATACATAAATAAATTCAATCCATATGCAAATGTGTATCTTAATTTTTTTATAAAAATATCTATCCTCATTACATTTAGCAAATCTAAATAAAATGCATATCTGAATGTGCATCTGAGTGCTCATTCCAATTAAAACAACAGTCTTCTCATATGGAAGCGCAGAGGATTTAAATTTAATTTTCTGCACACAGATGCCTATAGCTCATATAATTGCCTTCTTTGGATGCAAGCAATGGAATATAATCAATAACTATCCAATGGTACTACATTGAGCATGGTTTGAAGCTCCATTATTTATTCATTTATTTGCTACATTTATATCATGCTTTTGTACCAAGGAACTCAGAGTGATATATATGACTCTTCTCTTCCCTAGTTACCTTAACAACAACCATGTGAAATAGATTAAACTTAGGGGGGTTGCAGACTGCCAGAAATAGTGCAAATTGAGTCCACTTTTAGGGTTAGGGTTAGGGAATCATGGGAACTGTATTTTATTGTGGCATCAGAGTTCTCTGACAGAAAAGGCTCAATGTCTCAGAAAAAAAACAGTTCCCATGATTCCCTAGCACTAACCCTAACCCTAAAAGTGGACTCGATTTGCACTATTTCTGGCAGTCTGCAACCCCCCCTTAGAGTCACTCGGTAAGTTTCATGGATGAGTGGGGACTTGACCCTCCAAAATCCATGTCCAATAATTTTAACAACTCACTTTGGCACGTATTGGCCTGATTTGCATGCTGGGTTTTTCAAAGAACTCAGATGCTTATTCCTCATGTCTAATCCACATAGAAACATCAAAGCCCAGCTGATTTCCTGGTACAAGTATACCTCATTCAACAAACAAAAATAACAACCAAAATCCACAAAACAGTGATACCTTTGTTGGGCTAGCCAAAATGTATAAAATACATGATGCAAGCTTGTGTGTGTTTTCTCACTCAAGAAAGTTGATCTCTTCCTAGGCATTCCTTCTTTAACAGAAAATTTGGTACTTGAAGTAAAAAAAAAAGTGTAAAGAAAAAGGGACAGGTTCCTATATCACATTAGTACTCAAAGTGGTTTACAACAATTAAGAAAAGGATTGTTAAAAATCCACAAGATACAAAAGTCAAAACACAACTAAAAAATAAGAAAAAAATAAAACCAGATTAAAACATACAACAAACACATACACACCAGCACGGCAATTAGCAATACACAGTGAACTGTGTAACACGGACCTTATATAATCATTTCTGAAATACCTGTCGGAATAGAAAAGTCCTTGCAAAAAGAAAGTAGGGAGAGTGCCCACCTAACATCTCTGGGAAGGGAGTTCCAGAGCCTGGGAGCAGCCACTGAGAAGGCCTTCTCCCATATCCCCACCAGATGGACCTGTAAGGGAGATGGGACAGAAAAGCAAAAGCAAAGCAAAAGCAAAACAGCTTCATTTATATACCACTTCATATCGTGCTATTGGATGTCTAAGTGGTTTACAACTGTAAGCTCATTGCCCCCCAACAGCTGGGTACTCATTTTAGCGACCTCAGAAGGAAGCAGGCCTGAGTCTAGCCTGAGCCCTGGTTAGTATTGAACTCACAACCTTGTGGTCTATGAGTGAGTGGCTGCAGTACAGGCATTTAGCCACTGTGCCAGAAGGGCCTCCCAGCAGATCTCAAAGCACAGCTTGGTTCGTAAGGGAGAATAGGTTCTTCTAATAACTTGGAACTGAGCCATGGAAAGATTTATTTATTTTATTGCACTTATATCCCATGTTTCTCCCAAAATGGGATCCAAAGTGGCTTCCAATATTTTAAAACACAATAACCTTTAAAGGTCATAACCAACACTTTGAATTGTTTAACACAGTCCAGCAAACTTTTTGATTAAAAAATTACAATATGCACATGTGAAATGAAACAACCAGGTCAGGTAAGCTTTGCATAAATAAATAAAAACATTTTAAACCTTCTAGAGACCACCTGAAAGCTTCTTCCAAAATGCATTTCAGGGGTGACTTTTTCTATGATCATCTTCACTTTTTTGTGATTTCCATCTTGGTGGCCAGACTGCTGGATCTATGCTCTTTAATGTGCTGGGTGTAGCTGGTGAAGGAGGCTTATTTGCTGGTTCCTTTTCTCTCTGTTTTGTTCCTCATGCATAGAATTCTGAAGGTAGCTCCTGTTTACCTTGCATGTTGCAAACAGAAATTCATGGCAACCACAGGAATGGTTAGAATTTCATTCTTTCCCAACTCAAGCTTTGTTTTATTTAATTGTACATAGTATACAAAATGCTGCAACCTGACAAGAAAGGTTTATGTTTCCCTAGCCCTTTTTCATCATCTTCTCAATGCTGATGCTGCTAAAAAAAACTTCCAAGTAGACAGGGGACAAGGAAGAAAAAGGTGCTGGATGGCTGTAAAAAGACTTTGTAAAAAGGAGCTTATTTGTCAGAGACTTTAACTGAGGCATGACTGTATTTTACACACAGCAGACAAGAATAACAGTGGCAACAGTTGTTCTGTATTACACTCTACAGAGAACACGGACATATGTGGTGTCTTCTTTTTGAAGTATCTAGCTTTCACACTGTTGTGCTAATAAGACAACTTTAAGCATACATATACAGCAGAAAGTAGCTCCCATTAAACATAGCAGAATTTACTTTTAAGGGAACATGTTTAAGAGTCCGTAGTAAAATAACCTTTGAGGAGGAAGCCTACATGGGAATTTCTTTCTCCATGTGTTCTCATCTGCTGTCAAGAAAGATATTATGTAAAACAATACAAGGATACTGTATGTGAGTAGTTTCTGCACTTTCTTGAAGCAACCCCATTACGCAAATCATTTTACCTTTCGCTGTATGATTACTGAAAATATATAGCAACACACAGTCAAAGCCAGCTCTGGGAGTAAAGACAGTTTCATGCAATCATGCTTTTTGAATAGAGGTCTGATTTCAATAGACAAGAGAAGCAACTGAGTGATAATATAGGAGGTGAACTTCTGACATCTGTCACTTTTGTTTAAAAATAGTTTGCAGTAAAAGTTTATGCATTTGATTTAGGAAGAAAAAAATAAATGCGCAGATATAGGATGAGTGACACCTGGCTTGACAAGTATATGTGAAAGGTGTACTTTAGGAGTAGTGGAACATAAGTAAGCAGTGAAATGTGGCAGCTAAAAAAGCCAATTATGATCTAGATTGCACCATCATCATCATTATCATCATCATGGCTGTTGTTATATTTAATTATATCCCACCTTTGTCCCAGATTGAGACCCAACATGGCTTACAACAATTAAAAAACATTGCTAAAAATCCACAGAATACAAAAGATAAAAACAATTAAACAATCAGAAAAAAATGTAAAACAGGTTAAAACATATTTTAAAACACACATACCCCTCAGCACAGCAATAGGAGTATAGTGTCTAGACTGAGGGAAGTAACAGTACCACTCTTTCTGCTTGGTTAGACCAGTGGCGTTACTCAGCGCGGGTGTCACCCGGTGGTGTAGTACAACCTGAAGAAAGTGGGTGCCTGCCTACTGGGTGCTGCAAGGCAATGGCAATGTGGGACTCAGAGAGTTGGGGGGGGGGCTGCCTTCCAGGTCCTGCATGGCGATGGCCACGTGGGTCTCGGAAGGCTGGAGGGGGAGTGCCTGCCTTCTGGGTCCTGCATGGCCATGGTCATGTGGGATTTGAAAGGTAGGGGGAAATGGCTACCTTCCAGGTCCCATGCGGCAGGACTCAGAAGGCAGGGGGGCTTCTGAGAGGGCCAAATACACACCCCCACCTTACTTCCACAGTGCCATTCTATGTGCCATGGCAGCAAGGTTGGGGGAGTGCCCTTTTGGCCCCACCCCTGGAAGCCCCACTTCCAGAAACCCCATCTCCCCACACCAGATGACACCCTAGGCAGGGATTAGACCTCACCTGAAATACTGTGTCCAGTTTCAGCATAAAACTTACATTTCAGCTTAAAACAAAATTTCTAATGGTTACACAATCTGATTCCTCTAAAATCAGAACCTGGAGAACTTGATTTTTTGATAACTCTCAGGATCCCCCAGCCATCTAGATATGTAGGCTTGACATTACAATCTTAATACAATGTGTAAAAGCCAGCTAATCCAAAAAAACAGTGGATGAAAATAGTAACATGGGACAGAATTGGATACTGTACTTTGTACCACAGAAAGCAAAAAGACAGAGGAGTTTTATAAAATACTTCTCACCAGAGAACTAGAACAGGATCAAATAAAAGAAACCATGGGCCATGGACATATAGACAAATAATAGTGATTTAGAAAGTTGGTTGTAATCAAGGAAGAAGACACAACAATTTACAAAACTTCAAGATTTAAAAGAAAACTACTTGATAATGGCCCATCAATGGTATTTAATCCCAGAAAAGATCACAAAAAATTATAAATCTCAACAAAACAAATGCTGGAAATGCCAACAAGCAATAGGATCTTGGTACTTAATCTGGTGGAGCTGCCCACAAGTGAAAACTTTTGGGGAATTTTTTGAACAGAATACATATCAAAATAAAAGAGATCTTGAAAATTACTTATCTACTTGATATGATCAATAAGATCACCAAAAACAATGGAAGAAAATACAGGAAAATTTATTATACATGGTCACTGCAATCAAGTTATTGCTGATGTAAAAATGGGCATAAAAGAAATCCCAACTATAGAAGACTGGTTAATGCAACTAATTGACATGATTGAATTAGATAGGTTAACAAATTGGCTGAATCAAAAAGAAACAAAGAAAACCGAGGAAGACTGGTCACTGGTTATAAATTACTGTAAAAATCTGTGGAAACCAGAATAGGTAATAAATATAATTTAAATAATAAAAAACAACTGAGCTTATGATTAACGACTGGAGAGACAATATACAATCAGACAAATAAAATCAAAGTGGTAACAGTAAATGTCGTACAAAGTCAGATAGACGAAGATAAGTTGTTTATGTTTATGTTGATGTTACATTATGTCATATGTTTTTGTTATTTGTTTTTATTGTTCATTAAACAAAGTAACATTTCCAAGTTTTGTTTAAATTGTTCAGGCTTAACACAATTCATATTCTATTTAGCCAGTGAACCTTGGACACTTGCCCATGATTAAATGATTTTGAATGCAAACATTAATAGGAACACTATCAATTCATCAATGGAAAGAGAAGTGTATATTGTGAAAGAGAGAACATCTGTCTGTTCCTGCATGGTGGATCAGTACCTTATCAAAGAGGGAGGGAGCCATAGCCCAACTGTAGAGCACATATTTTGTATTCTTACCAGCTGCAGACCTGCTTGAGTGTAACTGTTGTCGCAGACAGCTCTGATTCCAGCTCACTCAGATGAGTCACATTAACCCCACAAACAAGAATAAGCCAAATCAAATCTGGAGCACTGGCTGAAACTGCTGAGAAAAGCAATCTTCCAGTCTGCAAATGAAGTACCATACGTGAATTATTCACTCCAAATAATTCCAACCCCAAGTGTTTAAAAGCCCTGGATGAAGCCCAAAACCAAATCAGGTTAAGAATGAGCCAATGAATTAGAAGGAAATATGTTTTGGAATAATTTTAATGTCCCTTCTGATTGCTTTAATGCATGGAACAGTTCATTATGTTTTTTAAGCATTTCTCTGCATCAGTGAATAATAAGCACTATTTGTGATGAAATCTAATGTTCTCCGAAAATGAATAACAACTCAGTTTTTAAAGGGGCATGTTAACTTTGATATTACTGTACTTTCATAAAGTAGTCCTACAGCTGTTTGTGTGCTTATTAATACAAAAATTTGTTTTTGACAACTGAAAAATTTTATTCGTGTCTGTGACAAATGACAATGAGGTCAACTTAAATTTACAAGATTAAAAACATGATTTATTATTTGTTTTTATTTTGAACTTGATCTTCTGTACTCAGTTTTATTGTTCTTATGAATGCGCTCAACAATAGAAAAAGAGGAAGACCGCATCACAAGTGGAGAGATTCAATCAAGGAGTTAAATTTGCAAGACCTGAACAGGGTGACTTGGAAGTCTCTCATTCATAGGGTCACTATAATTCAAAACCAGCTTGATGGCCATTAACAAATGGGTGCACTGGCAAAACTGATTAACAACTGGCAAGACTGATTGTTCAACCAGAAAGCTCCTACGCTAACAGCTTAACACAAACCTCATAATTTCATAGTTCAGTTATGGCTTTACAACTGAGCACTAAAGTCAGAATTGTCCAAGCCATTGCATTCTCCATCACCATGTATAGATTCAAACAAAAATCCATCAGTGATAACTTTATTGGCCAACCAAAATTTTATTAGTTCACTGATAGATTTTTGTTTGAATTTTCTAAATGGCCAACACAGCTATCCATCAATGTTTTCTAAACCATCTATAGATGTGAGAACTAGACAGTGAAGAAAGTAGACAGAAAGAAAATCAACTCATTTGAGGTGTGGTGCTGCAAGAGATACTGAGATACCGTGGACAGCAAAAGACAAACACATGACTCCTTGATCAGATCAAGCCTGAACTTTCCCTGGAAACCAAGATGATGAAACTTTGGCCACATCTTGAGAGGACATGGCCCACTAAAAACGACAATGCTAGGGAAGGTAGAAGGCAGGAGAAAGAGGAAGATTGCATGCCAGATGGCTAGACTATCAGGGAGGTCATGGGCCTGAATTTGCAGGACCTAAGCAGAGCAGTGGAGGACAGGGGATCTTGAGGATGTCTCATCCACATGGTTGTCATGAGTCGGGGCCAACTCGAGGGCAATTAATACACACATAGGGAAATTAAGACCATTAACAGACCTTCATTCTCACTTTGCCCTGAAGCTGAAAAATGCATGGGTTTGCACATGAAGAATATTGCAGTTCTCATAACTCACCCATTGCTGTACTTGCTCTCATCATTTTCATCATCTTTTATAATGGACTGCATACACAAATGAAGAAGTACAACCATCCATATTCAGTGCTCCACATTGGCTTTTAAGACTGTTAAATGTTGTTACCTGCCCTCAAGTCAACCCCAACTCATAGCAATCCTGTGGATGAGAAATCTCCAAGACTTCCTGTCTTCCACTGCTCTGCTTAGTTCTTGTAGATTCAAACCTGTGACCTGCCTAATTGAGTCTATCTGTCTGGTGTGTGGTCTTCCTCTCTTTGAATTTCCCTCTACCTTTCCTAGCATTATTGTCTTTTCCAATGATTCATGCCTTCTCATGATGTAGCCAAAGTACAACAGCCTCAGTTTGATCATTTTGGCTTCCAGGGAGATTTCAGGCTTGTTCAAGGACCACTTGTTTGTCTTTTTGGCTGTCCACAATATCTTCAGCCCTCTTCTCTCAAATGAATTTATTTTCTTCTTATCCACTTTCTTCTCTATCCCTGGGCCTAAGCAGACCAGGGCGTCCAGGACGCCCTGGTCCGGAGCGCCGCGGGGCCATGGCAGCCGCACTGCGGCGCTCCTGCAGCAACCCTAAAAGGAGCGCCAAATTGGCGCTTCTTTTAGAAGTCAGGGAAAGTGCGCCCTAAACGCGTCAGGCGCACTTTCCCTGACTCTTCCGCCGCAGCGCGTGAGGACGCTGCGGCGGGAGGTTGCCCCGGAAGCGCCGGCCGTGCGGAGGGCCGGCAGCTCCGAGGGCAACCTCAGGAAGAGGAAGGGGCGCTGCTCGTGCGGCTGCCCCTCCTCTTCCAGGCCTCGGAGACGACTCTATTAGTCGTCTGCCGAGGCCCCCTCTCACATCCATACATGGTGATGGGTAATACAATGGCTTGTACTATTCTAACTTTAGTTTCAGTTATATATCTTTACTCTTTAGGATATTCTCTAACTCTTTCATAGCTGCAGTTTCAATTCCTAGTATTCTTCTGATTTCTTGACTGCAGTCTCCTTCTTGAACTATTCCAATTTCTCATTGTCTAGGCTGAAATTATGTAGGTCCTCTATGATCATTTTTGTTTTCTTTATGTTCAGCAATAAGCCTGCCTTTTCACTTTCTTCCTTGACCTTCCTTAGTAATTGCACCAAGTCTGTAATATTTTCCATTAGTGGTATGGTGTCATCCGCACAGCTTAGATTGTTGATATTCCTTCCTCCTATCTTCACTCCTCTTCACTATAAATAAAAATAAAAGACTCCCCATGAATAACAGTCCAGTTGTTGGGTCCCACTAGCAGGCAAAGACCTGCAGGCTAGTTGCCCTGCATTGATGGAGGGCGGGGGAAATGGTGCTGATGCAGGATGACCAGATGTCCTCCTTTTCCTGGACATGTCCTGCATTTCAGCTTTCTGTCCAGGAAGAATTCCAAAATGTTCTCCATTTTGAATATAAGCAGGAGATGGGGGGGGGAGAGAACTGAGTTATCAGTTTCCACCACAATCATTCTGAGTAAAACGAATGCATATAGACTGTGGGTTTTGACCAGAATCTGTGTGGAAAGGGGAGGATGAGCAAAATGCTGAAGGGTCTGGAAACCCTGCCCTATGAGGAGAGACTTAGGGAGCTAGGTATGTTCAGCCTGGAGGAAAGAAGGTTAAGAGGTGATATGATAGCCCTGTTTAAGTATTTGAGTGGATGTCATATTGACGATGGAGTAAGCTTGTTTTTTCGCTGCTCCAGAGAATAGGACTGGGAACAATGGATGCAAGCTACAGGAAAAGATTCCACCTCAACATTAGGAGGAACTTCCTGACAGTAAGGACTGTTCGACAGTGGAACACACTCCTTCGGAGAGTAGTGGAGTCTTCTTCCTTGGAGGTCTTTAAGCAGAGGCTGGATGGCCATCTGTTGAGGATGCTTTGATTGGGAGTTCCTGCATGGCAGGGGGTTGGACTGGATGGCCCTGGTGGTCTCTTCCAACTCTATGATTCTGATTGTTATCCTTGGTCAAGGAGGTTCTCTACCCTCCAACACAGAACAGAACAGCCCAGCAGTCTGTACCAGGAGCAAAGAAGAACAACATTATTGACAGGATTCCAAAATTTATAAACTTGCAAAGTGATGTTATAGATGACTAAAACTTCACATGAACATTACAGAAGTTCCTATGACTTCATTCAGTGCATGTGTCTACCTGGTGTTAGTTTTTAAACAATCCACAATTGAGCATTCAATTTACTTTCCCTTAGTCAGCTCATGCTGCTCAGATGTATGAAAAAGAGATAAATTTCATACTAGGAACCGCAATTTTCAATAGTTCAGCCGCTGCAACTTCTCTATCTGTTCAAGATTGTTTTCCAACAATCAGGACTGTAATATGGGTTCACTTTGGTTTGTCAGTAGTTTCAGGTTTGGAAACAGAGAAAAGCAAGTTTGGGATCTACCTTCTGTCAGTTTCAGAGATATCGATCTACCCACCCCAATTAAACTCCATGCTGTCCAGGTGCTGAAGTTGATAAAGTATTAATGTCTTTCATTAGTGATTACTTGTAGTCAGGCAGGGGCACTGTTTTCTGCTTTCATGAGCATGGCTAAGAAGCATGAATTTCTAATTCCATGAGTGTTTATTGCTTGTATTTGGGAATGTCTTACTTCTTTTCTTGAATACCCTACATTTTTGTGGGACCTTTTATTTGGGAATGGCCTATATTTTTTGTTGAATATCCTCCATTTTTCTGGTAGCTTTTATTTAGGAATGGGCTA
>CM034701.1:328775803-328799345 GCA_020142125.1 Phrynosoma platyrhinos
CTATGATTCTATGATTTAAGTTATTATCCTCGGTTTGTTTTACTAGATAAAAGACATAATTTATAGCTGGCTCTGAAAGCATAATTGTTGACACTTAACACACAAAAAAGTATCCCTTCAAGTTATTTCTAACTAATGACAAACCAGGAAACAAAGCTATCACCGAGTTTTCTTGGCAAGATTTTTTCAGAAGGAGTTTCCCCTATTCTTTCTCTGAGGCTGACAGAATGCGACTTGCCCAATATCACCCAGTGGGTTTTCATGGCTGAGCTGGGTTTGAACCTTGGTGTCCCAGGGTCATAGACACTCAAACCAGTACACCATGCTGGCTCTGAATTATGCTGTCTTATAAATATTCTGAATTATAAATTTATATTGAATTATAAACTGAATTATAAACCAGGATTAACTCCAGTTATTTAGAAAAACTCATACTCTAGTATTTTTGGACTGAATTCCATCACAGTTATGCTACCATACATGCTGTAGTCTACTTCATGTTTTAACAAAATATTTTTTTATCATTATGGTTTACTGTGGCATAAACAGTTGTAGAGAGAAGACTGTAGTATTGGATATAGACTGAAACAATGTTTGGAGAATATACTGATGGGAGAAAGATGTACCAAGATTGGGGAATAAATCAGGGATGAGCAACTATGGTGGGTCTGGGAGTGGGTTTTTGGGAACCTGCAGATAGTGACAAAAAACAAAGTGGAAGTTGTTGGAAGTCTGTTTGAGGTGGGTTTTTGTTATTTTTTTAAATTTTGTTTTATTAAACTTTTAAATAACATTCAGGTTGATCTGATAACAAACACTTATCAGCCTACAAAAATAAAATTCATACACTAGAAAACAAATTAACGTGTGAATGCTTTGCCAAGATCAAAAGTGGAAACAGGTAAGTGTATACTGGTAGTCCAGATTATCAATTTTCTGATGGATCTGCTTGTAGAACATCTTTACAGAGTCCTAAATGCTGAATTAGTGGTTTCAGTTGCTGCAAACTATTTTTACTTTCCTTTAAAAAATATATTTTGAGGAAACTGGGATGTTCAGTTGATGCTAAATATATTCATTTACAACTGGCTAATATTGTGTGTTTTACTATTAGTAAATGCATCTTGATAGCTTCACAGTTCACCGTTCTAAACACATGGTTGTCTAATGTAGATAATTTCAAATTATTTGTATTTATTTTCCTCAATTTACTGAAGCAGTTGACTGCTTGCCTACAGCCAAGCAATGACGTGCATATGATGTCGATCATTTATTGCTACTTATCTTTCATGCTTCTGTCTCTAAATAAATATATAGCTCCTAGTTTTCTGCAATGCCATTAATGCGAAAGATTATTTTTCATTATGAAACCATCTTTGCTCTAATCCAGCTATAAAGTTGTTTATAGTCTTTATAGTCTCACTGAAATCAGTGCAACAAATTCATCCTATCCTAAGACTCATTTGTTGTCATGGGACTTAAGCACAACTAATTTCAGCTAGTTTGTGTATTTTAAAAGTTCAGTGCAGTTTGTCTCAGCCATTGGCCATAACAAAACATGACAAGAAAATAACAACCAAAAATAATAAAACTAATCCAGTAAGGCAGTAGCCAAAGGAATGTATGCAAAACAACTCCATAGAGTTACAGGAGTCCAAATGCCCAGACATCATGATTACAACACATGAATCATTTCTGCTGTTGTTTTGTAGCCACCAGAGCAAAAAATAGCCACTCTGTTTAAAAAAGTGGCTTGCTACTACCTCCAGTAGAAATTATAAATTCTCTCATAATTTATTCAGAAACTCCAGTTTTTTCCCTTTAGGAATAAATCAGAAGATTTTTATACTGCATATCTTCATTGGCTGACTTAGTACCAGGATGTTTGTCTTACCAGAGAGAGTTCGGCAAATGGTCAAGATGGTACCTTTTCTTCGTTGAAATTTTCTCTGGCCTCACGTCTACAAAGTGTACTGAAGAAACACCTGACATTCTAGACCAAGGATTCCCAAACTTTGGTTCTACAGATGTTTTGAACTTTATATCCCAGAATTCCAGATAGTTGGCCAAGCTGGCTGGGACTACTGGGAGTTGAAGTCCAAAAGACCTGGAGGACCAAAGTTTGGGAACCACTGTTCTAGACTGTGTTTCTGGCATCTGATGAAATGGGTTATAGCCTATGAAAGCTCATACTATAATAAATGTTTTGTTTGTAGGATCTATAAGATTTTTTTGTTGTTGTTAATCTTGAATGAGTTGCTTTATAAACTTCTTCCAAATATTCCTGTGAAAAGTTCCGTGTAGTGTATATTGAGGAATGAGTCCTGCTGTCTTTTCTGCATGTATACAGTGACATAGATTGAAAGATAGTTTGCAGTACCATCCAGTCATAGCAAATGAGGGCATCTGGTGGAATCTCACTAAAGTTGAGCACCCCTAATCCAGAAATCCAAAAACCAAAACTTTTTGCCACCAGCGGCCTGCTTCCATCTTCAAGGCAGTGGTTGCAGTGCTCCTGCTTTTTTGTCTCTGAGATCCCCAGTCTCGCATCAGCCTTGCATCTCATACACAACACAAATAGCAAACAAATGAGATGTGATGCTGGAGAGTGGTGAAGAAGCAGGATTGCTGCAGCAGGCTGCAAAAAGACTTGAGGGTGAAGATAGAATAGGGACCTGTAAATGGCGAGAATGCAGGCATAGTGCTCATTGTGAATCCACACTCCCACCATTTCACAGATCCTTATTTTTCTTTCCTGCTTTGCATCTTTCTTTACCCTTTCAAATACTGTACAGGTACGTACTATGCTACTTGTGTATTCCAAGTTGGGAGGGAGAAACACCATAACTCCAAAACACTTCTGATCCAAGCATTTTGGATAAGAGATATTCGATATGTATCTCTGAGAGCACAGTTTAAATAAAGAGCTAATTTTTACTTTCCATTGAAATAATTCCTCTGAGAGCCATATGACAACCAAATGATAAGAACAACTTGCTACAGTTTCCAAGGATTAATTCATTCGTTGATGCAACTTGAAAAGACTCTCCAAGGGTCCATGGATTTATTTATGTAGCTTCCTTCTTGCCTCCCATTCATTGTAGAACCAGGGCTCACCCTCCACTCTGTGCATCCACCTTTTGGTTAGAAGCAAATAGATTAGATTAAATGTTTCTTATCCCATCCTCTTAAGTATGGTAGTTGAGAAGGATTAACCTCCTCATTTCATCTTTAGCTAAGATTTCTGTCTTATTTTCCAAACAGGAAAATATGTTCTCAATTTCTCTCTGTATGCTTTTCTAATGCAAATGAAGGGTCAATTTAGGATTGAAACCAGATCTCCACAGCATCATAAAATACACTAATTTGAAAACGTGGGGTTTTTTTGCATGACCCTCGGTTTTTCAGGCTGCCGCTCCCTTTCCTTTTTGGGCAGCAACCCTACCCCCCCCCCCCCCCATATTTTTTGATATTAGGTCTGCTGTTCTCCATCTAGTCAGACTGGCCACACGACCATGGAATTGTCTCTGAAATGTGAATGACACTCTGGTCACACAGACAGGGTTGTGTTTTTTTTTTACTTCCCCTCTCTTTGTGCAGCATGTTGTATCTCTTGGAAAATATATTTTTGAAGGCTGAGGCATTTCCCAAATGATGTGGGATGTTGGCAGCAACAGGAGGGAAGAATGGGGAGTGGAAGAGGCAAATTAGAGGACCATCTTGCATAAATAGGATTAAGCAGAGAAAGCAATCCAGAGTTCATCTAGGTCTCCTGTATCTGCTGCTGACTTCACCTCCCCCCCCCTTTTTTTTTTTTTTTTTTTTTTTTTTTTTTGAATGCCTAAACTGTATTTCTAAATGCTTGGCTGAAGTTTTAAGTTACTGCAATGCTGGAAATTTGGGAACTGACAGAAAATTACACGTGGCAGAATTTTTATAGAGGTTGGGACAGTGGCCCATTTTGTCCTCCCCCCACAGCTACATCCCTGGATAGGAGTCATGCCTTCCAAATATTGTTAGGAGTACAGCACCCAGTATTCATCACTGTTGGTTAAACTGACCAAGACTGGCCAGAATTGCAGTCCAACCACATCTGGAGGGTTGTACTGTACTCATATCTCTTCTAGATCATAGTGAAATCCTTTTCTTTTTTTATATACTTTTGCTGTTAGCAGCTTTACAGGGGTAGTTTTGGCTTTCGTGATCATAATCCACTAATCTGCAATTGACACAGATTTTCAAAAAAACGTGTATTTCTATAGATCCATTTAAATCTTAAATAGCTAAAGTACTTTTTAGAAATATCAACATGATAAAAGCAGAGCAGGCCAAATATGACCATTATGTGTAGCTGTTACTCTAAACGAGAAAGTCAGAAAATCCCCCAAGCTCAGCTAAAGATGGATTGATCCCTTTTAGGTAAGTTACATGGGGTCAGAACAGAAGGCTAAAATCTAGCCTGAGAGAGGAGCACATGTACAGTAAGCTGAGGATTGATGGAACAATGCCTCCACTTCATCCTCCTCTTTGATTTCTGGCTTAAAATAAACTATATCCAAGAAGTGTGCCAAACGTGCCAAAGCTGTGAGAACTCTTGCTATGTATCATGCACAATCTCAATTTACATTGCATCCTTACACATGTTAACTCAGAAATAAAATCTACTGAGTTCAGTGGAACCTACTCCCAGGTAAAGAAGGTATAGCCAGGTAGGTAACCTTCAAGAGTATTGCTTTGCTTAGCTTTGCTTTAAATGCTAGGTACAAATGATGTTTTAACTAAACACCAGAATGCAGTGGAATCCAGTCTTTCCACCAGACCAAATCTGACTTTGTTCATTTCAACAGCGTGTGCATGTGTCTCTCTTTCCAGATTCTATGGAGCCAAAAATAATTGAATATTGTAGACATCACTGCACTTTTAAATTTCTCTCTCTCTCTCTCTCTCTCTCTCTCTCTATATATATATATATATATATATAATAACAACACAAATTATATATTAATCCTGACACATTTGCAATGTTCCAAAAGTTCCATGAATCCTGAGGTGCCAGTGCATGGCTTGACTGTGGCATTCTTCTGCCTATGCTGCTCAATATTGCTGCAACATTTGGTGCAATTTTAAATCCATAAATAAAAAAACTACAAAATAGAAGCAATACAGAAATTACACTACAAAGAATGTATCTTGTTGTTTCTTCCTAAATACACAACTGAAAATCTCACTACCTTATTCAATGCAAAAAGGGCCTATTCTGTAGCCAGCTCCTCTCTGGCACTTCTGAACTCAACCAGCAAGTACACCTAAACATTAGGAAGAACTTCCTGGTGGTAAGAGCTGTTCAACAGTAAAACACACTGCCTTGGAGGTTTTTAAGCAGAGGCTGGATGGCCAAAGTGGGTATGCTTTCCTGGTGTCTTTCTGCATTGCAGGGAGTTGGACTGGATGGCCCTTGTGGTCTCTTCCAACCCTATGATCCTACAGCCCCTTAGGGTTTCCTCACTCACAAAGCTAAACCCATAAACATGGGGATCAACTATAAATATGGGGAGTGTGATTTATCCTTGCCATTTTTAATCAATTGGAAAACAGAAAGCCTGGCCTATCTACTTCAAATTACATAGAAAATTATTAATGGATCACAACCTTTTTGCCAACCCTTGGTATATAGGATCTCTGTTTACATTCTGCTAGTGCCTGCATCTTAAAATACCGGCTGAGCTGGAGATTTGTATGCAGCCCTTTCCTCCTGCCCAGAAATGAGCTCACCAAAACTACAGGGTTTGTACCCTTTTCTCCTACCTGGAGATGACCCATGAAAATTGGGGACCCAGCAGGGTTTATTCTAAGCTCCCTCCCATCTGCCTGAGAAACCAAAAGGCAGGTACCAAGGAGACAATTTTCCTTGTTTTGTCTGGCACTGCTTGTGTTATTTTGCATCAGTACATCAGGGAAGATGTCAAACTATGGTATTGTCCTTCTGGTTCCTTGTTCAGAGAAAGCTTCCACCAAGACATTGACTGATGTCCCTGTCCCTGGAGTGTGATGGCACTGTGGACTCAACCACAGTGGGGTGAACCAGAATTGACCAAGTTTATGTAGTGGTGAAAATCATTACAAAATCTGGTGATGAAAAACAGTATTTTGTAGATGACAATGTACCCTACGTATCAATATGCAAAGGGATCCTGTAGCACTTTTGACAGTGAGCAAAAGACATTGTAGCATAAGCTTTCATAAATTTGGTCTACTTCCTCAGATGCATGGAGTGAAGTGGTGCCCAGGAAGACCTTTGTAATCAGACTGCATGTATAATCATAGAGATGCAAAACCTGTGGGATATGGTAATGAAGTGACAATTTCAGATTTAACTGTGGTCATTGAGGGACAAAAGCAGGAGGTAAGATATGCCTGCAAGGGTGAGTGGATGACCCTATAAGATTGGTGGAAGGAGTTTTGGAATAAGATGTGTCCAGGCTGAGAACCAAAAAGGAGATTACAGTATTAAAATAGATTGCTTGTTAAAAGAATAAAATACAGTAAAATACAGTTAAAATATATCATATTATCATATTAGAGACCTGAGCAAGTGAAAGTGCCTCTAATATTGTGGGTTATGTGGTTAGGTACTGCGATGACATTTCCCAAGTAGATGTGGAGTGGGCAAATGGTAGAGGGGCAAATGGTAAGCAAAGTGAAGGAATTTATGGTTTTATGACTCTGTCCTTCATGCAGGTATGTAAAGGGTGCTTATTATTATTTTTTCTTTATGGCAGTAGAATGGTAATACAGGGGAAGCTGTATATAGAAGAAATGGGGAAGAAAGGACTATTATAATTTGCTTTGATTGAGATCATAGGCTGGGCACCAACAGCCAGAAAGGGTGTGTGTAGATAGATAGAATTATAATGTTATGGTAAGGGGAAGAAACCCTCCGTTTCTACAGAAACTCTCTACTGATTACTTCTGTCCTGGTGTCTGGAATAAAAGTCTTTTTTTTTCTATCACAATAAGATGTTTTCATGGTTGTTGGGGACTGAGTCCACTGGTTCTGACAACCCTATTGATTTCTCAGAATTTATTGCCTCTAGCTATAAAATCCATATTTTTTTCAGTATGTTATGAAAGGATGTCTAAAAACAAGCTACTAAATCTTTTCAATTCATACTTCAGTTAATAAGAACAGCATTTGAAATATGATTTTCCCCCTTTTCAATAAACCACAAAGCTGTGGAGAAAGTTTCTGGCTATTGCCTGCAACTGCACTTGCTTTTGGCAAATTTTCAATTTAAAATGTATCCAGTTATACAAGAATTACCTTTCAGAATGCATTCAGCTGTGGTTGTGATGAGAGGCACAGGCAAGATGAAAATAAAATTTTACAAGATGCAAAAGATCTTCAACTGTACAGCAAGCCTTAAGCAATGTGCCATAATTATCTTAACTCACGTACACTAAAGTAATTTCAGAAAATATATTTTTCTGTCATTGAAATGTTTATTACTGTTTGCTTACAATCTGGCAGTGTTCTCTTCTTTGATAGTGGTAAAATTGGATTCTGTCCCGGAGACATGATTTCGATTTGAACAGTTACTGCGACATTCCCAAAGGCTCTCCTATGTCTATATTCTTTGCCCTTAACATAATTTCCACTATTTTTGTCTCACAAAAATACAGTTTTGGATTATATCTAATATTATTTCTTATTCTTACAGGATTATGCATTGCTTGATGGGCAGTGTGGCCCTTCAGAAGTTCCTGGGCTGTAATCCCAGCAGCCTTAGTCAGTACAGCCAACGATGAAGGATTATGGGAGTTGGAGTGCAGTGGCGTTCCTCACATCTTATCTATGGTGTGTACAAAATGGCACAAGGGGGAAAAAGACTCACAACCAAGTTTGTTCCATTATCTTTGATGTTCTACTTTCATATATAATCTAGGAATTAGAGGAATAATGTCTTCATTTGTAGGTACATTAAAGTCTTCTTCCTTAAGAGCCAGCATGATGACATGGTTTGGGCATTGGACTATAACTCTGGAAACCAGAGTTTGAATACCTGCTTGGCCATGGAAACCCACAAGATGACTTTGGGCAAGTCACATTGTCTCAGCCTCAGAGGAAAGCAAAGGCAAACCCCCTCTGACCAAATTTTGCCAAGGAAGTCCCATAATAGTAACTCTATTATGAAGTCCCATAATAGATTCACCTTAGGGTCACTATAAGTCAGAAATGACTTGAAGGCACACAACAACAACAAACATTTTTTATTTGCAGGGTGAAGGAATAAACCTTTTTCACACAGAGCCCTATATGGCTATTCACTAAATGCTAAAGGTCCAAATCCAGTTGGTAGTTTAAACTAAAAGAGATCCATTGAATCAATGGAACTTAAATAATTATTGACTTGGCAGGTTCTCACTGATTCTGTGGTTCTACTTTAGTTACTGGGTGATCTTGGGCAAGATACACTCTGTCATCTTCAGACAAAGACAATGGCAAAACCCTTCTGAATAAATCTTATTTATTAAAATATTTATATCCTATATTACGAGATCTCAGGATGATGTACAGACAAATCAATATGAATGTACTAAAACAATTTGAAGCAGTAAAAATAATGTAAATAGTCTAAAAATGTTAAACATGTTTACGAGTTTTGATGTTGTTGTTGTGTACTTTCAAATTGTTTCTGACTTATGGCAACCCTAAGGTGAGCCTATCATGGGGTTTTCTTGGCAAGATTTGCTCAGAAGGGATTTGCCTTTGCCTTCCTCTGAGGCTGAGAGAGTATGACTTGCCAAAGGTCACCTGGTAGGTTGAGTGAGAATTCAAGCCCTGGTCTCCAAAGTCATACTCCATTGCTCAAACCACTACACCACGCAGGCTCTCGTTTACAAGTTAAAATCGGTTTAAAAGGTTAAAGAAGTTTAAAGCCATGTGTATAACTATTTTAGAGTGAATCAATGGCTTTAATAAACTGCTACATCTGTGCTTGGTGCCTAAATGAACCCAGCATTGGAACCAATCAGGCCTCCAAGGGAAGGCATTCCATAACTGCAATGAAACAGCTGAGATGGTCCTCTCCCTGATCTTCACACAGGATGTACTGATCTTACCAGTGGGACTTAGAGGAGAGAAGTCCTGACAACACACAATCCCATGATAGGGTCACCACCTGTCAGGAACAACCTGAGGGCATGCAACCAGCAACACCACAACCAGAATTCTAGTTAGAAGTTTTAGATTTTAGATTTAGACCCTTCAGATGTCGGAGTTCCCAGCATTCCTCACCATTGGCTATGATGGCTAGAGTTCCTGGGACTTGCAATCCAATGATAGCCCACCCTTGGGTTAAAATGTGGTTCACACACTCAGAGGACCTCATGTGACCCCCTCGAGGAAGTATATTGGGCAGGCAGTTTGTGGAGAAAGAAAATGTGTTCATTTAAATTGACCTGACTTTTAGTTATTGATAAAAGTACAGTCGCCCCTCCATTCTTGAGGACTTCATGTTCATGGTTTTATATATTCACGGAGGGAGGACCTCCATTTAAAACAATGGGGCGCACATCCAAGGGTGCGTCCCCCATTCCAGCCTATAGTGCTTGAATATTCACAAATCTCCATTTTCATGGGGGGGGGGTTCCGGAAAGGATCCCCCCAAAAACAGAGGGCCAATTTTATTGTCCATTTCCTAGTAGAAGCTGGAGAACAAACACATATTCTGGCCATTTTATGGCTACTGGCCTGATTTCCTGACAGAGAGCTGACTACTTACCTTTACAGCTCTTCACAGCAGCCCAACACCACTTGGGTTGTAACCACATTGCAGAATTAAAGCAGTTTGACACCACTTTAATTCCATGACTCTATCCTACAAAATCCTGGGATTTGTAGTTTGATGAGGTATTCAGCCTGGTCTGTTAGAGAAGTAGTGCCTCATCAAACTACAAATCCCATGATTCCATAGGATAGAGCAGGGGTAGGCAACCTAAGGCCCGGGGGCCGGATGTGGCCCTCCGAGGCTTTTGGACCGGCCCCAGGCTAGTCCTGCCGCTGTCGCTGCCGCCGCCACCAACACCTGCCATGATGATATTATTGTTGTTATTACTTGTTCTTGGGGTTTTCTTGGCAAAATCTCCACAGGGGTTTTGCCATGGCTTTTCTGGGAGTGTGTATTTTTTTAATTATTTTTTTTAAAATTTTATTTATTTATTTATTTATTTTTGGTGCTTTGGCCCGCCAATTGTCTGAGGGACAACAACCTGGCCCCAGGCTCAAAAAGGTTGCCTACACCTGGGATAGAGTCACCACAGTTAAGTTTAAAGTGGTATCAAACTGCTTTAACCTTGCAGTGTAGCTTGGACACCACTGCATTCCCATGAACCCAGGATCTGCTAGCTATATTCTGTAAGGTAGTACCTGAATGGTGTGTCTGTGTGAGAAGTAAGATGCAGGGCACATTTTGTCTCTGTCTATGGGTGGAATGAGATAGGATCTGCTGAAGTCTAGTGAGTTTTTTTGGGGAGGGGAGAATACGTAAGACTGATTTCTGTTTAGTGAATATTTAGTGATGCTGCTATTGCTATTGATCTTTTTAACAGAGCTTGAGAAAGCTGGACTATATTCTGGGATGTAATCTAAACTTCCCCAAACTCCGAGCATTGTTGCTCTAGTCCAGGGACCGGCAACCTACGGCCCGGGGGCCGGTTAAGGCCCCAGGCCCCGGACTTACCGGCCCAAGCTGAAGGTTGCTGCCGTTGCCGCGCGCCACTGTCAGAGCGCGTTTTTGGCCGCGCTCACGGCAATCGCCATTTTGGAAGTCAAAATGGTGGTCGCGACGCATTTGCGCATGCACAGTACTCTTGCACATGCGCAAACGCATCGTGACCGCCATTTTGACTTCCAAAATGGCATCCGCGACATGCACCGTGGCGGCTGCAGCTGCACACGCTATGGCGGAGGAGGGTGCGCGCGTGCGCGTGAGCACGCGTGCCGCCATTCCCCCCCCCCTCAGCCCAGCCGAGACCTGGGTGATGGCACACCGGCCCAGGTCTGAAAAAGGTTGCCTGTCCCTGCTCTAGTCTATTTGCCTCTTTATTTAGTCTGTTGGAAACTCCCTAAAGAAAGAGGTTTTTTAAAATGTAAATAAATGCTTTCTGAGCCAGTTTTAAATTTTTATTTTATTTTTTTTTATTTTGACCAAGGAAGTTCTTCTTAGCTGGAAAATTATAAACCTGCCTAGCTATTTTTTCATTTTTATTTTTGCAACAGTCTCTGCTACCTTCATTTGTAGAGATCAGTTGAGTTACTATTTGGTAGCAACTTGATATTATTTGCAGGAAAGACTGGGATTTGAGCAGTTTCAAAAACACAGAACCAAATATTCTACCTGAATGTCATTATTCAGTTTGGAGGTTTTGGCCTCTCAATTCTCACTTGTCAGACCAAAGAGGTTATTTACTCACCAGCTGTATCACTAAGGATTTGTGGTTCACAGTGTGACTTTTCCAATTTACCTGCCATATGGGTCTTTCTTTAGAAACACAACAACTGTCCAAACTATTTCCTTCTGACAATATGGGGAGGTAGCAAAAGAAGGAGGCTTTGCAGATGACAAAACTTTCTTATGGGATCCATCATTTGCTAGATCTGCTAATAAAACTTAATTGAAATTTAATTCCTTTATAAGCAATTGCCAGACTAACAGATGGCTTGTTACTGTTATGAACACAAAGCAGTTTATGTCACATACAATGATTACTGAATTTAAGGAGAGGCATGTTTGGCAAATGTCTTAAAGAGTGAAACCATTCTGCTTAAACATTGAAAAGCAACAGTTCAGGCACTTAATTACCAATGTAAAATGGCTGGGATGTGAGCTGAAGAGGGACCACAGGGAATTTCTCCCAAAGCAGCAAAACATTTAATGTTGGTAGTAAAACCCACACAACTCAGAATCATTATTTGACTAGTTCCAGTTTATTTGTGGGATACTGATCTGTACTAATTAGATGAAGATCTAGAACAACATACAGAAGCCCATTATCTTCTTGAGTCCATATGTGCATAATAAGTCACATAACCCAGTACTGATGTAGCATTGTATATCAGAAAGTTCCTGGTGTGAATTCAGTAGCTAGCCTTAGTCACTCCATCTGCAAAATGGCATACCCCCTAACTGTCTGAAGGATCAGTCCTCATTAATCCTCTGCCATCCCATTTTCAGCTGTTTTTAAAAAGTCCCAGTTCCAATCTCCTTCCATTTAACCCATTTATCCTCAGCTTCCTTCAGTTGTTGTAAACGGAGTTCAACAAAATGCAAAAGTAGTTTGCACACAGTTTACTCAGCAAGAGAGAGGTGATAGAAGGGGGTAGAGTCTTCTCCTTCCCAGTAGAGTTAGGCTGCTGCCATGCCACAAAATGAATGCAATTTGACAATTCTTTAACAGCCATGGCACCATCCTATAGAATCCTGGGATTTGTAGTTTGTTGTGGCACCAGAGCCCTCTGACAGAGAAGACTAAATATCTCACAAAGCTACAAATCTCATAATTCCATAGCATTAAGCCATGGAAGTTAAAGCAGTGTCAAACTGTATTAGTTCTGCAGTGCAAAGGCAGCCTCAGGCAAAAACAAACTCCTGCAGCCTCTGCTAGCTTGAGTGTTCCTCCTCATTAATAACTTTTGCTATCTTGACCACACTCTGGTGTTGTTTGGTGATGGGTGTCTCAGTTTTCATCTGGGAAATGTTGATACTACTATAACCAGTGTGGTTCCAGCCCGCAGAATCCTAGAATCTGTAGTTTGGGGAAGTACTTAGGAATTCTTTGTTTGAGAGCTCTGGTATCTTTCCACGAAGAACTCCAGATACTGCACCAAACTACAAATCTGGGAATTCCATAGGATGGAGGCTTTGTAATCAAAGTGGTATCAAAGTGGTATAACTGTGTATGGTATAACTGTGTATGGTAAAAACAGTCGGTCCTCTGTATGTAGAGATTCTTTGTGCACGGATTCTTTATCCATGGATTCAAGCACCCACAGCTTGAAAATATTTTTGAAAATATAAATTCCAAAAAGCAAAGCTTGATTTTGCCATTTTATATAAGGGATGCACTATGGCATTGTATTTAATGGGACTTAAGCATCCACAGATTTTGGTACCCACCAGGGGAACTGGAACCAAACCCCAGTGGATATCAAGAGCCCACTCTACCAGTTGCCATAGCTCTCTCTTCCATTTCTCCTGGTGCCTCCTAGGAAGCCACTTTATAAATGTTGTTCCCAGCAACTTTCTCTACTGGACCATACAACTGTGATAACAACAGAGGTGCCATTTGTCATGTGATAACATATGGCCAAATCGAACCCCCGCAGGCCTGACCTCCCTAATTGCCTTTAAAGAAAATGTTTGTGTAAAACACAATCTGTTTGTCATCTGTTTTCTCTTCGATGTGACTCTGAGCTGAGTCCGGAGTGCCCTGCTGCTATATCAGTATAAAGCTGCTCCTCTAGAACTCACATTGCTGAGTTTTATGGCTGAACGGTTTCTGCACGAATGATTAAAATCACAGATAATCTCTGGCTGGCAGGTTTTATTTTGATGTGTTATCTCCCTTTTCCACATCCTAGCTTTCTCTTGAACTCACTCAGCTTCAATTTTACTCCCACACTTGCTTATCCCAAGGTGCATTAATAATTTCAAAACATTTAATTCCTCAGAGTAGTCTTTCTGAGGCTGTTTTCTTACCTCTGTATGGCTGTAGATGGAGAAACTCAAAAGTGCCATTAAAGGTGCCTGATGGATGACTGGTCATTCTTCTCCCAGCCACACCCCCACCTTCCCAAAAACGCTGTACAAATTATGCTGACTTTTCAAAAGGCCAGACTGCAGGTGCTAAGCTCTTCTTTGTTTATTCTGGCAAGGCTGAAAATAGCAACTGCTAACAAATATTCTGCCCTTCATACATCTTCTTACAGTACTGCAGCTGTTATCTCATGCAAATACCTGCCCCAAGGGGAAAATGGAACTTAATTAGGTTAGAATAAGTTTCAAAAAGGTGCCCGCTTCTTCAAAAAGAAATAAATACAATACCCCTTGTGCTTTGTGAAACAGGGTCTTTGACAGAATCTTTGCTTGAGTTGTAGGGAGCAATGATTTTAAGCTTCTGGTTTTACTCTGCTTTGCAAAGCAGCACTTTGTGGATTGATGGTTTTGACTACTAGACCATTAGTGGCCAAGTTGCTTCAGCAGATACATTCTACTATACATCATAGCAGTATGATCCCACTTTAGCTGGCATAGCAACATCCTGTGGAATTCTGGAGCTTATAGTTTGGTGAGGAACTAGAACTCTGTCTGAGAATTTGAAATACCCTTTCCTAAACTTCAAATCCTAGGAATCCATACATTGGAAACGTGTTTGTTCAAGTGGACTCATAGCTCTATGACTGTGTAATGTGAATGGTCCCATTTCCCCCCAATATTTATTTTATGCTAGACATCACATTACTATAGGAGAGAACTTCTAAGTCCAAGGAACCATGGAAGAAAGAGATTGCACTCATCTGTATGACTCCTGTAAGCTCAAGTAGAAGGCATCACCAGTTTCTGCTCTGACCAGTATGCTATTGATGCCTAATGTTATTATTTTCTTTGTGGTTGTTTCTTGTAAAGTTGACTTTGACTGAGGGTAACCCTGTGAATGAGAGACTTCCAAGTACCTTGGTCATCAACAGCCCTGCTCAGATCTTGTAGATGCAGGGCTGTGGCTTCCTTGATTGAGTCTGTCCATCTGGAATGTGGTCTTCCTCGTTTCCTACTGCCTTCTACCTTACCAAGCATTACTGTCTTTCTCTTGAGTCATGTCTTCTCATGAAAGGGCCAAAGTACAACAGTCTCAGTTTAGTCATCTGGCTTCTAAGGAGATTACAGGCTTGATTTTGCCAGTCAAATAAACCCATGAAGGAGACAATAAACTGAGAACAAAGTGATCCATATTCCAGAGCAGGGGTAGGCAACCTAAGGCCTGGGGGCCGGATGCGGCCCTCCAAAGCCTTTGGACCAGCCCCAGGCTGGTCCTGCCGCCGCCGCCGCCGCCCGCCATGATGGGGGTTTTGCCATGGTTTTTCTGGGGCTGAGAGAGTGTACATGCATATTTTTTCTAATTTTTTATTTAAAAATTATTTTTATATTTATTTATTTATTTATTTTTGATGCTTCGGCCCCCCAATTGTCTGAGGGACAGCAACCCAGCCCCCAGCTCAAAAAGGTTGCCTACCCCTATTCCAGAGCAATAGCATCATTAGGGGGGTGCAGACCACACCGGGTGACACTACAGAAGAGAGGGGTGACACCTGTTCGGTTCACCACCCCCTGTGGAGCTGCTCTCTGGGTCTTCCCGGGGCCGCAGGCCTGCTCCCTGGGGCTATGAGTGCAATTTTCTGGCGTGTGCTGGAAGTCCCACCCCCCAGAAGTCCTCCACCTGCACCGGGTGTCACCAAGTCAGAGGATGCCACTGTTCCAGAGAATAACTGAGTCACTTCTATCAGACTGTCCTAGCAAAAGAAAGCAAGCCACATAAAGAACAATACAATACCCCAGCAAAGCCATAAGCAACACTAGTAGAACCACAGCCATAGTTCCTTCTGCTGGTGCATTGCACCCATTAATTGATTAGCAAAGACATGGAGGTTAAGTAACCACTAAACTGCTATTATCTATTATATTTACTTTTGAAGGCTTGAGAACAGCAAGTGACATCTCCTAAGACCACCCCTGTCCCACTTTATCAATGAATCTGTTTTTTTAAAAAATGAGAAATAAAGTGATAAAGGTCCAAAACAAAGCAAAAGCACTAAATAAAATCTGACATTAAAAATATTAAGGGAAAACAAATATCTGTTCAGTATATTTAGAATGTGCCATTTCACACTACACAATTATGCCATTATTATCCCACTTTAACTGTCATGGCAGCATCCTTTGGAATCCTGAGATGCGTAGTTTAGGGAGGGGTATTTAGAATTCTCCACCAGAGAGCTCTAGTGCCTCAACAAAGTACAAATCCCAGGATTCAATGGGATGCAGCCATGACAGTTAAAGCAGATTCTTAGTTCTATAACTATGTGCTGTCAAAGGGCTCACTTTTTTTAAAAAAAAGAGAGAGAAATAAACGTTTTTTAAAAAAGTTATTTATTTATAGTTTCTTATCAAGTGTTTCTGTCCTTCAGGGTCTTAAACTGGTATAGAATCTATAATGGTTAATATCCAAAAAAAGAGGATAGGAAAAGGACATCAGGGTTCATTGCATTAACAATTCTAATGACTTCCATGTCAAAATATTATTCCCTCTCCCTCCTAGAACAGGAAAATAATAATTTATGAACATTGTATTAAGTGAATGTGCCTAAAGAGACATATAACCAGTTATTGTGTCTGATGCAGTCTCGTACTGATGAAGTTTTGGATGCAACATGACTTACCTACTCAGCATAAAAAACAGAGTCTGGAAATTGATTAAAGTCTGAAAGACAATGCAGAACAAGGTTATTTTCCTTTGTGGAGTCAGTCTTCTACTTGCCAAAGTATAAAGTATGTACTACAAAGTATGTACTATATGGCAAAATAATCTATTCCTAGCCTTAAGAGATACATCAGGACTGGCGGATGTTTAATCCTTTAGATTTTGAACAGCAACACACCCTATTGCCTTAACCAATGGGGAAGGATGATGGGAGTTGTAGTCAAGCAACTGAAGGACTACCCATTTCCCAGCCTTCATAATCCTCTTTCACTATGCATGCCAACCTTCTTCAAGCTGTATTTCTCCTGGCTGAGTTGGATAACAATTCCAGTTATACCTAGGCAGCATAGCATTGGATGGGGATGATGGGTGTTGCCATAAAAGATAAAACACCTCTGGAGAATGTCAACTTGGAGAAGGCTGGTAAGCACACTGCCCAACAGAGGTGAGTGAATTCAGCTCTGAATCCAGACACCTCTTTTTGTTACAGCAGGGAGTCATCAGTGTAGGAAAGAGCTACACAAGCTCAGCCTAGTGGCACATACAAAAATTTCTGGTCCAGGTCTAAACTGTGCCTTTATCTAATTCAGGCCTGCACAACATATGGCCCATCAATGGATTTCAATCCGCCCATGAGGATGTGGAACAACTTTAAAGGTCCTCTGCTGCCCAGTTTTCTCCTGAGAAGAAGGCCAGACAGAGGAGTAGGAGGACAGCAAACGCTTGCCCTGCAAGTCTTCTCCACCACTTCACTTTCTCCTGATGAGAAGGCTGGTCGATGGAGGAGGAGGAGGAGGATGGGAAAACACTGCCCTGCAAGGCTCCTCTGATGTTCAGCTTTCTCCCAAGGAGAAGGAGAGGTGGAGGAGGAGGATAGGTAAACACTCGCCCTACAAGGCTCCTCCATCAGGCTTTCTCCTGAGAAGGCCAGGCAGTGGAGGAGGAAGAGGGGCAAAGTTTCACCTCTCAAGGCTCCTCCATCACTTGGTCCTCTCCAGAGGAGAGGTTCAGGCAGAGGAGGAGGAGGACAAAATTAATATTAATTAATTCCAATTAATATTCTTAATTAATTGTAATTAATTTAATATTTAATTAAAACCTAGCTGCGGCCCTAAGAAGTTTAGCTTATTTTAATTTTGATCCCTACTGATGGCCAAGTTGTGCAGGCCTGGTTTAACTCTTCCTGTCTGTGTCTAACATCACACAGTTAGGAAATGACAGTGCAATCTTTTATGCATGTTTCCTCACAAGTACCAGTAAGTGTCACTGAATTGAGTGAAACTCACCTGAAACTCAGCATGTATAGGATTTCCCCCTTGGAGTCATAGTTTCAAGCTGATCTTTACAACTACAAGAGATAGATGCATACGGCTGTTTGTTTGTTTGTTTTTTGGTTTTGTTTTGTTTTTTGTTTTGTTTTGTTTTTTTTGGTTTTTTAAAAGTATCTACGTGCATACAGAAACAGGAAATTGGTTATTTACAAAGTGTTGTGCCCTTAAAGTAGATTGACTTCTGTGGGTAAATCAAATATGACATAATAAAGAATTAAAAAAAATATTTGGCTAGGTAACAGACAGCAGCTCTCTGAAAGAATGGTACTGGAATGTTTCTTGAAGTAGGGAGATGAGCACTGAAAATACACCAAAGCTCTTTGATGAATTGACACTTCCTCCATCCCCTTCAATTTGACTGGGATGTTATCTGTGCACAGATTTGGAAAGAATGAGTCAGAGTGATTGATGTTTTTTTCCCCCAAGACAGACCTGAGATCACAGGTCCTGTTAATCCAGTACAGAGCCAGTTGTAGCACAGTCAAACAAATATTCAGTAGGAACCTGTGGTCAAAGGGCAACAAGGTGGTATGCGAAAGTAGCTCAGATATTCATAGCTCTGGAACTCAGTTGTTTGCTTTTCCAAATGACTGGAACATTTAAGTCTCTATCCTACCCAGCCCCTCCAATCCCTTGCCACTGCAAGCTCTCAAGACAGTCCAGTGATCTCCAGAACTTTCTCAGTAGTTTCACAACAACAATGATAAAATATCATCTCTAGGGAGGACAGACAAATTTCTTCTCTGCATACTTTCAGGAGACAAATAGGGGAGTGGGGAGAGAAGGTTGATCCCAGTTTGGATTTCTTGCTATCTCTATTGCTTTTCTGTTGGTGTTCATGACAAATATTGCAAACTACTTCAAATAAGACATTTTAGAAATGGCAGCAAAGAACTGTAAAATCCTTGCCAATGTTCAGTTTTCTGGGCTACTTCACAGGAGACAAATTTTCTGCATAGAATCGCTCAAGTAATGTTCAGCAAATAATATGTCAGAAAACTATCACTGATTGTACTCCGAATATGACATAAAATACATACGTGGACATTTCTCACATACAATGAACTACTCACAAAATTCATCAAGGCATAATCAATTTCCATTTAGAACAGATGTGGGCAACTGCATGGGGACTAAGGGCAATGACCCCCTACCAGGCTGAACTTTCCAAAGCAAGCTCAAATACCTCCATATTCTTCTGTAAGGTAAAGGTAAAGATATTCCCCATTCACAAGGTTGTCAAGTCGTGTCCAACTGTAGGGAGTGGTACTCATCTCTGTTTCTAAGCCGAAGAGCTAGCATTGTCAGACACTACTCTGTGATCATGTGGCCAGCATGATTGCACAGAACACTGTTTACCTTCCCACCAAAGTGGTACCTATTTATCTATTTACATTTGCTTGCTTTTGAAATGCTAGGCTGATAGGTTAGAAGCTTGGACTAGTGACGGGAGCTCACCCCATCATGCAGCACCCGGGCCTCGAACTGCCAATCTGCCAATCTTGCAATCAACAGAGTCAGCATCTTAACCACTGCATCCCTCTTCTTCTGTAGTCCCTCTCAAAATGGTGCCTGGAAGTGATGAAGATATTTTTGCATGTTTTCATGCATTTGGGGAATTTCTGAGTGGTTTAGGAAGGGCAAAATTGCCACAAGGTTAGGACATTTTAAACAGGAAAATACAAAGTAGTAACTATACAATTATAATATAGAACTCTTCAACCAGAAAATCCTACCTAAATCATAACATAATGGGGTTTGTGTAACATTTTTTTGTATGAGCATGCAAAATTTATATGAATTATAACAGGAATACATTTATCTTCCAAAATGAATTACAGTCAGAAGATGATAATATGTAAAAATGGCAATTTTGTTAACAAGTCATTAAGTAACCATGCCATTCCTGTCTTGTAGCCATTATAAGGCATGAATTCAAATTAATTGCTGCCAGTAAGGTAATTTAATATGGTAATATCTTTATGATGGCTTTTTAATCTTTATCATTATAAAGAACAAACCTGAAGGTGTTCAGCCAATCGGCTCAACCCATTAATTTAATATCCTCTTGTGCCTTTGTTATGGCTGAATAGAGAAAAGATTGCTTTGAGAAACAATAATTAATTATCTCCATTGTTAACAAATGAGATAGTTTTTGTTTTCTTAAAAGATGCAAGCAGCCACAGTTTTTGTGTGTGATAGTGTCATTTTAAGTTTCTGTACTTTACTCTCTTTTTTCATTTTCCAGGGATTTCAGCAATCTTTGTTAATTTTGTTTAAATCGGGATCTTTGTGGTTTTAGGGCAACTGTTGAGAAGAAATTAGTATTAAGTTCAGAATTCCCACAGTGATCATATTCCTGATGGGTTCAATAAGATCTACAAGGTAAAAAGCTGCCATATCCAAGTCTTGCCAACTGTCATGTCAAAGGAGAAAATTTCTAAAGCAAGGCAGGAAAAATACCATCTATCTGATGAAGTGGGTTTATATCTATGAAAGCCCATCATTTCTCATCATTGGCTAAGCTGGATGAAACAGACGGGAGCTATAATCTCCCACTATCTGGAGGACCACACGTATTTCACCCATTAGTTACAGAATGAAGTTGACAAGTAAACATTAATAGTGGACAGGGGTAAGCCTAATGATATGACCTTCACTAGGCTATCATTGATCAAAAAACTTCCGTATTGATCTAACTAGCAATTTGGTTGGCACCTTTCTTTATCCAGAGCTTAGCATAATATGAATTTAACTCTAACACCTTGGTATGCAAAGGGATCTTGTAGCACCTTTGGGACTAAGGGCTCATCTACACTTGCCAGAATATTCCAGGCTGCCCCTGAGTATTCTGGCTCTGAAGTCCCTCCTTGTTTTTGTATTTTTGCCCTGTGTCATGTAAACAAAATGCAGTGAGTCAGGAGAGGCAGGGACTCGGGCTAAATAACCCATGTAAACAAGGCCTATCTAACAGAAAGAAAGAAGTTGGCAACAGTTTCAGTCTCAAAGGTGCTACAAGATCCCTTTGCATACTGATCCAGACTAACATGGCTATGGAGTTTATCAGATGGGCGGGATCCCATGCAAAAATGGGATTTAAACTGGAAAAAAAATCACAAAAGCGGATTGTTTCTCAGACGTCTGAGATTAATCCACACAGAAAGTGGGAAAAACCCACAAAAGTGGGTTGATTTTCAGACAATGTTGGAGTTAATGAGCAATAACATGACATTAACCCAGACAGAAAGGTGACAAAATACTCTTCTTTTTACTTTTTGGATTTTCCAAAAGTAAAAAGAACTGCATTTTGTCGCCTTTCTGTCTGGGATAACGTTGTATTATTGCTCATTGTCTGAAAATCAACCCACTTTTGTGGGTTTTTACCAGGGTTTTAAACCCCTTTTCTGCATGGGATTTGGAGAATTTGCCTCTGTGTGATAAACTCCTATGTCTGAATTTTGAGTCCTCAGCTGATCTCTTCAAGATTCCAAAGTCAAGACTCTTTTATGGAGGAGGTGGGAGCACTTCCCTTTCATTCCTCTCTGTTGAGTTGCACCATTGTGTTTCTGCTCACCAGAAGTGATGTAAGGTCTATGTCAGCTGCCATTTTACCCAATTTTGGGGTGGATTTTTGGTTGTTTGGGAGGTTGGAGGTTGCTGGGGGTGAGAGACACAAATTGCCACATTTGTGGTTGGTGTTTTTAGATTTGGAATGAAAAATCACCCAAAATTGGCATGATTTTTTTTGGGGGGGGGAATTGGAGTCTGGGGACTTCTGGGACCACTTTGTGCTATCCCAAGGGTCACACTTCATCCATCCCTGCTCTAAGGGTCCCTCAAATTGTGAATATTGCCTCTTTGAGTCAAAAGCTGGTACACACATTAATATTGTATAGAAATATGGAATGGGAAAATGATGTGGTACATATGGTTAAGCCTTGGTAAGATCAGTGAAATCAATAAATTGTCTAAAGCCCACAAATTCCACACCCCACATTAATGTACTAGCAGAGAAATGTTATGTGCAGTCTTTGTTGTCCAATCCCCATGTAACATATACCTCAGACTTCAGGCCAACATAGATCTGGCTAAAACTCACCTCCTCATTTTTGCTTCCTGATATTTGGAATGTAACTAATGCAATGGCATCAGCCCACCAAGCATTTCTACACCAGCCTGTCATTTGGAGGGGGTGGGAATGATATGTAGTTGGAGTATGGGAACATGCAAAGTTGTGATATCACAATTAGATGTTATCTATTAGATATTACTGGATGTTATATACTTGATGTTAACAATGGTGGAAGGGAGATATATATGTATGGTAGCTATCTTTGGTGATAGCCATATAGCAATCATACTATCTAATTTGGCTCATAGAAAATTACTAGTTTCCCAGAACAGCTGTCTATTTTCAAACTCATGGTGTCCCCATGTTATAGTTTCCCCACTGTCTGAGGATGGTGGGATCATCACTAGAATTTTACTTATTCTTATTGCTCTGTACTTCTTCAATTACAATTCCTAAAAGGAAATTTTATATGTGGAGGAGCATCAGTATAGGATTAGAGTCAGGATTAGGAGATGTATCACACATAGTTATTTTGCTTTCCTACTTTTAATATTAGAAAACAATGTATGAAGTTGACTAAAGTGTATCAATATTCAGTAGACTTAATCTACCCAGTTTTATAATTCTAAGGAAGTTTAAGGCTGACATCCTATTTGACACTGGTAGACCATAGCGTTCCACCAGAGTACCTCTCCATGGAGGTGTCAAAGGATGATGGCTGCCAGTTGGGTGATGGTATGATGGTAGCTTTCCTGGCACACACCTGTGGCCAATCAATGGCCATTAGGGTTGTGGTGTAGAAGAGAAACATCTTACAGCTGTGTGATGGGCATTTTAGTCCCTGGCTTTGTTGTTGTTAACTGCCTTCTGGTTGGCCCTGACTCATGATGACCCTGTGGCTGAGACATCTTCAAGATTCCCATTTTCCACTGCTCTGCTTAGGTCCTGTAGATTCATGCCCATGGCCTCCCTGATTGAGTCTATCTATCTGGAATGTGGTCTTCCTTTCTTTCTATTGCCTCCTACCTTTCCTACAATGCTAATACTACATTTCCTATAATTGTTGTTATTAACTGTCTTCATGTCAGTCTTGACCCTATGGATGAGACATCTCCAGGACCCCTGTCCTCTGTTGCTCTGCCCAGCTCCTGCAAACTCATATTCACGGTCTCTTTAATAAAGTCCATCCATCTAGCATGGGCCTTCCTCTACTTCCTTCCACCTTTCCTATCATTATTGTCTTTTCCAATGATTCATGCCTTCTCATGATGTGTCCAAAGTATGACAGTCTAAAAGTCTTTTCATCTTGGCTTCTAGAGATATCTCTGGCTTGATCTATTCTAGGACCCATTTGTTTGTTCATTTGTCCATGGGATCCTCAGCACTCTTCTCCAGCACCACATCTTAAATGCATTGATTTTCTTCCTGTCTTCTTTCTTGACTGTCCAGCTCTCACATCCATACATGGTAATAGGGAATATGATGGCTTGTATGATTCTGACTTTTATGCTGAGTTGTATGTCTTTGCATTTTAGGCTCTTTTCTAGTTCTATCATAGCCACCCTTCCCATTCTTAATCTTCTCCCGATTTCCTGGCTGCAGTCCC
>CM034701.1:328861443-328885092 GCA_020142125.1 Phrynosoma platyrhinos
CACAGCTATGCAAGCAAAGTTCCACAAGCACAACAACTGGGCATACCTTTGTACATTCTCAGCCAGTGCATAACTATTTGTCAGCACCTTCAATTCACTACTTGATTCATTGGGGCTGTGGCAACTGCTTGAATAATTCAAATGGTAGCTTCACTACCATTTGATTCCCATTGCACAAGTGGGACAATAGTCAGACTGGTGAATATGCAATTGTTTGTATTAAGTTGGCAATAGCAGTGGTGTGGCACAGTCACCACCAAACTCAATGGGTGTAAAGATACACTACACAACTGTGAAGGAGATCTCAGCCAATGAACACTTCTCATATTTCCCAACTTCCATAAGAATTCCAACCGGGCTAATGTACTGATAACCAGGTCAGAGCACTTCTGCTTTGCAGTATTGCACTTTGGTGGAAAAAGTTTGTGTGATGATGTTTTGTCCCAATATGGTACACTATCTGGGACAAAAGAACTATCCTATGGCAAAACCTAATAGAGCTGTTGGATTATTATTTTTTTTGCCCCATTAATTTCTTCTTCTAATTCTGGGGTTTCTAGTTCAGTGAGGCCTAAGAGTTCTTTGGCTAAGAATCCTAAATGCCCCTCCATGAACTGCAAATCCCAGAATGCAACAGGAAGCAGTCAGAGAAGTAAAAGTGGAATAGCAGCACTATAAGAGTGTAGTGCGGTAATCTAGCATCTGACAGCAGTTTGTAAATCAGGGTGGGCAACTATGGAGAGGCCGTGGGCAAAAACATATACACACATCATAGCAAACCCAAATGTCGCTGTTTTCATGAAAGTCCTCCACAAAATGGTAACTGTGTTGTGTTGAAAATGAAAATTTCTGGGCTACTGGGGGTTTGTTGGAGGTGGAAGTGTTTTAAAGTGGGAATCACCCCAAAATATACTGATTTTTTTAAAAAATCCCTAGTAGTTGGGAGGCTTTGTAGGCCTGTCAGAAGGCTTTGGGGGCCACCGGTATCCTACATGTTGCATTCTCCTCTCCTGTGGTTTAGACAGTGGCTTACACTGATACAGAGTTCACTGGTGCAACTGGATCAGCTTGTAAGGCCAGCATGAGTGCACAGGTTACATGATTATGCTTTCTGCCAGCATATTTGTAACTTAAAGCACTGGACTGGAGAAGATAATTTAGATGCTTAATTGTAGTGAAAATCCTTCCTGCTTTCTGAAGGAATTCTTAAAAACAATGCACTTACTTACAGGTTAAAAAAAAAAACACCCAGAAAGGTTTATACTATAGCATAACAATTCAAGAAACAGAGGTCACTGAAAGAGTCTGTGAATGATTCTGCAATATTAAAATGAAAGCATTCCAGTAATAGCATGGCATATAAACCATTCAAACTATTTGTGGGGGGAAGCACCGGGGGGGGGGGGGGGAGGAGATTACAGTCGGTCCACCATATCCATGGATTCCTTATCCACAGATTAAACAAGCCACAGTTTGAAAATATTAACAATATATATATATATATATTCCAAAAAGCAAACCTCGATTTTGCCTTTTTGTAAAAGGGACACCATTTGACTACACTGTATTTAATGGGATTTGAGCATCCATGGATTTTGGAATCCACAGGGGAGTCCTGGAACCAAACCCCAGCAGATACACATTGTACATTGTAAAATCTTACAGAATCATCTCACTTTGTGGTTATTGACACTGCCACTGTCATCATCCTTTGCTATGAGATGAGGTCATTTTTCTTGGTTCAACCATCCTTTAGCATAGAGGTAGAAACCTGTGGTCCTCCCAAAGCTGAAGAACTACTGCACCTATCATCCCAGATGATTGGCTGGAACCAATGGGAATTAGAATCAAACAATTTTCTCAGTTC
Organism: Phrynosoma platyrhinos; assembly: GCA_020142125.1. Taxonomy (NCBI): domain Eukaryota; kingdom Metazoa; phylum Chordata; class Lepidosauria; order Squamata; family Phrynosomatidae; genus Phrynosoma; species Phrynosoma platyrhinos. The sequence continues at coordinate 328,863,311 of CM034701.1, forward strand.
ATTTTTAATGAGTGCATAGGAATGCATGCACAGGTATGTGTGAGAAAGAGACTGTGTCATTTTGCCTACATATGTAAATATATGTGAGATGTTATATAAAAGCAAGCTGGAAATGTGGTGATTTACTTTTATTTCTGAGTGGCTCTGCTGATTATTTTAAAGCTAACGCAGAAATGAAGAAAGATGACAGTACACCGACACTCATAGTCAAGTGTGGCCAAACATCTGCTCACAATTTGAACTGCTTAGCTGACCACTGTGCAAAAAATATATATCCCATATTTGCCTTTAAATCAGTGATTATAGTGATATACAGTAGACCACCCATATTTGCACATAAATATTTCAGATCCCTGCAAACACTTAGGAAATGAAAATTCTTCTGTGAACTATCATAAATATAGGGACCTCCCCCACTCCTTCCTCCAGAATTTACTCAAGAAGCCATAAACACTTCTCACTGAGTTTTGCAGATGGAAAGACACTGCCCAATAAAACTAAATGTTACATTAAGGAATATTTAAATCCACTCAGGCATCTCATTATCCCTGCAGTACAATTAACCCTTATCCTACCAGATGACACAGTTCAGGACCCCAGAGTCATATTTGGTTTCAGAGTTACAAAGAACAAGACCCAAGGAAGGCATTTATAACATGGTCACCTCAAGAATTCTAAACAATGTCTTTGTGTTTCAGCCACCCACCATGGGCAGGTTTTAACTGGTAAAAAAAAACAGCTGGGGCATAAATTGTTGCATTTTGCTATTGTGGTACTCTTTTGTCCTATACAATTTTGATATATTGGGACAAAAAAAATGCAGTTTTTAGGTTGAAACATGATGCAGAGAAATTGGTGTGAGTGCTTGGATGAAAAACAACCCACCTGCTCAAAGGTGGGAAGGCAGCAAGCACCAAGTGGGGATACTGATGGAGACTGGGATGGAAGGATATGATGCAGACATCCATAGATAATTTGTTGTAAGGTCAAAGAAAGATGCAGACAGGCAGGCAGAAAGACTTTTGATCTCCCATAACTTTTGACTTTTGACCTGTTACTCATGAAAACAAACAAAGGCGTAGCATGGCTTCCGGGCATGTAATGAGAGGAACCCCATCAGTGTCAGTATCTGGAAGCCCTCTGACATCACTGAACAAGGCATACATTGGTCTACTTCTGGTGTGAGTTTCTCATGGACAACCTGAAACCTAGGAGGAATGGTGACATCCACTTTCAGGGTTCTGCCACTTCATTATTTATTTATTATTTGTATGCCACCTTTCTCCCAAAGTTGGTCCTAGGATGGCTCCCAAAAAGAGTAATTAAAATATCAGAACAGTAGTTTTTTTTTTAAAAAAAAACAACAACAATTGAAATCATCACATAAAATATAAAATTATTTAAAATACATACAAAGTTTTAAAACAAAGATAAAGTTTCCCAATAAAAAACCTTCCCTGCTTATTCATTAAAAGCCTACTTAAACTAAAAGGTCTCTGCAGGGTGGTAAAAGGAAAGCAGGGAGGGGGCCAGCCTAACCTCCTGTGGAGGGGAGTTCCAGAGGGTGGGTGTAACCACCGAGAAGGTTCTCCTCGTGTCTGGACCAAGTGAGCCTGTGACAGTAGTGGGACCAAGAGATCTTGTGAATCTTAAAACTCTGGCGGCTGGCGGGCCGCCCCAACTCTGCCCCGACGCCACTGTCACATTGTGCACCCGACCGCATGGCATGTGGCGTCAGGGCACCCTGTTGGCACAGCGTGCACACACGCTACGCCAAAGGGGTGCAAAAGAGCTGCTGCTGCAGCTCTAAAGGCAGCATTTTGTCGCCCCAAAAAGGAGTGGCATTTGCCCACTCTTTTTGGAGTGGCAAAAACTAGAATTGGGGCTGCGGCATGTGGTTGCCATGGCCCTGATCCAGTGTTCCCAGGGGTGGCATAGAGCTGCCCCTTATGGGCCATCTGCATCGGCCCACAGTCTTTCAGATAATCTGGACCTAAGCCATATAAGGCTTTATAGGGCATGACTAGCACTTTGAGTTGTGAAACCCTGTATTCCATATTATGCACATGTTACCAGTTGTTGTTGGGCTTTGTGCTGCTTTGGATTTTACCATTGTATTCTTGCATTTCATTGTTTTTAACTTCTATTGCAAGCTGTACAGAGAACCTCTATTATGTAACAGCATACAAATACTGTGAATAAATAAATAAGATGTCATAATAGTGTTAATACCTGGGAATGGAGCAACTTGTAAAGAAGGCTGTAGCTGGGGTGTGCTATTTCTTGTGTGCTGGGAGCTGCTGCTCTGGCTTGAATTATTAGCTGGGTTGCAGCTGGAAGAAGACCCATTTCTGCTTGCTCCTTCCTCAGGGTTTCCTCCACTGCTGTGGTTTGGATGACAGTCTTTCCGCATCCTGTTTAAGAAATAAACAAACAAAACAGGCCCCCAACATGGTCAGGCACACCCTCAGCACAAAGGGATGGCTTTGCTCTTATGACTGCTTTGCATTTCTTTGACAGATGAATGTTAAAAATAGTTGGGGAAGGGAGATGTTAAATGATACCATATTTTTGACAGCTGGCACATGGGGCTCAGCAAAGCACAAGAATGTTCAGAAAAGTAAAAACAAAATGGCTCTTCATGTTGTATGTAAAAAAAATCACTATCATTTTTAAAACACCATCACATATTTGGAATTGTGCTGAATATTTAATGGTATTTCTACACCATGCATATTTCCCCCTCTATTTATCTATTGTATTTTTCTTCATCCCTTCTTTTAAAAAGCTCAGTAGAAGGTTCTCCCCATGCCCATTTTATCTTCACAAAATTACTGTGAGGTTAAGTTAGACTAACAGAAGATGACTGGCCTAAGATCAACTAATGAGTTACATGGCTGAGTGGGGATCCAAACCCTGGGTTTAGTCTTAACACTCTAATACCATGGTGGCAAACCTATGGCATGCATGCCCTCTTTGGCACACAAAGCCATTTCTGAGGGCATGCGAAAAGACAGGAGGGCAGGGGAAGAGGAGGAACAGGCACGTGCCTGTTCCCCTTCTTCCCCTGCTCTCTTGGGCCTTTAACTGTCTCCGGGGAAGTCCCATCCCCGTAAGTCCCATCCCCGAAAGGTGTAAGTCCCAACTCCCCCAGAAGTCCTGGCCCCTGGTACAGGGTAACACCTTTCAGTTTGGGCATTTGGTCTCTAAAAAATTCGCCATCACTGCTCTAATCACACATCTTTCATGGCTCATACTATGGGGAAGGATCTCACACTATCATTTTGCTGGTTGAACGTTTCCACCACTGGAATTAGGAGAAGTGAGTTCCCTTTTCTCCATACATTTCCTACTTATTTTCAGAACTTGCCCCAAAGGAGAGGGAAAACCTCTGGAGATTTTTTGGGTAGAGCAAAAGGCTGGAGGGTCAGGGGGAGGAGACCAAAGTCTTACTGCACTAGCAGATTCTGCTAGCACAGAATCTGCTGGATTTACACCCACAGTTTGGTTTATCAGGTTATTTGTTTTAATTGTAAGAATTCAAAATTGCACACACCCCCAATCAATCCAGAGTGATATACAATGAAATTTCATAAAGTTATAATGAAATGTATGTGAAAAAAGCTAGAACTGACTCATAGCAGCAGCACTGGGAAAGGGCAGTGGCAGATGGAAAGTCTAACCCCTGAGATGATTTCCCCATTAACATCACTCTCAAAGTGACTATAACTCCAAGAGGGGAAAAACAGGTTTTAAATTATAGGAAAAGTGATGACAGATTTCCCACTTCACAACTATTTTTGTCTTCTGTCTTCAGGGCATCTCTGAGTGGTGCCCAGTGTGTTGAACTTTGGAACTGAAGTCTAGGGAGATTACAACATGTGGCTTTAAACAGCAATTACACATGGAAAGAAGCAGCTTCAGCAATACTTATCGCACACCACTGTCGCTGACCCATAGTTGCTATGTCTCTTTTTATTGACAGAGCAAACATGTCAATGAGCCCACAATTGTGCTAGACCCCATTGGCAGTCATGTGGTGTCAGTTTCTCCTCCTCTCCCCTTGACCCCACTCCCCCTTGCTATTCCCAAGCAGGCTGGTTGCCTGTAATTTTTCTTCTGTTTCTTTTGTTGTTGTTTTTAACTTCAGTCACAGTGGCTAAGCTCTAGAATTGTGTGGAAAAGTTAAAAGAAAAAGAAAAGAAAGGCATGCTGGGTAAGGCATACAGCAGGGAGGCAGGGTTAAGGAAGAGATGATGATAGTGGTGGTGATGGCAGCGACAGTCGCGATCGCAAAGATGTGCAATAATGGCTGGTCTGAAATGGGTATGTTTCCATTTAAAAAAAAAAAGCTGAGACAATAGCTGTGAAAACAGGGCCTGCTGACAATTTCCTTGTCTCTCCCCCCCCCCCCCCCCCCCCCCCCATGATCACCTAGAGAAGAGCAGGTCATGAGGCAGAAACAAACACACTCAACACCAATGCCTGGGACAACTCTGTTACCATGCAATCCTTTTTTACTGCTACTTCTACTACTGCCATGTATTGCAAATGCATTCTCCATTTCTTCAGTAGAATCATAGAATCATAGAGTTGGAAGAGGCCACAAGAGCCATCCAGTCCAACCCCCTGCCATGCAGGAACACAGATTCAAAGCACCCCCAACAGATGGCCATCCAGCCTCTGTTTAAAGACCTCCTAAGTAAAATGTTGTTTATTCCAAAGTAAATGTGTTTAGCATCAGGGTGGCAGAATCAAACTAATTTTTTATTCCTGTAGTTATTAAGGATGATACTATGATTTAAGTCAGGGGTAGGCAACCTAAGGCCCGGGGGCTGGATGCGGCCCCCCGAGGCCTTTGGATCAGCCCCAGGCCGGTCCTGTCGCCGCCTGCCATGATGATATTGATTATTGTTGTTATTATTTGTTCTTGGGGTTTTCTTGGCAAAATCTCCACAGGGGCTTTGCCATGGCTTTTCTGGGTCTGAGAGAGTGTGCATGTTTTTATTTTTTAAAATTTAAATATTTTAATTTTTTTAAATTTTTTTTATTTTTTTTAATTTCGAATTTTAATTTTTATTTATTTATTTATTTATTTATTTAATTTTGGTGCTTCAGCCCCCCAATTGTCTGAGGGACAACAACCCGGCCCACGGCTCAAAAAGGTTGCCTACCCCTGATTTAAGTGATCTTAAAATGCAAAAGCACACACATTCAGTATTCTTAAAAACTGCTGCCAAACAGTTTTTGAAGGTGCTATTAGTTTAGCAGGAATGTAAAAGTAGCTGTAGAACATGGTACAATGGTGGGTGTTGCAGGGGAGATGAAAAATGTTTCTAATATGCTTCATTACTGAAATAATACACATGATTGGCTCAAAAGGCACATGGCCACTAAATCCAGTATTTAAAATAATCCAGCTGCATTACTAGTTTCACACTTTTGAGTGACTTGTTTCTTTGCTTGGCTGAATGGTGTCACAGTTCTTTGACTTGTCCAGCTATTTTAACCTAATGCGGAATGTGTAAGTAATGAAGTATTTTTGGGTAGTGGCCAAGCTGGAGAAAAAATTAGTAATATGCTGCAAAGGCATATAGTGACTAAACTGTCTAGGCATTCTGCTTGTCATTATCAATACTCCCTCTGTCCCAGCAGACACACACACACACACACACACACACACACACACACACACACACCATAAACTTTCTATAACAGCAAATAAAAACAGCATAAATAGGACATAACACATATACACAACAAGCACAAACATATCAACAAACAATAAAGATACATCTTCCTTTCTCACCCATAAACCTTATGTCCTTCAAAAACCATTTGTAAAATATTTCTTTACCTCTTAAAAATCCATTATATCATTTCATTCCCTATGTTATCCTCATTTTCAGTGGGAATTAAGAAATTCATTCTGAACAGAATAGATTATAGAAATTATGCGGATTGGATCACTTGATTAAATGGTGTGCATTATATTTACCATGGGCAATTTTTTATCTAGCACTAAGAACTAGGAAATTCTTTGGCACAGCACTCATGCAACTAACAGGTACTATCTGAATTAGAAAGTAATATGACACCTAGAAAGGAGAGAATGGAGACTTGCTGGATATTACTGGTGAGTCAGATGGGGAAGATATGAAACTGTGAAGAATGAAAAGGTTATGAGGTAGGGAGGCCTACAAGGAAGGCTGAATCTGAACATCAGAAACAAGAAACAGGCAATGATACATCTGAAGACTAGCAACAGCTTGCTTCACAACAGAACGAGAATTTTACATATATAGTTAAACACAGGAGGAGACAGACTTTTAAGCCAATCATCACTTTCTCTCCTGAACTACTTTGAGTGCACAAAACCTTTCTTTGCACATAGGTGATGAAGGTAGGGAGAAGATTGCCCAGCACACAAAAACCTCTTTAGGGACACATACTACATATTTTGAGAGATCTTAGAGAACGCTTCCCTTTTAGAACAGGGGGTAACTTTTTTTTTAATGTCAAGGGCCACATGCCATCAGAGTGCGGATTACCAGAATGGTTGGGTATGTGGTGCCCCTCCTTCCTACTAGTCTACTAGGGAAGAATCAAATAGCTTTTGTGGAAGCCTGAAGTGATCACTTCCAGAGGCCTTTTGAAATGTGTGAAAGGCTGCAGGATCATGCGCCGCACCCTGCTTTGAAGTCTCAGTTTAGATGCCATTGAAATATTTTCCTCTGAATAGCTCATTATAGTACAATGGATACTTTCTGCTTACCTAAGCCACTTAGTTCTAAACCATGTCTTGATGTTGTCCAAGCTTATTGGTCCACCCCAAATATTCTTTAGTTGCTTGTGGGTGCCTATGTATGAAGTGGTCAAAGGGGAAACATACATTGGATATCCCAGAGGCTGGTCACATGAGGAGTTAATCAAGTTTCTCAAAACTTGTTTATTGTTCTGGATGCTGCCACGCTCTGGGTTGCGATTGCGTAAAAAAATCAGTTCCTGCTGCTGTCCGGCCCAGAGTCCTCTGACACACTCCTTGTTAACCTAAAAGCAAACCAAAGAACAGCTCATTTAAAAATATTCCCTATGAGAAAACATACTCAGCTTGCAATCAATCCAGTGCATGTTCTGCAGAATTGCTTACTGAACACAACATGACAAATTCAGGAACAGTAAAAAGGAAACAGCTGTTAGAGTTCATGGACCTGAATAAAGCTTGTAGTCTAATGGTTTCTCCCAAAAGGTGAGGTGAAATTTAAAATATGGAACTAGGTATGTATAAATGCCTGATGTGCACTCAAGGACTGTGTACACTCCAACAAGACATGCTTAACAGTGAGCAAATCATGCTCAGTTAATCAGGTGTGTCATGCCATACAGTTTGGTCACTAGGTGACACAAAGCCAACTGGACTTAGGGCCTTTATATGTCCGGCCTAAAGGGGCAGCACAGAGCCGCCCCTGAGAGTGGCAGATCGGGGCTGCGACAACCGCACGCCGCAGCCCCGATCATCCCTTTTGCCACCTTTGTAGCTCCTTTTACGGGTGGCAAAAGGCCACCCTAAGAGCTGGCGCTGTGGCTCTTCTGTGCCCTTTTGGTGCGTGTGTACACGCTGTTCCAGGAGGGCGTCTTGATGCCACGCACTGTGAGGATGGGTGCGCAATGTCAGGATGGCATCAGGATTGAGTTGTGGAGGCTGGCGTGCAGCTGCCCCACCCCAAATCCAACCCCCAGGCCAGTCTTTTAGGCTGGTCTGCATAGCCCCTTAGTTACTTTTCTCTTTTTGTCTGAAGATGATAATGAAGTTCTTATGTACCTTCTTGACTAGTGTTTCCTTCAAGTGTTTTATGCCAGGTGGAATCATTTAAATCAAACATTTTTTTTTTAAAAAAATAAAGCAATGTCACAGTAAAACAGTGAAAATTACACTGCTGTGGTACCTTAATCACTTTGAAGCTCAAGTAACTTTTGTGGAGCATGATTATTTTGTATTCATCTGTCCCTTCTTCCACTACATGCCTCAAAGTAAGAAGCTCCTCCTTGTTTGAGAGAACAGCACTGCGCCAGGCGGGGTCTCCCTCATGGCAAATCACAACTTTTTCCTCAAATGACTGAATTGCCTCATAAAGAATTGCAGGGTCCTCATATTCATCTGGACAGGTAAACTGGTCCTGGTATTAAATGAAAGGCATTGCTATGATCAGAAAGTTCTGTGAAGAGATGGATGATGTCAGCAGCAAGATATGCAGTCTTGTTCCCCCACAGGCTTGTGAGAAAACTTTATACATTTAAGTTGGCACATGCTTCATTTGAGATTAAGGTGATCAGGGCAGACACAGATAACTGGTGGCAACCTTCTGCCCCTTTGAAGACTGCATGGACTTCTAAAAAGGGCCAATACCTCTAAAACAAAACAAAACAAAACAAAATCCAGAGGTGGTCCAAAGTCTACTTTGGCTTTTGAAAAACTGGCGTGTTGATGTTAAAGTGAGTGTGTGCATGCCTATTTAAAAGTTACAGTATACTTCTGGAGACTCCCACAATAGCCAAGAGACCACTGTACCACATCAGTGATCCAAGGACTCATTAAGGGCAATGGGCTACAAAAGCAGCCTTCAGGGCTACACACAAGACCCAGAATTGGATTTTGCATACTCCTGGATTAGCGGAGCAGGAATTCAGAGTAGCTATCACCTTCACCAACCAGAAAAGCAAATCTACATCACATTTCAGTCAACAGTAAATTTCTTGAGGATTTATAGGGAATTGAAACACATTTCCTTAAAATTATTGGAAGCAAATTTGATTAGTTAATGAGATGAATGCTCTTTTGAGTCAGTGGCCAGTATCCAATGTTGTCATTCCACTAGTTTCAAACTGTACACAAAGGAAGAATCAACTCAGGGCCTTTGCAGACTGCCAGAAATAGTGCAAATTGAGTCCACTTTAATTGCCCTGACTCAGTGCTAGGGAATCATGGGAACTGTAGTTTATTGTGGCACCAGAGCTCTCTGACAGAGAAGGCTCAATGTCTCAGAAAAAAATACAATTCCCATGATTCCCCAGCACTGAGCCAGGGCAGTTAAAGTGGACTCAATTTGCACTATTTCTAGCAGTCTGCAAAGGCCCTCACTTTCCATTTTTACAGCTTGTTGTGCACCCAGTTATACAACCTGTTCTGCAACTGTTTGTTCAATTGCATGCACAACTGGTTCCACAACTGATAGCACTGTACAAACCATAAATCAACCAAATTCTACTAGTACACCATTCTCCTCTGATAACATTATACTGGATTTAAGTCACATGGTTAAACTGTGAGAAACAACTAGACAAAATCTTAATACAGCAAATACTGTAAAACTGTATTCTCAGAAGTTTAAAAGCATTAAGCCCAGCATGGAAATGGATAAATTAACAGGAATTATACAAAATCAAAACAATGAGAAACTCATAGAAGACTGGGATAAAACAGTGAAATATTTAAAACAGAAATGGCAAAGTATATTGATGTTGGACTAATAGTTATCAAAATGTGTAACAGTCTAAGAAGAGAAGATTAAAAGGATGAGAATAGAAGATCAAATTACTCAAGAGTCAATTAATAAGGAATAACAATACATACTGTAAAGAATGGTACGAAACCAACATTAATGTACAGGTTAATTACAGGAAGAGATGGAGGGTTAATTTTGAGAAATAACAAAGTAAAATACCAAGAAGGTGAGAATGAGGAAATAGTGAATGTACAGTATATTAGTTTGTAATTTATGTATATAGCACTTAGCTCTCTCTCTCTCTCTCTCTCTCTCTCTGTATATATATATATATATATATATATATATATACATACACACACACACACACACACACACACACACCATGTTGTGTATATTGTCTTTGTGAATCATTGTGGGTGTGAGTGAATATATGTTCAAGTGATATGTTTTGTGATTTTCAAAGTATTCAGCGCAGCAAAGAGTTCTATTCTTTTCATCTGAGTCTGCTTAACAATCCTAACATCACAGACTCTGAAAACAAATATGCACTTATTGTATTCTGCTAGGTCTGTAGACCATACCCCAGTTCTAGTCCACACAGAACCTGCATGGAGATTTCTTGTGGCAATAACTGTGATGATGTGAATGTCATCAGTTTGTTGCTTTGTAACTATTTTACCAACAGCAAACTAACTGGAAACAAGTAGTGTGTGTCAGTGGAGCAAGACACAATGAAAGCTCATGACGAGAAATGATAGTGTTCAGAGAATTGCCTGAAAAGAACTGGCTTCAGCAATGGTCTTCTATGCAAGGCTGATACATTAATTTAATGGTTGAATAAGTAAGCAATGATGTTAGGTATAGTTAAATGCTGAAGTCATTAAAATATAGCTATTAGGAAATTCAGGACTTAGCCATTGGCAGATTCATGATTTCAGTTCTACAGGTAAAATTCAAAGGAAATCACAACTGCACATTTACTTTTAATTTGTGTTTCATTGTTTAACTTGGGAGAAACCTTGTTCTCATTTTTACACTTACCATATTCTTGGTACTATTAAAATTATCTTTAGAAATATAAACAACATTGGTTTATAGACAACATACTGCTAAAAGCATATGGTGGGGGAAAAAAACTTGCCTGATGCAGCTTCAGTGACATTCTGATTGCAGGAGCAACAACTTTGTGCAATAGATCCATATCTGCAAACACCCATTCATCTCTTGATGTGATTCGAAAATCTCCTTTGAACAAAGCATGAAGTCCATGGAGGAAGGAATCCACACTATAGAATAATATCAATTATTTGCAGGCTAAATTTCATTAGAGCAGTTAACCCCACCTCCATCACCATTTGTAGTGGCCTCTGATATGTGTTATAAATCTAAACACAGCAAACAGAAAAAGGGTGGTTTGTTAATCAGTTCTCCTCTTCAGTGTAGACAATAAATGGAAAAGCTCAAGTATTATGAACACAGACTGTGTCTTTGAGTGTTGAAAGGAAGGATATCAGTACACAGAAAGTCACACTCACACAACTTTCCTTATGCCTAGTGTTGGAGACAACCACAAGTGTTATGGTTTGCATTCTGTATAACAAACACCACATGCATTCTCATTGCAAGGATTGCATTGCACTGTTGAAGATAATGAAGTGTGAAGTGCTTCTACACTGCACTGTGCTGCACCTGTGAATAATGCTAGCAATTACATATCAATTACAGAGTCATATACAGTTTCCCTATTCTTGAGAAAATCCATGCAACATGGGATCACCCCATATGGAAGTGCTTTCCTTGGTGTAAGGATGCTTGTGAAGGGAGAGAGGCCTCATATTTATATCACTGTATATATAATTTGTTTTGAGTAATTGGGTTATCCTTATTGGTGGCTAACATTATTATTTTTCTCATAATGGCAATGTTAATGCTATCTGTTCCTTTTTATTCTGGCATAAAGAGTAATGTTTACTCCTTATGCAGGAATGTTATGAAGAAGATGCGGCACCCCCCAAATCCAACTTTTTCTTTCTTCAGCCCAAAAAGCAAGGCATGTGGGACACATGTGGCTGCTTCACAAGGTTAGCAACACATGGGAAAGAACTCTTTGGATGTAAGCTGCATGGGTTTTCCTTCATCCTCAGTCCTTGCTTCTGGTGGAATTTCTGGAAGTCTATAGAGGCAGATCTCTATAGCGAGCGCTACAAAGCTGATCAGATGAAATGAAGTCCCGGATCTTGTTTGTCCTTTGCTTTATGTGACATCAATTGTAGAACCTCTTTCAGGTCACTTATTTATTATTTCATTCTGGGCTCCTTTCACCTATCTTCTAAACTTTCCTTTCACTCTCTTCTAAACACTTCCTTGGGTTTCACTATAGGAATTGTGGCTATAAACATTTGTTAGCTCATGCATTTTCAGAGTTGATGCTGCCTGGAGGAGCCTCACAGTTCCTTGAACAAAACAACTTAGGCAGGTGTTAAACAAGTAATCGTTTTGGTTTAGTTTTTAATTAAAAGGCTTCTTTATAACAACAAATATCAAGCCAGCTCACTATTTTCTCTCTATAAATCTTTGTATCTGTTCCTCACTCTCCTTGAACTCCTAACTTCCTTACTTCCAGCTCCCACTTCTGACTTCAACCACAACTATTAAACTTCCTCCACCACCTAGTTTTGTTTCCGAGTTTTCCATCTTACTGCAAAGAGTGGGCAGGCTCTCCATCTCTGCAGTCTCTCCCAGGCATTCTCATATTTCGCTGCTTAATTCCTGCTTTTGGTAATTTCCTATTTATTTAATAAACACATGTTGCACAATGTCACAGAAAATGACAACTGTTTCAAAGTTCCTAAAAATAAGTGAGTTGGGCTTCTTAAGAGTCTGACATTCACATGACCGAATGTGCTTCTTACAGTGTGACACAAAACAAAAGTATAATAGTCAAAAAATATACCAAGACCAGCAGAATATATACTATTAATTGCAAAGCTAGGGCTATCTTTTGGGGGCTGTGTTTTAATACACAGTGAGATTTAGAATGTGCAATTCAAGGTAACATCAACATTAACATCAACAACTATAGCGATACAGTGCAAGACATTATCTGCAATAAGAGAGCTCTCTTTTTAACTGTACCCATCTTCAAAATACTGGGAATAATTCAGCTTATTAAAGAAATACAATGGGAACTCACTATACATAAATGTACACAGCCAGTTCAAAATCTTCTAAAATTCCTAACAGTAAAACACTGCTACTGTAAAGGAGAATCATATTAGAAACAAAATAGAGGGAGACAATTTTGTAGTTCAATTATCCATGATAAGATCAGGCTTATGAAAGTAGAAATAAAATAAATATGCAAATTTCACTGCTGTGCCTCGGTTGTTACTCAGAACTTTCTGAATACTCTCTTTTCACTGTGCAGCATATCTATTAGTTCAAATCTATTGCATTTCCACAGTGTACTGTATATTGCTTTGAAGACTTTAATAAGATTATCCTGAAGGTTTACCTTGCTTTCTTAATCTATATCTCCCTTGGGGCTCTCCTCCCCACTCTGCCCAAATCCATTAGTATATTAGCCAATTTGAATGTATGTATGCAAGCTGGAAAACCTGCTTTAACTATTGTGGCCACTGTCCAGGAAGTGCTTTTAAATGTGCCCACTAGGACAAAACAAGTGGAATGTAAACTTCATTCTGCTGTGCAAGTTATTTGAAAGAAAATTCTCCTGAACTTCTGTGGGAACATAAAATGGCTGTTTGCCTTATTTTCTTTGACAGCAGATCCCTATGCTGCAACATAAACAAATTCTGAAATTGTGTTCCTACTACTTAGATATCAACCTTACTATAATACTGCATACTATTTTTTTTATAACAGTGTTGCAGCCAAAGTAAGTCAGGTTTGTATGCAATAATGCATGCAGTACTTTTTTTAAAATCTCAAATAAAATAGTTCAACTCCTATAGTAAAATTCATTTGGAATGAGTCCTGTGTGCACTGTACTTTATATATTTAAACTAATGAGATCACTTAGACCAATACAGAAATAATGTGGGTAATTTTTTGACAGAGATGGAATGTTAACTCCAGGTTTATTCCAGAGCCATGAAGTAGCTTTGCAAAAGAAAAGAAATAACCTAAACCAGATAAACCATATCGGCCAATTGAAGCCTATGGATCTTACAGATAATTGAACTGAACAGAACTAACTTCTCAACAAAGAAGTTTATTTATTAGGATGCTAGGTGGGCAAACCATTCTCATAAACACAAGTAGCCCCGCTATGAATAATAGGAAATTGCTAGGTTGGAGTGAAGGTGTTTCTGTCATTCATGTTAACAATGTATAAAAACCTTGAGTGTTCAAAATACCTTGAATTTATACCTTCAGTAATCAGATAATACTCACATCAGCTTTCTTAACTAGGTCATTATGGTCCAAAACACACTGCAGAAATAATCCAATGTAAGACCACTTTAACTGCCCTGGCTCAATGCTAAGGAATTCTGGGAACTGTAGTTTTGACATTTAACCTTCTATGCCAGAGAGCTCTGGTGTCACAATAAACTACATTTCCCAGGATTCCATAGCACTGATCCAAGGCAGTTAAAGCAGTCTCAAAGTGGATTATTTCTGTAATGTGTTTTGGACCTATACTATACCTATTTTGCAAATGAGGCTTTGGGGCTGAGACACCCTGATAACCTGGCATCACCTAAAAAATCCATAGTCCAAGTGAAATCTGAGCCACAAAATTACATCTCATAGATCTCACTTTTGGCCACTGAGCCATACAAAAACGTTTTCCTGCTTTTTCATTTATGCATAAAATCTGTTTTAAAAAAACAAAAACAAAGAGCACAACTTGCTTGTTTCTTGGATATAATAGGATACATAAATACAAGCATACTGTATGCTTTCAATACTCTGCTTCTTAGGCCAATACCCTTAAGCCACTCATTTATATGTGTGTGTAGTGCCCATGGATGTGTGTGTGCGCGTGCGCGCACATGTCTTCAAGTTGCCTATCAACTTATAGCGACCCCATGAATTTCACAGGGTTTTCTTAGGCAGAGATGATTTTGCCAATTTCTTCCTCTAAAATATATGTGGTCTCCCATCCAAGTGCTAAATAGGGCTGGCCCTGCTTAGCTTTAAAGATCAGATGGGATCTGGTATTTAGGCCCCCAATTATTTATAGCATTTATTTATTGCCTCATCCCACCAGGGGCTCAGAGGCTATCTAAAACATTTAAAAACTTTAATGAATATTAAATGCAAAAATAAAAATAAACAAAACAGACTAAATCAATGCCTTAAATACAATGTTAAACCACAGACAGTCAGAGCAACCATCCTGAATTTTAAGGATGGCCATGTGACTGCTGCAAATTAAAAAGGCATGGAGTCAGTTTGAGTTTCCTTGGCAGGGAGTTCCCAGTTGGGGTGCTGCTACAGAGAACATCCTATCAAATGTACATGCACATATCTGGGAGTAAGCCCCACTGAACTCAACATGAATTACTTCTGAACACACGTATGGGATAGCACTGTTAATTAGTCAGTCTACTGTGTAATCTGAGAGACAATATTTGGCTTCTACTGACATTTACGTAGACAGGTAAATAAAATGTTATTTATATACACTGCTTAAGAATATTTTCTACCATCGTTTTCCATTAAAATCTTCTCATTAATTTATTAGACCCAATTCATGTGTAAATGTATGCAAATTGCTACATAAATTACATACATATAATGTAAACGTCATTGGCTTCTTAATGAATAGTGTCAACATGAGGCAAGGTAGATAAGAAATCTAAAACTAATCTTATTAGCTGTCTGCTAAATTCCACATACCTTTATTGCATTAAAGAGTCCTTCCTTCCCCTTTTTATCCCCTACATAATAACATTATATGTCATATCTTGGAATCTGCCTAGGTCTGAGACCACACACGACAGACCTGACAGACACAGACATATCCACACAGTCACACCCTGCTACACATACACACATCTAGAGCTTCAGTATCAAAAGAACTTCCAAATGGCATTATATAGTCTCTCTCTGCCACTTGTCCTGTTGGAACAGATTATGTTGGCATATGATCAAGACTGTGTGGGTTCTTTATCACTTTACAGTCTATACATCACATGCTATGACTTCAGGGCAGTCAAATATAGTATGTTCACCACCTCTGTGGGTCTAAGCCTCTCTTGAGTCGGAAGCACTTTTCTTGTCCACCATAGCCATTATAACAAGGTATTAACCCTTTAGGCAAAAAAAAAAAAAAAATGTGAAAAGGAGTTGGATAGAATGTTCGCCATGATAACTGATGGAAACATAACCACATGCTAGGTCAATGGGTTGGAAAGTCTTTGCCTTTGCCTTAGACCATTTAACTTTTATGAATCCATCAAATCTGCCAAGATCATAATTTTCAGTTGCTCCTTCAGCTGCCATTCAGCCTTGTGGAAAATGGTTGGCAATGTCAGTACTGTGCATATTAGTTCCATAAATAAAATTGATGAATCCAAAGCATCTCTTCACAAGCTGTGCATTTTTCAATAAAATCTAACAATACCCAGGTATCTAAATAAGTAAATTTGTTTTAAGGCATGTTGATCTAAAACCCATTTGTGCCTTGGATAATTTTTACCAATTGTCTTGGTCTTGGAATAATTTATTTGACAGGTACTCTGTTGACAAAAAGCACTAAATGCATTCAAAAGATTCTTGGGACCCAAACAAGAGAGGCAGATGAGCACTAAATCATCAGCATACATAAAGATGAAACTCTTTCTATTTCTGATTACTGGAGAAAGCAAATCAACTTGAGCTAAATGAGGTACCAACTCATAGACCCAAATGTTTAAAAGGGTAGGAGTCAATAGGCATTCCTGTTTCACTACCCATGTTGTTGTAAAAACCTCTGTTAGAGAACTGTTTAAACCATATAATCCTCATTTTCTGTAGCTGTATAGTTCCTGTATCAATCTTAAAAGTCTACAGTCAATGTCAGAACTCTGTAAATTTCCTTATAGTCTAGCTCTACTGATAGAAACAACAAGAGCAGCATAAACATGTTTCTTATTTTCCTTAGCATATTTCCTTATTATGGGAGTTAATGTAAAAGACTGATCTAAAGTGCTATATCAACTCATAAATCCTGATTGTTCTTAATGTATAATTTGATTTTCATAGAATCATAGAGTTGGAAGAGACCACAAGGGCCTTCCAGTCCAACCCCCTGTCATGCAGGAAATCATGCAGGAAATCATAATCAAAGCATCCCTGACAGATAGCCACGCAGCCTCTGTTTAAAGCTCTCCAAGGAAGGAGACTCCACCACACTCCATGGGAGTGTGTTTCACTGTTGAACAGCTCTTGCTGACAAGAAGTTCCTCCTAATGTTGAGATGGAATCTCTTTTCCTATAGCTTGCATCCATTGTTCTGTGTTCTAGTCTCTGGAGCAGCAGAAAACAAGCTTGCTCCATCCTCAATGTGACACCCCTTCAAATACTCAACAGGGCTATCATAGCATCTCTTAATCATCTCTTCTGCAGGCTAAACATACCCAGTTCCCTAAGTCTTTCCTCATAAGGCATGGTTTCCAGACCCTTCACCATTCTGGTTGCCCTCCTTTGGACACACTCATTTGTCAACATCCAGGTTAGGTCAGACCAAAGCAGAATAGAGTAACACTATTACTTCCCTTGATCTAGACACTGTACTTCTACTGATTAAGCCAGGTGTCTCCCATCCTATATCTATACATTTCATTTTTCCACCCTCAGCACCTGACATTTCTCTGTATTGAAATTCATTTTGTCAGCTTTGGCCCAGTTTTCTAATCTATTAATGTCTTCTTGAATTTTGATCCTGTCCTCTGGGGTATTAGCTACTCCTCCCAATTTGGTGTCATCTGCAAATTTGATAATTAATAATTTGCCTCTATTCCTTCCTCCAAGTAATTGATAAACATGTTGAATAGCACTGGGCCCAGGACAGAACCCTGTGGCACCGCACTGGCCACTTCTCTCCGGAATGAAGAGGACCCATTGTTGACCACCCTTTGGGTTCGGCTGGTCAGCCAATTACAAATCCACCCAACACTCACATTGTTTAGCCCACATTATACCAGCTTTTCCGCAAGAATATCAAGGGGGACCTTGTTAAAAGCCTTACTGAAATCGAGATATGCTATATCTACAGCATTCCCTTTGTCTACCAAGCTGGTAATTTTAGCAAAAAAGAGATCAGATTGGTCTGGCATGACTTGTTTCTCAGAAACTCATGTTGACTTTTTTGTGATAGTGGCATTGCTTTCTAAATGCTTGCAAACTCTCTGTTTAATGATCTGCTCTAGAATCTTTCCTGGTATTGATGTCAGACTAACTGGATGAGAATGGTTGGGATCCTTTTTTCCCCCCTCTTGCAGCCAATCTGTTAGCTTTTGAAGTATTGAGATATAGCTCTGAAGTGATGTTGAGCAAGCTAATTGGTTGATAATTTTGTGAATTATTCCTGCCTCCTTTCTTGTAAAGAAGAAACATAATACTCATTTTCCCTCCATGAGGTATTTATCCATTGCCATTTAATATGGTAAATAGGCCAGCAAGAATGGGTTTTCACTGGTCAACATGTGCTTTAAAGAGTTCTGGAGGAAACATATCTTTTCCAGAAGCTTTCTTAAATTTCAAAGATGCAATTAGAGACTTTATCTTATTGCCAGTAAGATTAGAGGAATCTTTATCCACCCTAGCCTATTCTAAATGGCTAGACTGTCTGAAAAAAAATACTAGAGAATTATTTGATCCATATGGAGACAGTGACTGAAGCTTCAAACATATATCTTGCTCTTTTAGGTCTTGGGTAACAAGTTCCCAGAATCTATGTTCTTTCTGTTCTGTTATTGTAAGGTCCAGTTCATGCCATTGAGATTTTATGTGTTTTGCCTTCTTATTTTTTATAATTCAGCCTATTTAATATTTTCTCTCCTTTTTTGGATGGATTTTTGTGGGATTCCCTTATTATTATTATTATTATGATTTTGGCCAGGTCTCTTTTGGCTGCCTTACAGTTTGCATCAAACCAGCCTTATTCTGTAGGCTTTTTTTTTAAATATAGCTTTTTTAAATATAGACAAAGCTTAACTTCTGTGACAATTTGTTGGTAGATCTCTAAGTGATTCATCTGAGAATGGTTGGTTCATACATGCCAAATACTCATTATGTAATTTCTCCTGGATAGGGCTACTCAATTTAATAGATGACTTCAGCTGCCTCTCTCCCAACAATTATTTTGTTAGATCTGTTGCTTTAGTTAGTGCTGCCCATTCAAGTAGCACTAAGGACATTCTAAAGAGGAAAGATTACTTTCTGCACAAGGGAATAACAAGAACAAGACCATTATGGGGGAATATAGGCCGGCCAAAAGGGCCGGCCTAGAGGTGAAGTCAGGGTGGTGACTGCACGCCAGCTGCCCCGATGCCTCCATCATGCCACCCATGCAAACAGATGGCAGGCGGAGTCAGGGTGCTCCCTTGGCACAGCATTCATACACGCTGTGCCAAAAGAGCACTGAAAAGCTGCCACTGCAATGGCAAGGGTACCTTTTTGCTGCTCCAAAAAGAAGCAACATTTCCTAGCTCTTTTTAGAGCAGAAAATTGCCGGATCACAGCCACAGCATGTGGTTGCAGTGGCCCCAATTCAGAACTTCCAGGGGCATCACGGAGCCGCCTCTTAGGGGCCATCTCGACAGCCCCTATGTGATCAATAACACTGCCAACTTGTTTGTTCAAGCAGATATAATAACCCCTAGATACACTCAGTGGGTTCCCAGGCAAAGTAAAGAGATTGTGGTGGTGGTGTGCCTTCAAGTCATTTCCAACCTATAGTGATCCTAAGGGGAACCTATCATAAGGTTTTCTGGGGCTGACTCCCCAATGGTCACCCAGTGGGCTTCCATGGTCAAGCAGGAATCAAACCCACTACACCACAATTGTGCTGGTATACAAATTCTAAAAGTTTTAATTCCTGAGGATAATATCTACTGTCTATAGAAGTATGTGGTCTTAAAAATGAATCTTTCAGTTCTAGGTTTAACAGGTGCAAAAGACTGTCTAATGTTGCTCTAATTCAGATGTTGAAATCCCATGTAAGAATAAATGAATTGAGAAATTTCTCATTTACTTGTTCTAACAGAAATGTTAAATCTTTCCATATTTTGCTAGCAGACCATTAGCAAGGTAGAAATGATATTTATACAGAAAAAGATATTCCTTTTTATTTGTATTAATTTGTACTGGCAAAAATTAGTTATTTTGTAAATTAAAACCCAACATCTGAGATTCTTCTGCCAATTCTATTGAAATAAAGGACATCAGGCCACCACTTCCTTGACTCTTCTTAGATTTCCTTATAGCTGGCTGAGTAAATGATTTATAACCTTGGAGGTATGGAGGATTATGTTCGTGATTCCAGGTCTCTTGCAGGAGAACTATGTCATATTTTTGAAGCGTTCCAATAAATTCCTTGCTTGCCACTTTATTTTCCCAGCTTGCCAGGTCCCAGGAGATTGTATCAAATCCTCTTTGCTTTATATCTAGCCAATTGCTGTTTCTACAGAATGGTTTGAAATAAGCTTGATCCTTTGATAAATTCTCTTGTTTCTATTGTACTCTCTGGCATTAAGCCTATGGTGATCCCTCATGTTTCTAGAGAAAGACTTTACTGCTGTAAGGATATATCACTGTTTAGACCTACTCAGATATGTCCCATTTGACATTTTAGAGCCAATTATTTGTCCTTGTTTTCTTGTCTGTAAGATCCTAATTGGATGTTATTTGAATATGTAATGAAGAAAGGGTCTTATTATGCTGGTTCTTCCATCTTGTTCTACTTCAGTTACCATTTCTAAACTTCTTTCCCCTTTATCTCTGTAATGCGGATGGTGGAGGGTTAGGATACCAATTCAAATAGCAAGTCTCTATTGGTGAATATATGTAATAGGGGCCAACATTTACACCACACATCAGGATCCTTAAATGTTAATTCAGTGCTGCCTCTCTGTCTATACTAGGACAGACATTTGAATAAGACACCATTGCTTAAATTCAGAATAGCCCTCAGAGTAGATGGAATTTCTGCTAAATGTTCCACTAAATGTTCTTTGGGGATATAAATACTTCATCTAATTTCCTCACTGGCCAGTTATGTATAACCACTTGTAGTTCATCTAAAGATCTTTTCCTGTGCTGACCAAAATTAGAAGCAGTTCCTATACTTTTATTCACATTTTTTTTAAATGTATACTTCTCCTCTGCCATTTCCCTGTCTGTGTTGCTGTATGGAATGGGTGGACACCTGCTTGAGATATACAAAGTCTCACAGATGGCCTATTGGGGCCTTGTGATGCAGTGTTTGGTAGAACAGTATTGTATTGTCCTTGTTTGGAGGGAGGAACCGTATCTGAGTACTCATCTGAATATTTATCTACTATCTGGAACCTTGGGGCAGAATGAGTAAGACTAAGAACAGAGGATGCATGATCTGTACTGGAACCTTGTTCATTATTACTAACTTGAGGATAAGTTTTGGAATTCAAATTCCACTTGTCCATAAAACCATTTGTTGCTTGATTACTGAGTTTATGATGACTTGATTGATTTTGGCTGATCTGTATCTTGATGATCTTCCAGTCTACCACTGTCCTCCTTTTCTTGGATACAAAAACTTGTCTGAGGGACTACAGTCAAAATCCCAAGTTCAGCCAATCCAACTAATGTTCCAGTAATAGCTTTCAGGCCAGAAACATCCTTTTGCAACACACCCATTCTATTGGGGGGGGGGGAATGGGCTGTTTGCTCCAATAAAAATAAGTGATCTTGTAAGAAGTCATATAGTGAGAGGATTTTATGCTCTGTTGTTGCTGAGTTTAGTTTATTAATATTTTCCTTAAATGCATTTACTTTTTCTTTATACAAAAAGAACTGGATTTGCATTGATGGTGAGAGATTTGCTTCAATCAGACTTGGTCAATGGACCAATTTGTAGCATTTTCATTAAAGGAATGAGTTTCCTACCTCTACCTCTACTATTCTTACTTCAGCTGTTGCACACACACACACTTTAAGGAGCTAGGACTATCTGTTGGAAGTAGATATATCATCTCCTGATCCAGACACTGCTCACTTTTTCAGGTTCCTTTTCGTCATCTTATTACTACCCTTGCTGCTTTCAAGAAAGCAGTAAAGACGGAT
>CM034701.1:328885192-328902550 GCA_020142125.1 Phrynosoma platyrhinos
TATTATTATTATTATTATTTGTTAAATCATAATATTCTAATATTGATTTCTGGACTAAGATGAATAGTGTATTTTGAGCTTAGGTTTTTCTATGGTGAGTCCATGTAAAGTCATATTGAGGTACTGACAGTATGGTCCAAAACACAATGCAGAAATAATCCAGTGAGATTATTTAACTGCCCTAGTTCAATACTAGTGAATTTTAGGAACTGCAGTTTTGTGAGACATTTGGCATTCTCTGTCAAATCCCAGGATTCCCTAGCACTGAGCCAGGGCAGTTAAAGAGGTCTTAAACTGGATTATTTCTGCAGTGTGTTTTGGACCTAAGTAAAACAAACTGTTTAGTCCTCTTGCATTGTGCACCTTAATGTCTATGCTCAGTTTAAAAAATAATAGTAAAACATTAAATTTCAAAAATAGATTATAATTAATAATATTACATTTTTAAAATTCGTGAACTTCACAGAGTTCATGAGTTACTTTATCAGCAATTACATATGGTAAAAGGTATGCAGAGTAAGTCAAGTCTCTGAGGAAAGATTATATTAAATCAGATGATTTTTCTGATAGACAAATTTTTGTATAGATAAGCTCCTTCACACTGGGTTGATCTACACAACTGTTAATCTCAAAAGTACCCCAAGTTCAGGATCACCATCCAAGTCTCAGTCTTTCCCCCCCCCCTCCTCTGGGTAATTCTTCCCATATGGCAAATGTAAACATTTGAACTTGCAGAAAATACAAATATAAAAATATAAACAGAAAGAATCATAACAAGCACCTCTCTGTGGTAAGTGGCTGATTTGTTGCTTCAACAGCAAAGACTTTAGAATAAACAGTGGTGGTTGCTTCATCCTCCAGCCCCAAGAATGTAACTCCTCCAGGCACCAAGGCATGTTAACTTGTAGTGTTATCTCTTTTTTCTTCTTTTCAATATTAGTTCAAAAAGTGTTGCCAATCAAATTTTTTCTCAATGAGAAGAATAAAATTATCAGTTGGTTGGCAACACTCCTCTTGAATTATACAGCTCACAAGGTTAAAAAGAAACTAACAAGGGAATGAAACAAACACACATCTGGTTGTGTCGCCACCTTATCATCCTTCCCCCTTGATGATTTCTTCTTCTACTAACCCTTCTACTTCACACACACACAAAAAGGAGAAAGCAAACCACTTTCAGATAAATGAACATTTTTTCTGAGCCATAAGAAATCTGTTTATTCATCAACATATTGATTACAATAGTGATATAAAATTACCTGATAGCCATATTGTGTGATGCTATTCCCAGGGCTCTTCTACCCAAAATGCACAAGGCAAAGGACAGAGTGACTAAAGGAGAATCTTCATCACATTCTATACACTGCAAAATATTTCAGGGTTTGAGTTAGTCCTACAACAATAGTTCACATAGTTCAATACAATTTATTTTATTATGATACAATGTGTAAAAAAATGCATTTCTCTGTCTTTTAAGCTGTTGTCCTTTAATTTCTTAAAATACTATTGTCAGTTTCATTAATTCACTCTTTCAATCAAAACATGTTCTTACTTCTGAGAAGATAACACAAATTGCACTAGCATTTTGTTATCATTCCTATACCAATTGGGTAGGTCTACTGTAGGGTAGGCCCAGTGGCCTATGAATTAGATTTATATTGTGACTCCTTCCTCCTCAATAATTTTTTCTATTGACATGTAACCAGCTTGATCTTCCTTTTCCCATTCCTAACAGATCACAAAGTATATGAATGCAAAGGGATCATGCAGCACCTTTGAGACTATCTATTCTAAAAGACTGAAGTTGGTAGCATGAACTTTTGTAGACTCAAGTCTCCTTCCTCAGATGCATGTGGTGGAGAGTAAAGCCCAGGGACAGAGCTATATAGCAGTCTCTGTGTGAGAATGTCCATAGGAATGCAAAAATTTGTGGGTATGGAGATGAGGTAACAAATTCAGTTGGAAGTGATTTACATGTTAATCTGTATGTTGGTCTGTTGTGTTACGGATTACATCACTTCCTCCCAACCAAGGGTCACACAAGTACATATATAACCCACAAACTTCCATGCCACCACCCTCTGAAGATGCCAGCCACAGATGCAGGTTAAACATCAGGAATGAAGTCTTCCAAAACACAGCCACATAGCCCAGAAAACCTACAGAAAATGATGGACAGAAGCTGCGAAAGCCTTCAACTTCACAAGGAAAGGATATTGCCTAAACCTAAGGTTAGTAGATAACCATATGAATGAGCATTGGGATGTAGCCAAAAGAAGATGTGATAAACTAGCCAAGAGAGTCCTCATGAAGCTGGGTGGTCAGCTAGTGTTATAATGTGTGTAGTGTGTAAGGAAACCATTGTTTCCTGATTTTTCAAGTCTTTCTGTAGATTTGAATCTACTTTGTCAGATCTACTCCATGTATCTGAGGAAGTAGACTCATGTCTATGAAAGCTCTCTTATAGTTAGTCTCAAAGGTGCAACAAGATCCCTTTGCAGGAGGAGGATAACTTAGGCTTCAATCTGACTAGCTTTCTCATTTTAATTTGGAATAAGCATTCTTGGTATTATTTTTTTCTCCCAACATGAATTCAAGAAAGGTCAGGAACCACTTAGCAATTAGAGAACACCATATTTATACCTCCATTCGTTTTGCAGCACAGAACTGAATCCAGTCCAAGTAAACACTGCAGAAACTTGCTCTGGTGATTCCTTGAAGGCAGGGGACATAATCATCATCAATGTTTATATTGAACATTGCAAGGTCACGCTCTATATAATGCCATTTGGAGAAAGGCTGCAATGTCTTTTGGAATGATTCATCTCTTAGCCAGTATAGGATTTTGGGTGAACTCGCAGTAAAGTATATAATGCTCTGTTGATGAAAAACAAAAGAACACAATTATTACTTAACACAAAGTTACTACACAAGTGCAATGTTGAAAGGAAAGTCATCAACAGTGAACAAAGTAAATTCTCTGGCATGATATGCCCCACTCCACTCCTCTTTGTCCTTGAGACTTTGCTGAACCACAAGCAATAGGAGTGGCAAGAATGTTTTTCAACTGTAGGAAACAAATGAACAGAAGAAACAACAGTAAAATTAGGAAGTACGAAGGACATCATAAAAGCAGTACTGTTACTAAGCCTGTTTAAGATTCATGAGTGCCTCCTGCCCAATTGCAAATTCAAATTAACAATTAAATGTGGGTAAAGGGGCCCTATTCAATGCAAAGCAGCAAGACAGAGATGGAAGAAAAACAAGGAGTGGGTTTTAATTTTTGAGTGTGGAGAAAGTGATAAGCACACAGAGCCTTCTAAGAAGAGCCTTGCAGAAACAACAGATTTTTAAAAATGCATTCAAAGAGAGGAGATTTTTGCCTTTTTAAAAGATATCTTTTTAAAAGAAGAAATTGAAAAGCAAATGTGAAAGCACTTGGGGAATAAATAACCTGCAGTAAGCAGACAGGAAATTATCTCAAATATATGCAGAACGGCTACAGGAATTGACCCACTTTATTAGAAGAGAGCAAAAATTCCTTTTATGTAGAGAAATCATTCTCCCTCCCAACTTGGCTGTCAACAGAGTGCCAAGTACAAAAAAATCAATTCAAAAAGCCAACTGCTAAGCATTGTTTAAAAGATAAATGTAAAATCCTCAAGCATGTGATAATGCAAAATTAAATATTTTGAAGGCACACATTTATTCTGCTATTGCAATATATTCATCTGGCTGTATATGTTCTGCAAAAGAATACATATGCCTGATTTCTAACCAAGTAGGTGTTTAACCTCTAATTCTCCTTCTCCTTTGCTTCACTGTATTCCAGCCTCCCAAACTGATTTTAAACACAGGTTGTATACAAATGTGTTCTTGGAGTTCAGTATGAAAAAAGAGGGCAGTAAAGAGCAAACCTACACTGATCTAGGAAAAAGCAAAGGAGCAGATCTCCAGCTTTCGACTTTATCATATGAGCCCTGTTCTTGCTGCAAATCAATGAAAATGCAAACATATGGGTTTCAAAATTAGCCATTATCACACATCTTCTCAACTGCATGACTGCAACTGCTGCCACCATTGCAATCTCTTCCTGACTCCCCCTTAACCCTGCTAACCTGCCCTATGCCCTACCCAGCATACCTTTAATTTAATTTCATTTTATTTCATTTCATTTTTTACTTAAATACAATTCTACAGTTTTTTTTAAAAGAAAAATATTTTTTTTTAAAAAAAGAAAAGAAAATCAGGCTGATAGGCAAGTGGGAGTTTGAACAGGGGGAGAGAAGGAGACAGTGACACCACATGACTGCCATTCTTGCAACTTGCCCTGGCAGCAACATTTCACACTTGAGGAGTCCTGGGATTTGAAGATAAATTAAAGTTAACACAGCAGATCTGTACATGGGCAATTTATCTGTTTTCTTATTTCATGAGCTATTTTTAAAATAATAATTTGTGTGTAACCTTCAAATTCTTTCCATTTCATGGCAACCTTAAGGCATCATGGCAAGATTTATTCAGAGGAGATTTGCCTTTGCTTTCCTCTGAGGTTGAGAGAGTGTGACTTACTCAAGATCACCCAGTAGGTTTCCACGGCTGGGCAGGCATTTGAACCCAGGTCTCCAGAGTCTTAGTACAACACTCAAAACACTATACCTCACTAGTTCTCAAATAATAAATTAGAAAAATCCAGTTTAGCGGGCCATTGAACCAATGATAATCAAGGCAATCCCTTTCATGAAGTAGGGCACAGAACCAGGACTGTATGTGTTACGTACCATATGTAGAATGAAGGTATGGTTCATGAATACTTGACTTTGGGGTGTCTGTGGACACCCTCTAAATTAAACAAACTGGGAAAATGACTTTTCTTCTGTATCATTATTGAGTGAATCATGCATATATTTAGGCTGTGTATTATCACCACATTCACTGCCTGCATGTGCTATCATGAAGCACTTACTTCTCACAAATTAAGAGAAGCTGCACTAGATCAAATCCTGGTCCTACAAAACAGCATCCTGCTATTCATAGTGGCCAGCCACATCCCTTGTTCCAAAGTTTATAAGATGTTTTGCAATTATCCTTACTTTTAGCCAAAACCTCCCATTTCATAAATTCTCTACTATTAACAAACAGGTACAAAAGACACTTATATCCTCTGGCAAACACTGAAATGAATGATTTAATATCAAGAAATCTATTTCCGCACAGAGGTATGCCCATTTTTACTATCAGTATCTCCAACTGATAAATAGTCAATAAATTATCTACAAACAAAGTGTGGGGAAAACATGAGTTCTTCCTTAAGGATGGTAAGTGAAAGCTGCCATTTTGAGTTTTTATAAACTGGATTGGTTGCCTGATTCTACTGCAAATAGCTGCTAGTGGAAGTTAGTCAACATGTTATACCTTGACAGAAAAATGTGCTAATCTGACAGCTTTCTCTTGTCTTTCTCTGACCACTCTGTATTGTTGATACACAGGTGTTGTTAAAGTTAGGTCTGTGACAACATCTAATAATATCTGTGCATTCACTCAGTGGGTAATATAGAATCCCTTTGTGGAGGCTGTACTCATGCATCATTATCACAATGCTGTCACATTATATGGGAGAGGTAAAATTGCCCCACAGATTCAGAAAATAATAAGCATCATATGAGCATCCCAATCTCCTATCTACAACAGGTTCTCATCTCAGCTGACCTGCCTAGTGCAAACATATTATACTCGGTTGCTAGGACAGCATAAACCTCTTGAGCTTTTTTCATAAAGTGTGGTAGCATCATGGAAATTCAACATGTCAAACTAACACAACAGCCAGTGCATCAAACATCCCATTGAGCTGGTAGATAAGCTTCCTAGAGAAGACAGGTAATGCTTTACCTTTATGTAATATCTGATGAGTATTCTTCGCAGATCAAAGACTTGGAGCATTGTTGCAGCATTGTTGTCGATAATGCTATAGCCTTCCAGGATATACTGAGTCCGCATTATTTCCCAGGTCAGCCATCGAAGGTTAAAAGCTGCATTGCATGACAGTAAGTGAGGTACGTGTCCTGGCTTGCAGCAGCAGCAGCCTTCATCGTCTTCATCCCCTTCTGTAATAGCCTCCACCTCTCTTTGCTGGCAGTATGTCCCTTGGTAGGGTTTAAAAAAAAAGCATAAACACAGACAGTTAGTCGAAGAATGCAAAGATACTGTTCATCAGTGATTGTTGGTGGTCCTTCAAATACTTAATAAACTGCAATTTAAAAAGAGACCAGGAGCACTATAGCAGTGAATAAAATGTGTTAATTAATGTGTGCTTAACAGAAATTGGTAAAGTGCAGACAGTTTATTTCTCCTTATAAAGCAAAGCATGTGCAATCCAGTGCTTCAGGTAGAAAAATAATTACAATTTGAATACTTTACTTAAATGTGGAAAGATATGGACACTGTTTAGTGTTTGTCAAAATCTTGGCCTTTTGTATAAATATAAACCCAGAATAAATGGAATGTGTTATGAATGTACACAACAGCCAAAGTTGTTCTAGAAGAAGCATGGTAATTGTATAATACAGCCAGGCAAAATCTGGGAAATCAAAATGAATTTTAAATTTCAAGGAGAAGCTTCATGCTATTGCTGCCATTATGGCTACATATACCATGTTCTAGTAAGTATGATAAGCATTCAGTGTATACAAAGAAAACTGAACAATCTCAGGATGGTTCATTTCTTTTATGTCAGGGAAAAAATTAATATTTTGTTTCACTGCACATGTAGAAATTTCCTCACAGCTGAATAGAATGATAATGAGGTAGTGGTTTTTCTTTGCACAAAAATTCATGTGCATACACTTGGGATTGTCATTAAATAGTAGGTAAGGAACTTCCTTCACTCTGTATGTTGGTGAATGGCTTCCTGCATTTTACCGCATCCTTGGTCAAGCTGTTTAGAGCTAGAGTTCAATAATTTCTAAGGGCTACATGTTTCCTAGCCCTGGAATAGACAGTTTTACTGCATCAGCTTGCTAGAAATGCCAAAAAAGGAAGTAGAACTAGTCTGAAACAGATGGCTCACCTATATGGAGCTAAAAATCCATCTTAGTCTCAGTTCTAAAACATACATGGCATGCCAACATTCACTCCCACTTTCAGTAGTCACAGATCTTTTTGTTGCCTAATGTTCATACTCTAAGATAAAACAGTTTTATCTTGAGCTTTTTATAATAACCCCTGTGAAGAGAAAAGCTAGGCAAGCCTGATTAGAGCCAGCCCATTACAGCTCAAAGAATGTTGTTAACGGGGACCTATGGAGGAAAAAAGATACTGAGGCTTGACTCTGACAGAAGGCAGATAAAGGAAAAGATTGCATACATATAGGGAAAAGGTGGCATGGAGATAGGGATAAGATTGAAGGGAAATGGGGGAAAAGGGCCTAGCAATATAGAAAAGTTGAAATAGAGATGGGACAGTCAGCCAGGGGGAAGAATCAGGGTACTATCTCACTAGATGTGTGTTCGTTCGACTGATTTTTTTTTTAAATTATTGATTTGAATCTGCCTGTCAGGCTCTCATTCCCACCAATCCTTGTACTCCAAGTGGAATAAACCAGGATCAGGAATATCCCAAGTGGTCCAGTAAATGAACATTTACTCTCATTCTCCAATCTGGCAAGGGCCAGTTTGCATGACTACTGGAACCATGGTTTATCGTGAAACAATAGTGTACTGCCACATGTTGCAATTTTTTTTTTCTCCTTGTAAGTTCTGTGGTGGCTTACCATGTTGTTCAGAAGCAGGGTCACCTCCTCTGGTTTATTCTGCACCTGCCCCAAATCTGACAAACTTAAAATAAGCCCTAGATTCCTTAAATGAGAAACAAACAAGAGAGGAAACTGTGCCCAGATTCAGACAGCATGCTATGCAAAACCAATTGTTTAGCTTCCCCTGCTGTAAGATTTATGGGAAAGCATACATCAGACATTCATCATAGCTGATAGGCCACAGTTCCTATATATAACTCAGTGACTTCTTATATCATTTGAACTGGATTGTTGTGTCTTGTTACAAAATACCAGAAATACTGCTGAACTGCACCCGCTGCCCCAGTAGTCAAGCTCTGGTGCTTCAGCTCGTGCAAGACCAATGTTCTGTTTCTACAGTAACCGTGAGCAATAAGCTTTCCAAGTGCCACTCATGCTGAAGTATCAGCAAATCTGAATGTCAACTGACCATGAGAACCAATTACAGTAATCCAATTCCTCAGGCTTAGCTTTTCAACCTGAGCAACCTGTCACTAATGCGAGGACAGTGCCTAAGTTTCTTCTTCCAATCTTTTGCCTGGGATCCTAAGCTTGGCCTGACTCACCTGCCTCTGGTCTCTGGATCTGTCTTTGCTACTCGAACTTGATACTTCTGTTTTGGACTATGCACGAGCTTCTGGTACAGTTGGGCTTACAGCTGACTGCTTTGTGTCCTGGAATTGCCTGCCTGTAATTCTTCCAAAGGTCTTATATACTGGGATTAAATGATGTTATACTAAAATTTTAAATAGATCATGAAGAAAATAGCCCCTCCAGCAATGGACTGAAAGATGTTCATTTTGGCAAAAAGAAATGAGAACAGTGCATCTGCCAAAAAATGTTTTGAAAGATGTGTGCCTTTCAAGTTAAACTCTCTTATTACCCAATTATCATGCTGATTCCTAAAACAGAATATAAACTGACCACATTTGAAAAGTCTTTTTCCACAGGAGGCAAACCAGTAGAAACAGAAAATCTCATCGGCAATCCCGTGGATGCTCCAACAGCTCATGTTTTCAGTATGGAGTGAACATGTCTGGGCCAGTGATGGACTTCAGTCCCTGATACTTAGCAACTAACAGTATTTCATTACTGAAGGATGAATAAAAATGAAATGAGGTACTACAATTATCAAGCCCAGCTACCTAGACACAGTGTACTTACATATTTTGTATGGTATCTCACTGGCGCTTCCGCTAAATCTTTAGCTGCCTATAAATACTAAAAACAACAACTAGTATTCCTAGTAACTATGGTTAAGAAGTTAGGCATGCTACTACATGGAATATTAATTAGCTAAGAAATCATGGTTCCAGGATTTAAACAGAAAGGACAAAAATGGAAGTGGGAAAATAAATAACCAACTTCAGGAAAGGAGGAAGTTTTTTTTTTTGTTTTTTTTTTTAAAGAAGCATGAAAATGATGAAAGAATGTGTCCAGGTTGGGGGAAGGGGGAGGGAGAGGTTATTGTTTGTCTTCTGTATATTAATGTTTGTTGATAGTTATGTTGTTGTCATTTTTCATTGTTGTTATATTATTATTATATTGTTAAGTTGTGGTTTATTTTGTTATATGTTTTGATGAGATGATAGATATTATGTATGTTTTATTTTAATTAATGAAATGTGAATGAAAACTTATTAAAAATAAAATAAAAACAATAAGAAATACCCTGTAGCCAGACCTGTAAATTTGTTTGTGATACAGCTGAAGCATGGGCTCTAATGCAGGGAAAATGATTAATAAGACAGCTGTGGCAGATGCCACTTTTTATTGCTGAATCTTCTACCTCTCTGGGCGCTAGTGGATTTGTGGTTGCTCCTTTTGGAAACTTGCAGGCAACATTTAGGCACCAGTGTCTTCCACTCTGTGGATATACAAAAACATCTGGACTAAAATGTGTAGTGGCAAGAACCTTGGAGACAAATAAGGCAAGAAGAAACAGTACTGGATGCTGCTCTTTCTGATTCTTTGAAAACAGATTTCCTCCTCCAAAGCCCACCTTGGTTCTATCATTCCATGGTGGCAGAATTGTATGCTTCTATGAGCCAAGACACTATGCTGAAGGTAGCATTGCTACTGATAGGGTCTCCCATGTCAGATAGGTTTTTGCTGAGGAGCCAGATGAAGTGGACCAAGTAGCAACTGGGCATCAGTTGTCTGTCTGTGTGTGTGTGTGTTTATGCATGTGCATGTGTGAGGGGTGACACAGGCAGAAGATATCTCAGAGACAACAGTGGCACCATATATAATGGGAAGGCAGTGGTAAACCTCTTCTGCATGCCTTTTACCGTGAAACCTCTATGACAAGACAATCCAAAATGAAATAGTCTTAGAAGATGAGACTCCCAGATTGAAAGACACTCATCCAGTTACAAGGGAAAAAGAGAGGATGAGGATGAGTAGTGCTGTTTCAAATAATGAACTGGACTCAGGCCAAAAGGACATTCAGCTGCTGACATGCACAGAGGCAAAAGAAATGTCTGAAGCTGCTGGAGTCTTCTCTCCCACAATCATTACAGCAATGGAAGGTGGAACAGGGAGAGAGGGATATCACCAAGCACTGGGCCAAGGCACAATGAACTGGTACCTGGCTGCTCTTCTCTCCCTCAAAGACCAGACCTGGGTGCTCTTTCTTCTCTCTGGGTCCAGACCAATGGCATTTGGAAAAGGAAGAAAGGGCTTCTTACCAATTGGTGGACCAAGGTATGATGGAGCTGTGCCTGGCTGGTCTTCTCTCCCTCAAGGCCAGAGCAATTTACCATATATGAGGTGAATAATGTCAGATGTCCAAAATGGATACAGAAAAGGAAGAGGCACCAACAATCACTTTACAAACATACATTGGATAATGGAATGTACCAAATAATTTCAGAAGAAAATCAACTTGTGTTTTATAGATTAAAGCAAAGCCTTCGATGGTGTTGATTATAAAAAAACTATGGATTGCTCTAAAAGAAATGAGGTGCCACAACATTTAAATATTCCGATGCATGACCTACACTCTGGACAAGAGGCCACTGTCATGACACAACATGGAGAAACAAAATGGTATCCCATTGGCAAGGGGGTCAAACAAAGCTATATTTTATCACACTATTTTTAATTTGTACACAGAACTTATCATATGGAAAACCAGATAAGACCTAGAAGAATCAGATATGAGAATTGGGGGGAGGAACATTAACAATTTAAGATGCGCTGATCATACCATACTAGAGTGGTCCCTTTGGATCTGCAGGGGGTAACATGGATGATCGCATCCCATATTATTAAATGGAGTGCCAAGATATTGTTGATCTGTAGCCTGCGATTCCAGAGGGCCCACTTTACTTTCAGAAAATAGCAAAGACCTGTAACAGCTACAATGCTCTCACCCTGAGATTTCTATCCCCTCCCACTGAGGACCTGAGCAAAGGGTCCAGGCCTAGAGATCTGGGAACCCTATGCTCAATGCAACTGACAATGCCTGTAGTAACACAGCTAGATTCAAAGCAGGTAGTCATATCTTCATGCATGTATCCTCCTTAGCTGCAGATGGAGTCAAGAAGTTGATCCCAATAATATAACACTAAGAGAGTAGCATACTATTAAGTAAGGTTATGAAGGCTGAAAGGTAGCAATTCATTTTTTAAAAAATAGCCTTATTCTATTTCCAGTTGTAAAAAAAAAATGAACCATCTATGTTCTACTGCACATTTGATTTTTATACTGAACAAAATGTGTCCAGCTGCACATTAGAATAGTGTGAACATGAGTGCCTGGCTCAGGTTGAAGCTTGTGGGAGAGGCAAAATGAGAGCATTCCCCCCCCATCAGAATTCTTCCCCTGACAAAAAAAATCCTAGCATTGCAGCAATTCAAAACTTCAGTTGACAAGTTAGAAATGCAGTTTAGACAGACAAAGCAGAGGAACAGAAAAGTTCTCAAGGAAATGCAAACACAGCAGATATTAGTTCTATACTTGAATGATTTTCAGTGTCTCACTCTTTACAATATTAGAAATGTGGCGACTGAAGGAAATTTTTACTATGGGATCAACAGTAGGCTGTGGTGCTGGAGAAGAGTGCTGAGGATACCATGGAAGGCCAAATAGACAAACAATTGGGCCTCAGAGCAGATAAAGCCTGAATTCTCCCTGGAAGCTGAAATGACTAAGCTGAGGCTGTCATACGTCAGTCATATCATGAGAAGGTAGGGCTCACTAGAAAAGACAATAATGCTAGGAAAGGTGGAGGGCTGTAAAAAGGGAGGAAGGCCACATGCCAGATGGATACACTCAGTCAAGGAGGCCATGGCCCTGAGCCTGCAGAACCTGAGCAGAGCGGTTGAGGACAGGGGGTCTTGGAGATGTCTCATTCACTGGGTCATTGTGTGTCAAGGCTGACTCAAAAGCAGTTAACAACAACAACAACAGTATTAATTGGAGGAGGAATGCTTTCATCCTTCTCATTTAGCAGCATTCCTAGCCTGACTTAAGCATGGTAAAAAAAAAAAAATACCCACAATTTTTACTCTTAAGAAATAAGTTGCAAACTAGAAACATACATTCTGCAAGACAGACATATTTTTAAAGTTCTCTATAAATAAATACAGTTGGCCCTCTGTTTTTGCAGGGGATCTGTTCTGGACCACCACCACCCCCCATGAAAATGGAGACTCGCCAATATTCAAGCCCTATAGGCTGCGGGTGCATGCCCCATTGATTTCAATGTGGACTTCAGGTCCACGAGAACAGAAGGGTGATTGTACAAGATTTACAAGAACTACATTGCATACATTGTTAAAAAGCTTAGTCCCAAGTTTAAATACAAGCCCAGATTTGATATTTTGTTAAAACAAGTAAAAGCACAGACAAATTAAAAAAAGGGGAAAAAAATAATCAGAACAAAATGTAAAAAAACCCCAAAACGTTTGGTTTTGCTCTGTAAAACTGTGATGTCATCTTTCATGATTGCAGCCTGTTAATTTTTTTGATTGCTTTCTGGGTTGAAATTTAAACTTAATGCTAAATTCACAGGCTCTACTGGCCTATTATGTCTGTGGCGAAAAATAAAATACTTCCTTCCCTTCATCTATTGTCTCCTAATTTTTATATAACTGCCACTGTCCTGGCCTTGGATGGAAAGAAGAATAAGCAGGCACATCTCCATCATGCCTCAGCCTAGCAGCAGATGAAAGGCCCCCCTTCCATCCAAATTGCTGCTGCTGTGGCCTCAGAGGGAGAGAAGAAGCTGTTTCTGCTGGACTTAATTGCCTCCATGCTGCCATCCCCTTTTCCTTTTGTGTCATGTCTTAATGTGTCATGAGGGCAGTGAACCGTTTTGGACACTTTTACTTGTAAAGTGCCATGTACAGTGATGGTGCTATATTATTACTGTTGTTACGGTTGTTGTTGTTGCTGCTGCTGCCCAGGATAAATTTATTTGGTGATCTGCCCTCTCGCTTGAGGTACAGTCTAGCAGGCTAATTGACCAGGCAAAATCTGCAGTTCTTTTTTTATTCAAATTCAGAGTCATACTTTAGGGACTAACTCAGCATGTGTTGCGTGCGTCAACACCAAAAGATATTTTCCTGAATCTCTTTGAAGTGAAACCACTGAGCTTCATGCTGTTTTCTTTCTAACCCATTAAACTTGACTGCTGCTACCCTCAAACTTCTCTTCCACCAAGCAGAGAATCAGAAGCACCTTGCTATACTCCCTTGTTTCACTCTATCTAGCTTTTCTTCTACTGGAATGCCTCAGGAAGAAAATATACATAGGAGGCAAACCCAGTAGTGGTGAGCAGTAATATGCAGCTAAACAGAGAATGGTATATGCTTTTAAAAGGGTATTTTTAATTCTAGCCTTTCTCCTAAATAGTGAAACTCTACAGACCCACCTCTCCTAAAGAAACGTAGTCAGAAGCATCTTAAACATTTTGGATATTGTGAAGTCGAAGGCTTTCACAGCCAGCATCCATAGGTTTTGTGGGTTTTTCAGGCTGTGAGGCCGTGTTCTAGAAGAATGTATTCTTGATGTTTCGCCTGCATCTGTGGCTGGCATCTTCTCTGACCATCAGTCTTTTAGGCATAAGGGTCTAGATTCCAGATAGAACTAAATAATTAAAATCTGATTTATTTTTTTACAATAATTTAAAGTCTAGATGGATATCTGTGATGCATGAACATGAATTCTAGAAATTCAGCATGTTTACATATCACAAATGTATTAGATTTTAAATTATTGTTTTTTAAAACTCAGATTTATAATCCTCGTGAGACTATTCACTTTTTTATGAACTGCAAATTATTATTAAGAAGCTATTTGATATTTCTTGTCATGGCGGAACAACACTGAAAGCACATGGACGTTTCTGATAAATTCTTATAAATCAGAGACAATAAGGCTCAGGGGGTGATCTCTATTAATCAAGCAGCTGTGTAGTTTCAGGAACAGGACCTACTTCCTTATTATGGATCCCTTCGCATCTAAACTTCTATAAACTCTACCTTTCTTGTTGTTATTTTTATTGGAAAAATTACATCTAAATTTGGGGGTAGTGGAACATGCATATATAGCGAAACAAAGCAATCAAATTAAGCAAATTATATAATTTGAGTAATTCTCCACAAATGCACAACTGAGGTTTCTTGGCAACTGATAGGATGATTTAGGCACAGCCAATTCGATACAGTGAACCTGGGGGAAATTTGGGGTAAATCACCCATTTAGATAAGCCTTGAGTTATACATGAAATATTGAATCAGATTTACAAAAACCTTCAGACAACTGCACCATCTGCAAGTTTAGTTTCCCCAGTGTTTCCAACACAGAATCTCCCATTTTTAAAAAATATGATATAAAAATGAGGTCAGACGTGAAATGACTAAGGCAGCAATCCTATGCACAAAAGAACTTGCTTCAAAGGGGTCATTCAGACATCATGTTTTTTAGTGCGCCAATGCAAATAATTCCACTCATGCATTAATAATAATAATAATAATAATAATAATAATTCCACTCATGCATTCTGGGTTTGTTATTCACACTATGGAACTGCATTGATGCATATTTCCGCAAGTTCCATTGCTCATGTGTGCAAGCATTTGAATAAACATGGGGTTGATGTCACAAATTGATTCGGAACCCTTTTGTGGCTATGCAGTGTCTTATCCTGGATCTATTCAGGTCTATTCACATTGGTTATTCATACTGCCAGCGATGTGGATCTTTTCTAAAAACTGGGGGGGGGGGGAACCCGATATCGATCATCCCAGATAAAGTGTTTGGGGTTTT
The DNA here is from genome assembly GCA_020142125.1 of Phrynosoma platyrhinos. Taxonomy (NCBI): domain Eukaryota; kingdom Metazoa; phylum Chordata; class Lepidosauria; order Squamata; family Phrynosomatidae; genus Phrynosoma; species Phrynosoma platyrhinos. The sequence continues at coordinate 328,900,260 of CM034701.1, forward strand.
TTGGCAGCCCACTCCAAAACTTAATCGGCTGCATTTGGGATGTGTGTGAACAACTGAGATTCAACCTGGATTCATCCTGGATTATTTTCACAATGTGAATCACAATGTGAAGCATGCATGGGATTGGACCTTGGGTTTCTTTCATACTGCACCAGAAACAAGATCTGATTTACTACCAGACCAGCATTTCATCTTGTGATAGCACATTTAATGGAATTCAAACATTAAAAGCACCTGCTTTATGAAAAGCAAGATCTAATTTTGTAAAAAGGAAAGTTCTTTGCCACATTCTGCTTCAATTTTGGGTACATCTCCCAACAGGAAGATACCTGCAGTATTTTATGACTCAAATTTCCTCTACCTAAAACATTTGAAATGATGTCAACAACAATATAGACAGACAAGTTTAGGCTGCTTCCCAGACTGACAAAGAACATGTAGCAAATTAACATTCTGCTCTTTGAGCTGTTTTGATGCTTACCTCGAAATTCTAGCCCCCTCAGTTGGAAAGTAACTAGACCATTTCCAATTTCAATCAGGTGAACAAAAGCATTCAAATAATCTGATGCCAAAATAAAACAGTCTCCAGAGCTGTAGTTTCCCCAGCGTCCAAGAATCAAATCTCCACAAAGAGACTCCTGCAGAGATCTTGTCAGGTGCTCATAAAAGATGGAATTCAGATTATCGTCATTTCCTGAAATCACATCAACACAGTGACTGTAAAAGGGACAACTAGAAACAAATCACTATGTAGAAGATTCTGAAAAGACTCACATTTTAAACTGCTTACAAAGTTATGAAAGTGTCTCTATATTCACTACTTATTCATTCATTCATTTAATTCCTATCCCGCTTTTCTCCCAATGTGGGAGTCAAAGCGGCTTATGCTGTAAGTCAAAACAAAATAGCTGAAACAATCTGTGATGCAACAATTTAAAAAGCACCAAATAGCAATTCCATTAAAACATTAATTTAAAAGAGTTAAACACATTAAACACATATTACATATATAAAAAAACCAGCACACCTCATGCACATTCTTCTATCCCAACTACCGAAAGGCTGACAGTCTGATTAAATAAGACTGTCTTGGATTACAAGTGAAAGGACAGCAAAGAAAAGGGCCAACCAAGTTTCCCTTGGGAGGTAATTCCATAGTCCAGGAGCAGCCACCAAAGTGGCTTTCTCCTGCAAGGGTAGTGATATGCAGAGAAAGCTCTCCTCTGAAAGGTTTTAAGGCCTGGACATGCTTATATGAAGAAATGCAGGCTTTCAGTCTGGACCTAAACTATGCTGGAACAATCCTTTTGGAAACACACCTCCGCATCAAAAGTTACCTATTTATTTAACCATGTGTATCAGAGCCTACATATGTGGTTACTATAAGCTATTTCTTAGATCTCAAATAGTAAACAAAACAAAGCACACACAAGTGTTTCAAAAGATTAGCTTTGATTATTAATTTGGCTGCATTTGATATATATGCAGAAAGATATTAGGGATGTGCAAAGAGGTGCACCTCATATCCAGAGTAGGGAGGGAGGTAACTTTGGCTGACAAATAGGATATTATTGGAGACAAGTGGTTATTGTTATCGTGTGCCTTCAAGTTGTTTCTGACTTATAGTGGGGTTTTCTTGGCAAGATTTACCATTGCACTTATCTGAAGCTAAGAGAGTGTGACCTGCCCAAGATCACCCAGTGGGTGTCCATACCCTTCAAACTCTGGTCTACTGGACTCCTAGTCCAACATTCAATACACAATACTATGCTAATTCTCTGGAGACCATATAGGTATCTGTAAATAAAAATGTATTTATGTGGACTCTGGGTTATATCATTTCATTCTTATAATTAAGTTTGCATCTTGGCATTTTCCCTGGTCCATGTCCACCTCTTTGTCTGCCATTCCACACTTAGAACAATAAGTCCTCTGAGAGATGTGAAGTTTAATTTGAAAACCTAAGCATTCATGATGTGCAGAGAGTGTGCTAAAGGCAAATTAAAACAGGGACCTAAGTATGATTAATGAAATGAAACAAAGTCTTCCACGTGTGCCAAAACTGTGTCACACAGTCTAACTGACAGTGCCAGTGAGTTTGAATTTTCTTGCCTAATTAACATGGTTTGGCTTGGGCAGTACTTTGCTTTCTCCTATGCTTCAGTGCTCACTGATATATTCTGTTTAAAAGCTATCCAAGGTCCTTGGGTCCTTGAAAACCTAGATGTGGAAAACTTTCAGCGAAGTTTCTTGTTGATGAGCTTCAAAAGTTATTCAGAGCACACAGCAAT
>CM034701.1:328924341-328945883 GCA_020142125.1 Phrynosoma platyrhinos
ACTGCAAGCATTTACCCTCAACTTTCCTCTGCCAAAAAAGCCAAACAAAAACATTTTGCAAGATAAATAGGGATAAAGCTACCAATTTACTATATGTTTCAGCTCTTATATAAACAGAAGTTGTCAGTTGAACAGACCATTAGAGCTTAGAGATACTGCTTTAGCACCCTTTGCAGATGTCCCTGCCAGCAGTGTTTGGTGTCCAAAATCCAACAGAAAAAAAATGTAACCTTTTCAGATTTGCTCAATTTGAGCAATGAAAAAATCAAGTCTGTCAGATTTCAAATGCTGAACCCCCACCTCTGCCCCTCGAAATGGAAACACATAAAAATTCAGATAAACTGTAGTTCGCAGCCATGAGGCTCTCCAGGTATTGTTTGAGTGCAATTTGCTGCATTCTCCAGCACTGGCAATGCTTACTAACTGTAGTAGTTCAACAAGATCTGGATGGCTATAGGATTCACACCCTGCTCTACTGGGATTCATGATAGATGCAACAAAGACAGACACAGTGCTCTTGTAAGGATTAGAAGAGCTTGCTGAGGAATTCTGTAGGCTTAAGTGCAAAGAAGATGCAATATAATCCCTGAAGACCAGTGGCATCTCCCAACTTGGTGACACCTGGTATGGAGATGGGGCTTCTTAGGGATGGAGCTTCAGGTGTACGTGGCACACAGGAGTGTGTGTGCATGCACATGTACCAGAGAATTGTGCATGCAGCCATGCAGAAGCCCAAAAAGCACCATGGTGGCCACACAGCGGCCCGGAAAGCCCTGTGGCAGCCTGGAGAGAGGGCCCAAGGCCCCATGGGGGGAGGGGGGACCGACCAGGTGTCAGCCCCCTTCTGGGGTGTCACCTGGTGTGGTCTGCACTCCCTGACCCCCCCCCCGACACTACTGTTGGAGGTTTAATTATACAATGGCATAAAGGAAATACACCATCACAGTACAGACATAGCATTGGATGTCAGCAGCACATCCACAAAGCCCTTATATATCCTAAGAGTCTACATGCCTGTAGGACACCACTGTTACTATTGTTACCCAAAGAGGTGGGGAGGAATAGGGGTCCTCATCAACTCTGTTAGCATCTCCTTTAAATGTTGGGGGAACTGCTCAGGTCAATGGGTAACTTGAGGATCGTTTCCACCTATTTATACCAGTACCAACTGCTTGATGACTCCCAAGTTTATCTGAAGAAGAAACACTAAAAGTGGGATGTGAATCAGACAGCATCTGAACAAGAAGCACTCACTGTTCACATGGTCAGGGGATAAACTGTAAGCACAAACTATGTCCTGGCTGTGTGCAATGAGGCTGTCTGGGGCTGATATTTACATCTGATGTCCTAGCCTCAAAGGGTACTGGGTGTTATCAACAATGGGATTCTGGAACGATTGATGGTTTTAAGTCTGGAGTAATGAAAACATCAATTGGATTTAGGACAACCCTAAAATAGATGGATAGGAAAGTTGTCTGGGAACACAGCAGTAGGTAGGTAGGAAGTGTTGGCTTCTTCACCTTTGCCTCAGGCCCTGGTGTGAGAAGATATGCAGAAATTCTGGGGGGAGAATGGCGCAATCAATAAACCCACTTAGCTTTTACCTTGGTATTAACTGGGTCCTCCATAAGTCTTTGGGTCTACGTTTCCTTCCCATGGAAAAGATTCTGTATGTTCCAAATGTCATCATAACCTCTTAAGAATATGCCTCGCTCTGGATATGAAAATATGAAAATTTGGAGGTCTCATACAGTGTGCAGTGTCAAGTATGCTTAATATGCATCACATATTACTTCCATACTGTTATGCATTGTGCTGAAAGGGACTGTAGGAGCATAACTTTAAACTCACTGAACAATTTCTCCTAGTCCCGTTCTCATTATCTATGGATTAACAGGGAAGACAGAGATGCATGGAGGCTTCCCAGATCGATGAACTCTGCAAAATCAAGGTTCTGAAAGCCTTTACATATATTGGGCTGTGTGTGCTTTCCTGCCTGATACTAATGCATGAATGCTGAGGGTGGGACTGGGAAAGGCATGTAATATTGTGACACAGCAAAAGATGGAACTCCACAGCCCTTTCAACTTTTTTTTGTCCTTTTATGCATGTAGAGGGATATATTAGATGCCAACATGTAATGCCTATTATGTAGCACTGCAGTCAGGCAGCATTACATCTCAGTTTGTCCTAAAATCTTATTGGTTTTAGTGGAATAAACTTCTGTGTAATGCATTTAATCATGTGGTGCTAATATGCCAAATTGTATCAAGCCCTGAAGCATTCTGATGCAAAATCTGTTTTCTGTCATCCCAAGAACTTCTTGAATTACCATTTAATGATACAGTCTCGTCAGGAGCTTCCATTTCTGAAACTATCATGTCAGAATGATTAACGCACATTAGCCTAGAGATAAATATTTGAAATTTTAGATTCTGAGAGCCACTGTCAATTTCAGCACCCGTCTGAGACTCCATGGTATCTATTGCTCATTTTATACAATGTTTTTGGATAGGAATGTAACCTCAGATATAAAGCAGACCTCAGTTTCACACTTGACTACATCAGTAGTAATTAAAAATACTAATACATTCTTAATTCATTATCTTTCCTTATATTCTACTTTTCAAAAACGATGCTCAAATCAGCTATTCGAAATATGGTTCTCCCTTCTGGAAATAATAGTACTTTGAAACTTTATAAAGATTTTTTAAAAATCTCTCTTAACATAAATTATCCCTCAAGCATATGAATTTTCTTTCTCCTTGTCAACAGAGAAAAAAAAATAACAAGCATACTTTGTTAAAGGATATGAGGTATCGCAAAGAGCTGAGCAAACACATGGAATGAAGATCCCCAAGCAATTTGCCAAGGAGCAATATAGGTCATTATGAACTGTAATTTTTGCAGTAGGTCCCACAGCTGAAAACAAAAGAGAAATACAATTATGACAGCACATGGAAAAGACATTTCCCCCATAAAATAGCATTTAACTTTATGTATCTCATATAGCAACACAGTCTCCTGGTATCTGTATTACAATAGCACTACTTCTCACATTGCTAATACTTAATTATTCTAAAAAACAATGTCGATTTTTCCTTCCTGTCTCCCTTCCTCCCTTCTACATCTTTTGATCATAGGCAAAATAATCTCATGGAAAAAGGATTAAAAACAATGCAAACTCAGCCATAATTCTGCAAACCCCTGAACATAAATTTTTTAGTCTTAACATGGGGGGGAGGAAATATTCTCACAAAACAAAGATTTATCATAGAATCATAGTTCGAAGAGAACCCATTGGCCAGTCAGTCCAATCCCATTCAATACAAGAAATCCAGCTACACCATTCCCAAAATTGCTAAGTATGTGTGAGACTTTTTTTAAAAAAATTATCATCTTATCTATTTCCCTCCACTCAATGTTTCTGAGAATTAGATAGCACAAGAGATAAGTAGCTAGGTTACCTATACATGAAAAATTCCAGGTTACATCCTCCTTCTGTCCTCTGTAACATGCAGTGCTACTTACTCTATAACTTGACATTACAGCAGTGTGAATCATGGTGGCAGAACACAAAATAAGAAATATTAGAGTGCAAAGAGGGTAGGGGACTCTTGGATTTACCTTAGAACAATTAACACAAGCACACTGGAAACATACGTTCTGTCAAAGTGGGTTGTTTGGTATAGAAAGGAGAGAGCCAATATAGTAAAGTTAGCCCTTCATATCTGCAGGGGTTCCATTCCACACACACATGCACACACCATGGATGGCAAAAACCACAGGATCTCAAAGTCACATTGTTTGTAATGGCACTGTGTCACATGTATAGCCATGCTGGTGTGGCCTTATGCATGTGTTGCCATTCGGGACAATGGGGAGGGTCTGTCTATGGATGGCAAGCCTGCAGTTGGGGCGGGCTGACTGCATAATGGGTTGAGTGTTGGGCTGGAACTCAAGGAGATCAGGATTACCTGTAGGACACCTGTAGGTTTCCCCACTCAGCCATGGAAACCTGCTGGATGACCTTAGGCAAGTTACACTGTCAGCCCCTCTGAATAAATCTCACCAAGAAAACTTTGTGATAAGTTTGCCTTAGTCCAAAATGACATGAAGGGACACAACAACAAATAATGATGGAACATAATCATTACTGATTCATCATATCAAGTCTACCAAGAAAAAAATACCACTCACTACAACAATCCCTCAGATGGGATATAACTGCCATTATTTCTATTTCCCATATCTCTATGCTTTCTTAAAAAACTTTACAAAAAGGAGACAATCTCAATTTTAACGAGTTTTTTAAAAAGCAAACTGTGCAATATGCAAATTGTGTGAATCATGAAAACTAAGAATTATTATGTGAAACTGCCAAATTTGTGGAACTTAGATTTGTCACAACATTTGTTTTATAATCACAGAGCCTGGAGTGTTTTAATGTGGTAGTCAAGATTCCCAGCTTCATAGCTGTGTTATAATAACATAACTGTCAAGTAAGGTACTTTAAACTATCTTACTGTTTCCACTATTGAATTGTAATTGTAATGTTCTTCTTATATGTATATCCAATTGAAGAGAAGGTTTCTGCACTTACAGTCTATTTTAGTATCTATCTCTTTAATGTGCATTGCTCATGAATCCTTTCAGCAATCTTTCTGCATCTCTTGAGAAAATTTGCAAAGCTGGGGAAAGTGGCATATTGCTGATGGCAGAGATTTCCTCACTGCAGTACAATTTCTTTTCTATAAAAGAAATATATCTACTTCATACATATTAAAAGTCATTTCTCACTTCTGTTTCTTTGCTTTCTTCCATCCTTTCACCCAGTGATCTACAGCAGGAGCTGAGGAACCTGTGGCCCACAGGTCCCAAAAACATTTGCTCTCAAATAGCAAAATATATCAATAAATCAAATTTATTGCTTTACTCTAAAACTCAGCTGATTAATATTAGCCAGTCCAACCACTCACCAGACTTAAAATCAGCCAGTGGAATCCTGAAACTACAACTAGAAGTGACTTCTGGGTTTGACTTCCAGCACCTTACATGTCTGAAAATTTGGGTACAGACTATCAATTGCAAACCTTTGAACTATAGGAAACAGCAGACATATTCTAATGAGATAAACTTCTTCATTTAAAAAATGTTTTAGAACATCTGAACAATACATGCTATTTATGCAGAGATAGCCCTTAGCAATATATTAAATTGACATACTTAATATTTAAACTGAGGACAAAACAAGCTTGAGCCCATAACGGTGAAAATCAAATATCAAACATGTCAATTTAATATATTGTTAAGGATTATGTCTGTATAAATAGTATATATTTAACTCAATAAAAGTGGTACTTCTTAATAAATCTAAACATACTCAACTACAGAATATAAGGTTCAAATATTGTATGTGAAAGTTCCATGAGACTGTTCAACTAGCCAGGATTCCTGGAAGACTCTTTGATCTTCACAGGCTACCAAAGAGGGAAAGGGTGATTTTACATTTTGCATTCTGATTTATCTTAGATACTGAAAATTTAAGTCCTGATTTATATCACAAGATCACAAGGTAGCATACAATTAAATCAATTTAAAACCATTACATTAAAGGCATGATTTAATGATTTAAATAATGTAAAATGCATAAAATAACTTAAAGAGTTTAAACCTAAAAAGATTTGGGTAAGACTCTTAGAACCCATAGGCTTTGATTAGAAAGCTATTCCATAATAGTAATAAAACAAAGCCAGTGTTGGTACCAGTCAGACCTCCATGAGAAAGCCATGCCATAACTGGTGTACCACAACTGAAAAGGCTGTCTCCTATTTCCCTTTGTAATGTACTGCTCTCACTGATGGAACACAGGAAAGGTGCTGCAGCAGATCTCAGTGCTCATGCAGATATACACATGGAGAAGCACTCCAAATTTCAAGTCCCAGACTGTTTAGTATTTTAAATGCCATTGCTAGGACCTTGAATTCAGACTATAAGCATATTGGCAGCCAAGCAATACCATTGCACAAACTAATGTGGCCAGAAAACATCCAGGGGTAGCTGTGTTGACCATTTAACAAATTCAAACAAAAATCCATCAGTGATACCTTCATTGGCCAACCAAATGGCCAATAAATATACTTGTTACAAGCTTTCGAAGCTCCATGGGCTTCTTCATCAGGCAAGATATTACAAACAAAACAGGAGAAAAACAATTAGAGATGTTCGTCAGATGCTACATGTTGTTTCAGTCTTTAGTTAAAATGGTATATGGTAGGGAGGATATCTTTTGCAGGCAGGCTCCTCCTCCTTCTGGCCATATGGCATAGGGAGATTTACAAAGTCCAGGAAATTTAAAATCCATTTGCATCTCAATAGGGACCCCTCTTTTGCAATCCAATATGTCTCCATTCCAGTGAGGCCACAGACCTCTTTGTGGCAGAGAACAGTGGGTTCCTGAAGAAGTCTCCATGTTTTTGCATCAGGAATAATTTTGTGGATGTAGAAGTAAAACATGTGAATTCAGTCATTTACATTTTTCTCCTTCTTAAATTTTGACTGAATTAGCATGTTTTACCTCTACATCACCAAAATATTCCTAATGCAAAAACATGGAGACTTCTTGAGGAATCCATTGTTTTCTGCCACAAAAGATATCCTCCCTACCATATACCATCTTAGCTAAAGACTGAAACAACATATAGCTATCTGACTAACATCTCTAATTGTTTTTCTCCTGTCTGGTTTGTAACATCTTGCCTGATGAAGAAGCCCATAGGGCTTCAAAAGCTTGCAACAAGTATATTGTACTGTGGATAGGTTATTCTTGTCCAAGAAAGGCCAGAGCTGATGGGCCAGTCAAGGCTAACACCAGGCACTTCAAGCCACAGAGGTCATCTGCTTCTTTACAGATTCAACCCATGCTTCCACTGTGATTGATACTATTTTACAAGAACAGGCATCTCAGCCAAGGTCCTCAGACACTTGCCAACCATTCTCCAATCACTAAGAAAACAAGGTAAGAGCCTTGCCCTATGTCTTCACAAAATGGAACTCCCAAAAATCTACTCCAAAGAGGTGGGAACCCCTCCAGAATACCATGGAAGGTGGAGCTGTGCACTGTGGGAGAAAGGGAAAATTTTCAAAAATTGTTCTTTTCCCTCATCCATTCATGCAAGTCTCAATGAATCACAGACCTTTCTGTTTTACTCCATCCTTCCTCTGTGTGTGCATGTGTATGAATTTTAGATTGCATGCCTTTGGGAGGACTGGATGCATTTTTGTTGTTGCTTTACTTGTAAATCACCATATACATTGGTAGTACTATATGAATAAATAAATAAATAAATAAATGATGATGATGGTAAAAAGGGAAAGTTTGTGCAACTGTTGCTTACTAAACAATCACAATTACTTACATCCTTAGGAGTGTGTTAATACAATAAGGATGAAGGAGCTAGGGATATCTGAAAAGCACATAATTGATGACAGATGATGGCACTTTCAGCTGACATAAGCTAAGAAAGCTGGCAATGTTGTCCGCTTTGTTGCCATTCAATTGCTTTTGATGATTAGCAAAAGAAAAAAGAGAAAAAGAAAGAAAATGGATATCCTTTCTCAACTACCCCCTAAATGTGAGACATATGGGTTCTTTTTACAATGAAATGATTATATAGTTTTATGACACTTAGGAGAGAACCTCACTGTTCAGACATTGAAAAACTCACACCTTGAGTTAATAATAAGATTCTGGCTGTCAGTTTCAGAGTTATTTCTACACAGCCAATGGTGGTGACAGTAAAAATGTGCTTTCTGCCATTTAAGACTAGTTGGGAACACTGTAGTGACTGATCAGTGCACTGATTGAACCTGCCAGTTCCTCTTTTTGCTGAAGCAGAGCAGACCACAAGGAGCTGGAAAACCAAAACAGATCCATTATTTCCTGCTATTTGAGCAGGGACACAAACCTACCTAGTCTTTTCATAGAAACATAATGAATTCAAATAAAAAGTTGTAAAAGGGAACCTCATAAATGTTATGAGTTCTTGGGATTAATTAAAGCATTAAAAATGCCATAGATAATCTGCAAAACCAATAAGCTTTATATGGTATTTACACCCTAACTGCAAATTTGTAACGTAACCCAATTCACTGCCTGATATTGTAATTTTCTCTCATTTTCCTACATGCTTCCACATCATCCAAATTTAGCATCACAATTTTGTACACTGGTTATTACCCAAAAGCAAGCAATAGTATGGATCAAATAAAAGACTTTGAGAGGGGTTGGGTGACCCTCTGACATCATCCAGCATTCAGGACAGATTTAGTTCTCCATCTCTATTTCAAGACATTGAAAGAACTCTATATATATCACCTGTAAGATAGGACTAATATGGGATGATGATGATGATGATGATGATACTTATTCATTGATGTCTCCCTCTCCTCTTAAGAGTGAAGTTGAGGCCTCAATAGAAGGGAGCAGGATGGAGGGATACACAGGCATTCTATGGCACTCTCCACCACACAAATTCCTTCACCATGGTACGATGAAAATCCCACATAAATGAACACTCACCAGTTACAATATTTAAACTGAATTTGAACAATAATCTAATATTGGCTTCAGAAACAATTGAGGGTCAAACTTATTTGTCCAAAAAGACATAAACAAGACTGCCTATATTTGTGTTTCACGCTGCAGAATGGTGCGTTTCCAATCCTTACAACAAGCAGAACATTTTGAACTTGAGGATATGCTTAGGCAGCGTATAACAAGGCATGATGTCCTGAAAACAGTGGTGTGCAGATTAAGTCAGACACTAGAAGTGAAAAATTGTTTCTTATCTTAACGTAGATTAGATAATTGAATGATTTCCCATGAGGCTCTTGAGTTAAAAAACCAGCAGCGGCAAAAAGATAAAGGAACATTTCAGCAATCAGCCTGGTGAGCAGACCTTCACAAGTGACCCAAGAAAGCATGTTCCAATTCATTAATTATTCTATTTTTAAACATTACTCTACAGTCATGAATTTCTACAGCATCATGTCAATACAGAAGTCAACATGACATTTCAAAGACATTTTGCTTTAACCTCATTTGAGCAGATGGGACATTTTGTCAACCCCCACCCCACTGACATATTTTGTTGCAGAATTCACACAGAATTCATCTACAAGGTAGGTAGGCTTTTCATGATACGGCCAGATGAAGAAATGTAAAAAGAAGCCCCCAGATTCAAGCCATTTACCATGTACTTTTTTCAGACAAGAATAGAACAAAAATTATTCCAATAAACCTACTGTATTTGTTTTGGTTACGTATTTTGCATGCATGCATGTGCATGCACACACACACACATACAACAAAGACTGATAACTATTCAGAGCAAATGTTCCATTTTATATAGTCATTTGTTCTCTAGTTCTAAGTGTTTGAGTATAGCTTGATTTTGCATCCATAAATACTGTGGACAAGGGGCATTCTTACACCCCTCAAATAATTGGAATTCTCACTGGAATAAGCCTACCCTAGAGTAAGCTATGCAACATACTTTAAAAAAAATTTTTTTTACCAAGATCAGGGTTTTGGACTATTTCTTTGTCATTTTCTATTAAGATCAAGTTAGAAAGAAACATATTATTAGTTGCAAGGGTAGGGCTGTTTCAGTTTATTTTTTAAAATAATAATAATAATAATAATAATAATAATAATAATAATAATAATAATAATAATAATAAAACAATTATTTCCAATCACATTGTTACTATTTGACAACACCACAATATTACTGTTTTAAAGAAAACAATAATCCAAGCCAAGGAAACATCTGCCCTTGAAATTACAATGACTTTTCAAAGAAAAGTTCACTTGCCTTATTAAATACAATTGACATCATGAAGAAATTGAACAAGAAATTCTCAGAGAAGCCTTTGCAGTCAAACTTGAAGAAGATTACAGTAAAGCTTAATGTGACAAACTGGTGAATGGGATTGCAAAATGAAGACCGCAGTAACTTCATTCCCGCAATTGTAATCAAAAAAATATCACAGCTGCAAAAGGAAAAGAAAAAAGAAAAAGAAAAAACAGTCAAGCAAACTAGAACAGATAATAATAAAACTCAGATTCTGATATTAGCACCACTTTAAATTGCTTATTGACTCCAGTTACTACAGCATAGTTTTCCAAAGCTATTATTCCACAATTCCTGCGCATGTACATTCGGTTTTCCCCTTCCACAGATGGCCGTGCCTTATTCTCCCTAATGACGGAGTGTGCACACAGCCATGTCAACATGGTCATGCCATTGGGAATGGGACTTGAGGTCCTGTGTATTTTGCTATCTGCAGAAGGGGGGATCTGAAATGGACTCCCCACAGATACAAAGAGCCAACTGTAATTCAGTTCAGCACTGCACTATAAAGGCATCCCTCCCGATTCACAGGGGATCTGTTCCAGACACACATACCCATGAATCCGGAGAAATGCAAATATTGAAGTTCCCACTGGTTACAATGGGAGGGGGTGCTCCCATGCCTGTGCCATTTTGTCCCTCCCTGTGTATTTTGTCCTACACCTGCGATCCACAAACGGGCGAGACCACAGACTCCAAGTCCATGAACGGGGAGGGATGCCTGTAGAATTATACAGTGCTGTGTTGCATACTGAATACTGCAGTGGATAGGACCATGTAGGAAAGCCAAATTCAAATCTACAGACCTTTGCAAGGATGAAAATGAAATCAATTAGGTTAATTTGCCCCTGAATGTTTGGGAAGAAATATATATATATATATATATACACACACACACACACACACACACACACACACACACACACACAGAGAAAGTATAAATAATGGATCATTTTGTTAAAATACTTAGTAGGTTATTCATCCTGAAAGAAATCTGTACCACAATATGACACATTTACACTGGAATAATATTTCCCTAATGAAGGATATTTGGGCCCTGGCTGCACGGGTCAAATAAAATGGCCTCCCCCATCCTCTTAGTAGGGAATCTGGATGACACATGGCCCCAAATGCAGTGATGGTGTGAACAAAGCAAAGCAAAGCAGCTTCATTTATATACAGCTTCATACCGTGCTATGGAGTGTCTAAGCAGTTTACAACTGTGAGCTCATTGTCCCCCAACAGCTGGGTACTCATTTTAGCGACCTCGGAAGGATGTAGGCCTCAGTGAAGTCTGAGCCGTAGCTAGTACTGAACTCGCAACCTTGTGGTTTATGAATGAGTGGCTGCAGTACAGGTATTTAACCACTGTGCCACCAGTGGTTAACACCCAGCCAGCTGCCAATCCTGGAGCACTCTTAAAACATATTATAAAATTTCCCTGTTTGCTCTGGATCTTCCTTGAAAATCTCAAGCCCTTTGTTGTGACTCTGGACAGATCACTGCCTGGCAAGCCCTGTCATTTATCAATGTCCAGGCCAGTTCTCTACCTGGAATGAAAGGTTTTTCCTATTGGGTGCTTTGCAAGCAGGAAAAACCTTTATAACCGCTGTTCCATGTGGGGAACTAGCCTGGACATTGGTAAACAGTGGTACCTGCCAGGCAGAGATCTGACCTGGCTCTGGGAGCTGATGGAGGAAAGCAACAGTGGTGGGAGCTGGTGGTGGTGGCAGACCACAGCAACATCTGCAGTGTAAACAACTACTGCAGAGAAATCAGATGAGAGATAGGTGCAGGGCAGAACAGATGGGGAGTCCCTTCAGACTTTTCTCCCAAGTGTAGACAAGTCCTCAGACATTTTAGATGTTTGAACAGAGTGACCAAGGAAATCAGTGGTGATAGATATCCTGGAAGAAATCAGCAAACCAAATGGAGGCACTGCATGTACACCTTCATATAACGAGCCCAAAATATAGAGATCAAGTCTTTCCACTATACAGCTATACACTATACTACAACCTCTCACGGCTGCAGGAATTTATTGCATACTGTACAGCTGTGGACAAGTCTACATAGGAACCACAAAACACAGTGTTCAAATGTGAATGAAGGAACACAAGAGAAACTGCAGATTGGGCCAGCCAGAAAAATCAGCAGTAGCAGAACACATTATAAACCAACCTGGGCATAAAATGCTATTTGAAAACACTGAAATGCTGGACCATGCCAATAAATATGAGGTCAGAATACACAGGGAAGCCATTGAAATCCACAAACACTTGCACAACTTCAACACGAAAGAAAACAAAGTAAACAAAGTTTGGCTACCAGTCCTGAAAAACACCAAAATCAAGGCTAAACACATGCAAATGATCTTCACCCAGAGTCAGGGGGTTTCCCAGCAGACAATGGATCACTAATTGAATAGACACCAATCCTCCTCACACATCCTCCCACCCTGAGGCCTTGCCATTCAACCACAGAACAGTACACAGATTAACATGCAAATCACTCCAATCAAAGTCACACAGTATACATACCCCACACACCTTCATGCCAGCATTCTCTGAAGATGCCAGCCATAGATGCAGGTGAAATGTCAGGAATAAATTTTTCTAGAACACAGCCTCATAGCCCAAAAAACCCACAAAAACCTATGGATGTCGGCTGTGAAAGCCTTTGACTTCACATTATACAACTTTAGTTAATTTCGTCCCATTGAGTCCAGCAATTCCTTTTGTACTAGTGACACCGTCCCTCATCCCCAAAGGGACCCAACAGGTGTGTTTGCTCACTAACACAGCCTTGCAACATCAAGATGCAGCAGAAAGCAAAGTCAAGGAACAAAAAAATGCACAAAGATTTTAAAAATGAGGGGCATTCCATGCCAAATATTAGCCACCAGGTAAAGCGGTAGCCTCCCATGAACCTATTTTTTTTTCTGGTTGCAAAGTTGGGCTTGGGAATGGAGGAAATATTGCATACTTTTCAAGACAAGTACATTGGGACGCGGTTGCTCAGTGGTTAAGACGCTGACTCTGACAATTGCAAGATCAGCAGATCGGCAGATAGAGACCTAAGTGCCATGTGACAGTGAGCTAGTCCCAGCTTCTGCCAATTTAGCAGTTTGAAAACATGTAGAAGTGCAAGTAAATAGGTACCACCTCAGTGGGATGGTAACAGCATTCCATGTAGTCATGCTGGTCACATTAATACAGAATCTGACAATGCAGGCTCCCTTGGCTTAGTAATGGAAATGAGCACTACCCCATATACTTGGATATGACTGTCACTAGACAATCTTGTCAAGGGAAAACCTTTACCTTTAACTTTACCTACACTGTAGTTAGGTGCAATCAGCCTGGTGGGTGTCAGAAGCTGCTAGACCAATGTTCAGTTCTCCTCTAGGTACTCAAGTATTGAACTGCAGGAACCATCTTCTCAGTATAATACCGTATGGACTAATTCTGTCCATTCAAGCTGATCAGTGAATTTTTCTGGGCAGGAAGGAATACACAGGGCTTTCTGTTCTAGCTAAGCACTGGTTGAGCAACATGCTATTTCTGGGCAATCCTATATCCTTGGTTATTCTTTTCATCCTGACTAGTGATCTGCCTTTTAATGCTTTTTTAAAAAGATTTTTATTGCAAATAGAAAATAAGGAAGGGAGAAGAAAAAAAGAAAAAAGGGGAGGCAGTATAAAGCAGGGGTAGGCAACCTTTCCCCTTTAAGGGCCGAGGGACTTCAGCTTCCAGAATCCCAGGAGCTATTGGCCAACATGGGACTATTGGCCAACATGGCTGAGGCTTCTGGGAGCTGAAGTCCCTCAGGCCATAAAGGGGAAAGGTTGCCTACCTCTGAGTTAAACTCTCAGTCACTAGAACATAATTTAAAAGCATCCTCCATAAGCATTATACAAATGACAAGAGATTTTTTTTTTCTTATTCAAAACTGAACTATAAAACATCACTCCTGATTGGTTTTTCAGTCCGTACTGCTTTTTAGCTCCATGGCTATTGATTCATTGCTCTTGGCTAATAATCTGCCTATGATCCAGCCCTGATAATGGATCTCATAATATGGAGGCATGAGTTACCATCTTCTGCAGACATAACATCTCCCATCTCTTAATAACACATACATTATACATAATCAACTTACTGTGGGGTTAACCTTTTGGATTTGCTGATTGAAAACGCATCATTGGTGAGGGCATTCAGTATTATTGCAGGGTATAAGATGTATTTTTCAAAACACTGAAGCCATATATAGAGTCTTTCAAACCACATTAAATGAGCCGCACCTGAAATTTTGAAAAAAGGACACAGCTTTGTCAAAACAGCTGCAATGTAAAGAAATAGCTCATAAATTGCATAGCTGCCATTGACTGATTCATTCATTTATGACAATTTTATGGGAATGAATGACATTGAATTATTGGCTATAACAGAGTGGGAGCTATCAACAATACCATCAATAAAGCTACACATATGGCCAGTGGTTTTTTCTAAAAAACAACAACAGTAAATCAAGAGGCTCAATAGTCTGTTTTCCTTCCACTGTTAAACTGCTGAGACTAAGAAACTATCTGCCATGTATAGAGAAAAAAAACTGAAAGATTATAATATTTTATCTCTTCCTCAATAAACTATAAGTTTCCATTAGTGAAATTTAGAGCTGCACTTTCTTGAAATCCCTGCAGGCAAATTATGTAGTATTTTGTTAAGTATAAAGTAAAATCTCACATGCATGCAATTTGATTTTGTTTACTATATTGTCCTTTATAGAGCCTAACTTTATATATAAGCTAAGATATACTTATGCGCAATACTTTCACTCAGTATAGTTACTGTGTATCTGTAATTACTAATGTACATGCACTGTCCTTTTCTAACAGTATAGGAAGAAGGCAATATAAATATTTCAGGCTCAATTGTTTTATGCTATTTTTAAGAAACTTTTTTTTTTGAAAAAGAAATACCCTGGGGCCTTTTTTTTTTTTTTTTTTTTTTTTTTTTTTTTTTTTTTTGCATTGAGTTCTAGTAGATGTTTCCAGTTTCTTTTAATTCCCTTTTTGAAAAATGAGAAGCTAAGCCCTGGAAAAAAAAAGTTGGGAGAGAAATGGGGAGAGATTTTCAGCCCTTCATTTCTCTAGCTAATTGGAGGCAGACACCATTATCACAAACCATAGCACTGTATATGGGTAGCCTTCAAATATCAGAAAAATCAGAGGAGACTAGGAAAATAGGAACTGCAACATGAGATTTATTAAACAGACAGGAAACCTAACACATTTCAAGACAGGGTGCCCCTCCAACACTACCTGAACTGAATTTTGTTCATTTTGTTTGGCTCAATAAAGGTATGACTGTTTTGTGTTCCCTAGATTAGGTTATAGTCTAGATATCTAACCACTGAACCACACTGGAAATTATGATACCTGAAAGCCAGCAACATCTGAAGGGCCACAGTTTCCCCATCCCTGCTTACATAAATATGTAGGCTTTGGAGAAAATGATTTATTAAATATTCTAAGAGGAAACATTTAATCCTGCACACAAAGAAATTAAAGCATTCAGTGGAATGTATCACGATCTTCATCTACTAGAAAGTCAGAGCTTAGGGAACTGTGTCAGAAAGCTGCCTCATGAATAAATACAATGTTAGACCATTACAAAGAACTGATGGTTGTAAAGATTTCATTTTAAACTGGAATTAAAATTGTTAAGGAGAGCTATGTTTTTTTCTTGTTGCCTTTATCATTCTCCAATAATCTGGAGCAGCATGCTTTATTTCAATTTCCTTTATTTAAAATTTTGTGTCTATAATTTTTTTTAAATGAACTGTTCTGTAGACATATTTTCATGCAATCCTCCCCCAAAGATATTTAACTTTATAATGCTCTTCATGAAGATGTTTTTCTGGAGAGAATCAGTTGTCGGCTGCTTTTGAAAAGAGGCTAAGGTCACAAAAGAACACTGTTTCCTGACATCCTTATCTTCCAACTTGTCAAAAACACAGACTAAGAGTGATTAAAACACAGACCCATCAAAAGTTGACAAGCAAGCTTCTAAATTGGAGCCAAGAAAAAGGAGGGCCACTGAAGAATAGTCAAAGGCAAGGTGGTTTCTAGCTGAGAGATTTATAGGTGAACTTGAATAAGTCTCTGAATTTTTAAAACATATTCTTACTGTTAGGACATCATCTCCTAATATTTGTATATACAAATTATCTACTATGTGATCTTTCTTTCCATTTATATTTAAGATTTCCTATGAGAGTACAATGCAGAAAATTAAAAACACATGCTTTGCATATTTGTGCTACAGAAATTTCAGCACTGGAATACATTTTCAGGATTTGTTATGTACCTTCAAGTCAAATCTGACTTATAGCAATGCTATCCTAGGTTTTTCTAGGAAATATTTATTTAAAGGAGGCTTGCCTTTGCCTACCGTTAAGAGAGAGAAAGAGAGAGAGACCTACCTAAGGTCACTCATATAGTTTGCATGGCTGATTCAAAACCTGGTCTCCAGGGTCCCAGTCAAACCACATTGGCTCTATTTTTTTGGGATAGGGGCCCAATTTGTTGTTTTAAAATATGATAATAGAATCTTAGATGTGACCAACAGGGTCATCCAGTCCAACTCCCTCCTATGCAGGAATATACAGCTAAAGCATTCCTGGAAGAAGCCTATTCAACTCTTTTTAAAAAGCTCTCCAAAGGAGGAGAGTCCACCACCCACTGAGGCAGTCCACTCTACCTGAATTGCTTTTAGAGTAAAGTTCTTCCTAATTTTCTTTCTTGTAATTTGAATCCACTGGTTTGTATAGTCCCTGAAGCAGCAGAAAACAGGCTCGCTCCATCTTCTAAATGATATCCCGTCAAATATTTAAACATGACTATCATATGATTTCCCAATCTTCTCTTCTCCAGGCTAAACATATCCAATTCCCTAAGGTGTTCCCCATAAGGCTCCAAGCCTTTGATCATCTTTGTTGCTCTTCTCTGGACATGTTCCAGCTTGTCGATATCCTTCCCAAACTGTGGTGCTGAGCACTGTACACAGTATTCCACATAAGGTCTGACCTAAGCATGAAACAATACGGGCTACTATTTCTTTTGGAAACTATGCTTCTCTTGATGCAGGCTAGAATTGCATTGGGTTTTCAAAATGCCACATCACACTGTTGACTTATCTTATCTAGCAATAGCATGTGCATTTCTATACTGCTTATCAATGAACTCAGCACTTTCTAAGCAGTTTATAATCTGTAAGCTAATTGCCCCCAACAAGCTGAGTACTCATTTTACTGTCCTACGAAACAATGGAAGGCTGAGTGAACCTTGGAGCCCCTGGGATTGAATTTACAACCTTGTGGCTGCAGTACAGGCATTTAACCACTTTCAATCCATGTCTCACCCATCCTACATTGGTGAATTTTGTTTTTCCTACCTAAATGTAACTTTACACCTATCCATGTTGAAATTCATTTTGTTAGTTTTGGGCCATCTTGCTATCACCCCCACAATTTGGAATCATCTGCAAATGTAATGAGCATGCTTTCTATTCCATCATCTAAATCAGGAGTAAGCAACCTTTCCCCTTTAAGGGCCGAAGGACTTCAACTCCCAAAAGCCTCAGCCATGTTGGCCAATAGTCCCATGCTGGCCAATAGCTCCTGGGATTCTGGGAGCTGAAGTCCCTCGGCCCTTAAAGGGGAAAGGTTGCCTACCCCTGATCTAAATCATTGCTGTGCACATCTGGGCAAATCTGATTAAGCACCAGTGGTTTTTTTTTTTAAGGGATGTATGGATCATTTCAGCGAAGGGTACAAATGTCAAAGGACTGAATAACTATGCATGCCCAGATCAACTGTCTAACATAAACAGAGGATATGAACTGTAAAAAAAGGGAACAAGTCATCATTCACTGCTATAGCACAATATCCTTCCATGCCAATAGAAATGGTATTGCATTCCTGCCAGGCCTCTAGGATGCTACTCTGTAGCACCACTCGGTAGCAGAAGGTCTCAAAGAAAATATCAGTTTTCTTCAACAGCAATCAGCAAGCACAATCATACAGGCTTCATATGGGAAAAGTCCTTCAAAAATCCAGCTATAACAATTCAGTGATGCATCATCATCATCATCATCATCACCTCCTGCCTTTCTGCTGATATAGGGACAAGGTAACTACTAATAAATTTAAAACAGTACAAACTAAAAACAATACAAAAGCATTAAAATGTGTAAATATAAAGTTTAAAAAACAATTAAATAAAAAGCTAAAAACATTACATTTTGTAAATATCAAATGTATCAAAAACTATATACAAACCTTGACATATGAATTACACAGTATTTACATATGAATTACAGAGAGGCAGGGAGGAAGTCAGATGCTCCCATACCCTTCCACATTGCCCCTTCTCATTTTTCAACTGCCATGATAGTTTCATAACCTCAGAATAAGTGTACTGTGAATCTAAAAGTTCGTAAATCAAGCTTTAAAAACTAATTTAATGAAAATATTTAATATTGAAATCACGATCGCTACTTGCAAAACTTAGTTTTTGTTGCTCATCATGAAATGGATAGCATCCCCAGAAGCCCATTAGAATGTATTAAGCTAATACCTTGGTACTTGGCTGCTAATACGTTTTCCCTTGGGTGTTGTACTACAAATAATGTTATGTGTTGTCAGGTTACTAAACTAATATTTCTGCATTAACAGAATCTGGTAAATTAGAAACACAGTTCTATATTCACTAACCTCAGAATATGTGTACAAGACCACATTGTTCCTCTGTGTTATTGTTATTGTGTTATTTGCTTTTAGGTGACATCCAAGCAGGAAATGTATAATTTCATTTTAAGACTCTGAAGTGGTATTTCATTAAAACATAAAATGTAGGGTATGGTAAAACTATGATTAAAAAGTCCAAAAATACTTTATGAAGCAAAATTGGGCGCATGTATGTATAATCCATGGGATCCTATTCTGAATGCAACCCCAAGTGGAATTTTTCTGCAAGAATCCATGTTGCCAAAGTGTTAAACAGAAGTCAGATCAACCAGACTTTATTCTAATCAATCTTCTTCTTCCTTTTCAATATGTGCAAAGTTCTGAGTGGGTTCTAGTAAGTATTGAGGAAGATCTGCCTGCTTTTGCATGCTCTCCGATATGCTACTGTCCTTACATCCAACATTGACTTTGGCACATCAGAACCCACTTCCATGTTTTCAGTTTTGTCTTCTGCAAATACTTTCTGATTTGCATTGATGTACAAAAATATATAACTAATTTTAATATAAAATATATTGACAATGTCATGCAAAACATCTGGGAATGAGTAGTCAACCTTTTACACACCTCTCAGCTCCCTTTGGCGATATTCTTTATTTTTAAGGATAGGATGGGAAATCCACATCCATGGATGATGTTTGCGAAGCTGAGGAAGTATATAGTGTGTTACAAACCCCACTGTCCATGCTGAGGCAAAAAGCACAAGGCTGAGGAATCGCTGAGTTAGAAGAAAAAGAAAGGGGAAAGAGAGAAACAACATTTCATTTTAAAACATTATTTTAAGTATGGTCTTAGCTGTAGTTACAGTAGTTACAGTGAATTCCAGCTCTCCCCCCCTCACTTAGTGAGCAGCAGCTGCTACAATCAATAGTGGGGGGGTCATCTATTTCCTTGTTGTTTGGGAAGCAGCTGGCTCCTATTCCCACCCCCTCCTGTGAGTGATCCCCATTGCAACAAGCAGAAATAGGGTTTCTGTAGCAAATTCCCCTCGTGCTAGAGATAGATTATGGAAGGGAGATGGATGGAAACAGTAACCAATTGCTTCCTGAGAGGCAGAGGAACAGACCACAGTCAATCATAATGGCTCCTACCCAATAAGTATTGACTGGGGACTAGCTTTCTGTGCAATCATGCTGGCCACATGATCACAGAGTAGTCTCTGACAATAATGGCTCTTCGGCTTAGTAAGAGAGATGAGCACTTTCCCCTATGGTTGGACATGACTTGACCACCTTGTCAATGGGGAGTATGTTTACCCTTTACATTTTACAAAGCCCCTACCTTAGCAGCTATGTAGGGACTGTGAATATGTAACAATCACAAGTGCAGACCTCCATGTTTTGTGTTTGTAACTGTCAAACAGGATTTTGGAATAACTGAAAAATTATGATTTTCCTGAAGACTTGTTATTCAAGCATTTTCAAATACTGGTTGAGTATCTCTTATCCAAAATGCTTAAGACCAGGAACTGTTTGTGATTTTAGATTTTTTTCTACATACACAATATTACACATTGCCTGAAGTTAATTTTATACAATATTTTAAATCATTTTGTGCATGAAACAAAGTTTGCATACATTGAACCATCAGAAAGTGAAGGTGTCACTATCTCAGCCACCCATGAAAAAAGTTTTGGATTTTGGAGCATTTCTGATAAGGGACACTCAGCTTGCATATGCTTCAAATGGGCTAGGTGGAGAGAAGACGTGGGACATATTTTTATAATATATTTTAATTGACCATATGTACTGCTATTTTAACTGAAGAAAAGGAGGAAATAAATGCTGCTGTAGGGTATCACCCACCCCTTCAAAACATTTTGTTTATTATTCACAGCCTAAGAAATCCATTGTACTGGATGACTAAAATAGAGAAAATGTCTTGGATCAGAATGCCTTCACAATATGAGATATTGGGATGGGAGCAATGCTTCAGGCAATACAGTAAAAACCACACAATCCACTCTTCTGTAATAAATATGTACAGAAGTCAGAGAACAAGACCAATGAGAAAAGAAGTTCATGTATGGCCTCTATGGAGCAGTCACTTGAAATTTATGCTGGATGGCAGTTACTCCACACACTGACAGCAATACGTGGAACAATTTGCCATGTTGATGTTCCTCTTCATGTTGCATTTTCCACCATTACCAAACATTTCTGGCCATGGCTGGTGCTTGCACATAGGCATGACACAAAATTGTCTCATTTGGCAAACTGTAAGATTTAACTGTAAGGTTTAGCTAATTTGTTACTTCTTCCACTTTTAATTAGTATTTTATATTGCTATTCATTTTATATTGTTATTGTTTTTAGTTTGCTTCTTTTTTATGATTGGGAGGAGGGGTGGATTATTTAGAAATGTGGTTTTTAATTGTATATTGTATTTTATTGTTATTCTTATTTGTTGTAACCCGCCTCAATCTGCAGGGAGAGGCAGGCTATAAATAAAATGCATCATCATCATCATCATCATCATCATTGCATGAACGGATCTTGTGCTTGCTTCTGATCTCCCATCCCCAAGACTGCCACTTTTCCATTTTCACTTAACTGTTGTTTAGTGTTATGTTCAAATCCTACAATGCTCTTTATCTTAAGAAGGTTTAGTGAAATAATAATAAACTATGATGATAAATCCGATTATCTGATTATCTGAAAAAGCTTTCAGTCTCTTCCTTTGGACTAGCCTAGAGGAGGATAGGTGAGGGTGTGTTCTTGAGTCTAAAGTCTGATCACATAATGACAAATTAGTGTGTATCATTTTTATACTAAATATTATATTATACTACCGTATTTTTCGGCATATAAGACG
>CM034701.1:328945983-328958084 GCA_020142125.1 Phrynosoma platyrhinos
TTATGTCCAAGTGAGGCCTAGAGCTATGTGAACCCAGATTGACTGCATTTTAAGAGCATTATAATATATTATAATGTATAATGTATTATTATATCAATTTACTACATTTTCATGGCTTGACACTTGTATGAATGAAATGATATGGAATGTCTGGCATGATTCAAAACCAAATATTTCTTTTACTGCTCTTTTTTCTGTAACAGTCTGTTATAACATCTCAGTGCTTTGAATAACAGGCATAATATCTTAGGAAATAATGTAAAAGGAAAACAAATTATAATACCTACCCCTAATGACAAGAAAACAGTGCTGGCACTGACTGCAAATGATAGCACGGCAGCCACAGAACATACAATGAGATCTGATTTCAAAGTCTCCCTCTGTGAATATAATTTTTGAAACACAAAAACTGAAGTAAAGACCAATTTCATTTACGAAATTAAACTACTCAATCCTTTGCAGTTGACAAGTTCTATTATAACTATATCAGTCATTGGTTTAAAGTATATTCCCCATAAGTACTTGATCAGCAACACTTACTCAAGTGTTCAAGCAAAAATTATACTTGTAGAACTTTTACACTTGCCAGGTCTCATGCAAGAAACATAAATCCAAATGCACACTATCTCCTCCCCACACCACAAAAGATTTTGACATGAATGGGGTAGTACAGAGGCTGTACTTCATTGGTCCTGTGGAGTGAGACTAGGATTGTCAAGATTAGAGTCTAAATTTGCATCCAGCTCATCCTGAATCAGTCATTTTCTTTCATACTGAAGAAACCTCACAGGATTGTTGTGATATTAAAACTAGGTAGGAGGGGGATTTCTGTGAACCATATATGCCTCTTTGAGCTACTTGGAGGAAAATTTAATACAGAAATGAATAAGAATTAATTTACTCATTTTACTAAATTCTTTTTACATAACCACAGTGAACATCTTCACACTAATGAATACTTTTACAAAAATTTTACTATTACAGTTATTGCTTGTTGTTACCTGCCTTCAAGGTGACCTCAACTCATGGTGATCCCATGAATTAGGCAATTAGACAATTAGACAAGACCCTTGTCCTCAACCACTCTGCTCAGGTCCTTCAGGTTAACAGTCGCAGGGCCTTTACATACTGCCAAAAATAGTGCAAATTGAAGCCATTTTAACTGTCCTGACTCATAGGGTCCTGACTCGTGCAGTGCTCCTTCCTCTTCCTGAGGTTGCCCTCGGAGCTGCCAGCCCTCCGCACGGCCGGCGCTCCGGGGGTAGCCTCCCGCCACAGTGTCCGCATGCGCTGCGGCAGAAAAGACAGGGAAAGTGCGCCCTACGCGTTTAGGGCGCACTTTCGCTATCTTATGGAAGGAGTGCTGATTTAGTGCTCCTTCCAGGGACGCCGCAGGAGCACCGGGGTGCGGAGGCTGCGGTCCCGCAGCGCTCCGTCAGGCGGTGTCTCCGGGGCCTCCGTCTGCCGAGGCCCATAGTCTCCTTGACTGAGTCTATCCATTTAGTATGCAGTCTTCCTCTCTTTCTACTGCCTTCCACCTTACCTAATATTATTGTCTTTTCTAGTGAGTCATGCCTTCTGTATAGTATGAGAGCCTTCATTTAGTTATCTTGGCTTCAAGGGAGAATTCAGGCTTGATTTGTTTCAGGACCCATCTGTTTGCCTTTCAGCCATCCACAGTATCTGCAGAACTCTTCTCTATTCTGCTTTTTTCACTGTCCAGCTCTCACACTCCATACATAATGATGGGAAATATGGACAATCCTAATTTTAGTGTTCAGTTGTTTATATTTGTATTTAAGGATCTTGTTTAATTCTTTCATAGCTGCCCTTCACAGTCCTAGGGCCAAAGCAGACAGGCACAAAAGAGTGACCCAAATCTGCTTCAGCTACAGGCTGGTCAGGACCCCGCTGACCACACAATCTGCTCCCAAAGGGGGCCATGGATGCAGGGCCAACCTGTGCTGTAAGGAGCTGGATTATCCTGGCTCTTTTTTGCTCCAGTCCAAAGGACCGGAGTGCAGCTTTGGGCTGTTTTGGAGGCATGCGTTGTTTGAATGTCACACCTCCAAAGTGTATGGAAGCCACTTAATTTGGCTCGTCTGTTCCAGGCCACCATCTTCTCCTGATTCTTGATTGAAATATCCATTCTGATCAATGATTGATCAAAGATATGGGAAGTCTTTATTTCAATTTCCTCATCATCTAACCTGAATTTATGTAAATATTCAGTGTTCATTATGTTTTCTTAATGTTCAACATTAATCCTGACTTATCACTTTCTTATTTACTTTCTTTAGTAATTGTTCCAAATCTTTGTTTGTTTCTGTTAGTAGTATGATGTTGTCTGCATATTTTAGTTCATTGATATTCCTTCCTTTAGTCTTTACTCCTCTTTCCACTGAGCCTAAATCTGCTCTGTTATTACTGTGCTATACGTCACAGATTTTACTATTGGGTAACAAATTCTTGAGTGGCCTCAGTATGTAGAGAGATCTTGTAGCACCATTGAGACTAACTGAAAGAAAGAAATTGGCAGCATGAGCTTTCATAGACTTCACTCTACTTCCTCAGATGCATTTGGTTGAGTGGAGGCCAGGCACAGACATATATATGTGAAGATGTCAATTCAAATTACAAATCCTTTGTGTATGGAAATGAAGTGGCAGGTCCAGTCTCAACAGTGGTTGTTAGTGCACAAAGATATAGGAAACTGGTCTTTGTGCATGGGGCTGAACTGGCAGATCCAGTTTTGTGATGGGACTAGCTTGTGGTGAGAAGAATAGATGAATGTAGGGCACCCCAATGAGGATGGGGTCAGATAGTGTTGAAGTGTGTGTAGTGAGTAAAAAACCCATTGTCTTTTTCAATCCATTGGGAGGGACTGAATTTTGTGGATAAATTCCAATTCTGCTGTTTCTCTTCCCTCTGTGGCCTCAGATACACTTCTGACTGCATCTGAAGGCAGGATAGGGAGGCTTCCTCTAAACCTTGCAGTCCCCAGCTGGCAGAATTCACATACAGAATTATAGCCTTTGGAGGGAAATTAACTGAATTATTTAACAATCGCAAGCCTAATACAGCATGTAAGATCCATGTACAGGAGGCTTTCGTAAGTCACTAAGGGTCCCATATTGCGATCAAGGCAGGAAATAAATGAAATAAATAAACACATAAGACTTTCTGGATTATGCATGAATGGAGACTGGCATCTGATACACATTTGTAGTTAAAGTGTTATTTAGAACAAGATGAGATCCAAATACACGTTACTGTTGCATTGTAGATTATTTGTGGTGGGGGTGTATCATTAGCATTACAAATTAGCAACAGCCTGGAAAAATAAAAATGTGGATTATAACTCCCAGGATCTCCCATCCACTCTCTTATGTCACAGAGTATGGCTATGAATTTGACACACTGTATATGGGGAGGAAAAACAGTAACAGGAAATGTGATGGGATAATAGCCTGGGTTGTGATTTTAGATAAATCAGACTTTGAAAAAAATATGCTTCCACTTTCCCATACTACCATTAAAAAATTACTCATAAAAACTTTTCTAAATAATCTCATACTTAAAGTTGGGTCTGAATGTAAAACATGTATAACCTCAGGCTGCTGGTTATGTAGCAAATGCCTATGAAATTAATTATAAGGCTAGGCAGTTTCATTTATCTTAGCATAGCTACATTTTAATTCTAGTTACCAGGTCTGTCAATTGCTACAAGACCATTCAAGCAAGAAAAATGTAGCAGAGATCACTGGAAAATGCATTGTATATTTTTGCTAATATGGATGGGAAAATCACTGAGATTTATTTCCTGTAGTGAATCCTTGTGTCATCTCAAAGAGCTGACCAATTATTTTCAGCTAAAAAGGGTTCAAGGCATCAACTGAAAATGAATACTATTCACTTCTTAAATACTTTGTTATGTTCACATACAATACTAATTGTACCTGTTGTGCTATATTCTTTATGATTAGAAAGACAGAAACGCAAATATATTACAGGTTTAGTATCCATTATCTGAAATGCCTGGGATAGAAACAGAACTGTTTTGGATTTCAGATTTTTTGGGGGGAATATTTGCATAAACATAATGAGTTATCTTGGAGATGGGATTCAAGTCTAAACACAAAATCTTTACATCATATTTTCAACAATATTAAATATTGGATTTAACCATCTGTAGACTGGAAATACAGAAATATTCAGGAAAAAATTACAGGAAACCTAGCACAACCAGACCAAGACATGATCCCAGGGCACAGCAGAGGAAGTGGCAAGCCCCAATTGCCTAACATGCATTCTTCAGGAAGGGAGATAATAACAGTGGAAATGAACAATTTGGCTTCTTGGGACATGGTCTGTTGTTTCATAAAGATGGACTTCAGGCAAGTGAAGTTTGTACCTCACAGCAGTTGCCTGGATGGTTTTTGCTAAGGGCTTCATAAACTTGATAAGGAGGACTTTAAACTGAGTTATGTTGGGGAGGGAAACAGTACTCTTGAAGGCAAGTGCTGGAGTTAATAGCCCAAATGTTATAGGAAGAACTGGGCAAACAGTACAAGAACCCAACACTGGGAAGAAAAAAGCCTTAAATAAGCATCTAGGAAGAACATCCAATGCTTATCAAATTTGCAGAGGACACCAAATTAGGAAGAGTAGCTAATTCTCCAGAGGATGGGATCAGAATTCAAAATGATCTTTATAAGATTAGAAAGCTGGGCTAAACTAACAAAATGAATTTCAACAGGGGGAAATGTAAGGTAGTACACTTAGGCAGAAAAGAAACACACAGATATTGAATGGATGACACCTGGATTCACATCTGTACACGTGAAAGGGAGCTATGAATTTTAGTAAACTGCAAACTAAACATGCAGCAGCTAAAAAAGCCAATGTGATTCTAGCCTTCATCAACAGTACAATGTTTAGATCAAAGAAAGTAATAATATCACTCTATTCTGCTTTGGTCAAATTTCATTTGAAATACTGTTTTAGTTCTGGGCATCACAATTCAAGGATATTGACAAGCTGGAGCATGTCCAAAGTAGGGTGACTAAAATGGTAAAAGGTCTGGAAAGCATGCTCTATGACAAGCAGCTGGGTATGTTTAGCCTGGAGAAAAGAAGGTTAAGAAGTGGCATGATAGCCATGTTTAAATCTTTGAAAGGATATCATATTGAAGAAGGAACAAGTTTGTTTTCTGGCGCTCCAGACACTAGGACACAGAGCAAAGGATTCAAACGATAGGAAGAGAAATTCCATCTAAACATAAAGAAGAACTTACTGATGGTAAGAGCTGTTTGAAAAAGGAATACATTGTCTCCAAGAATGGTGGAGTCTCCTTCTTTGGAGATTTTTAAACAGAGGCTGGATGGCCATCTGTTTGGGGAGCTTTGATTGTGTATTCCTGCATTACTGGGGAGGTTACACTGGATAGCCCTTGTGGTCTCTTCCAACTCTATAATTCCATGAAATCAATGTGAAAGCATGGCTGTGCATTGCAAAAATCCTCCTCCTCCAGTTTATACCCTGCCTTTTAACCAAAACTGAGACTCAGGCAACTAACATTTCATCTGCATCAGCAGTTCCAGGATTGGTTAGTTTACAAGCATCTTGGAAGAGGCATGTGTGTTTGAGGCAGAAGGCAGGTATATCTTTTTTCCCCCAGTTATGTCTGCAGTACCTATCCAGATGTGTGGAAACCTATTGTATGAATAGGCTTTCAGACTGAATAGAAAGCTTTTTCAAGAAAGCAAAATGTGGGAAGCAATGTATCAAAGTTTATGTTAGTTTTACATGCTCATTACTTACAGGGACAAGAACTATTTACAATATTTCCATTAAGAAAATATACTTTAATTTAGGAGAATCGCCATGTCTCTGGAAGATATATGCATGCCTGGGCTGGACCAGAAGACAGTCCTTGCCCTTCAGTTAGGATGCCACCATGGCACCTGACAGAATACCTCCTCTTCACACTGGAAATAACAGTAGTAATAATAGTAGTAGTAGAAGAAGAAGAAATAACAATATGATGTGCATTCCCAAACCAGCAGCATCAGACACATGCCTTACTTTTCCTAACAGTAGGAATGGCTCCCATATGATTGTTATGAATGAAACCAGAAGCAGTTCCCTTATAGTGTGAGTTATCTCTTGTCTCTTCAAGTTTCAGACTATCTACGTGTTGAAAACATCGTTCATAAAAAAGATGAGAAAATGAACAGAGATTCCAACAACTGCACTTACTCCTGTACAAAGAGTGGCTTCAGATATCCAAACAAGTTGCAAGAAAGGGCATATAAGGGATATGTTGTTCCCCTTCTGGTGCCTCTTGTATCATATGTAAAGGAAGAACACTTCCATTTCTTCTGTCTGATTTCCAGGCGTTTGTATACTATATTCCTCTAGCCAACTCCCCTTAGGATGCACAAGTTCACATTTATAGGTGTATTTTAAAAAAGAAAGATGAGTCACAGTCTTTGTTGCTGTCTCTTTAAATGTCCAAAGCCCTGCAAAAATGTAGTCACTGAGTGAAACATTCATGTTTAGAGTACCCTGTCCAAGATACAAATAAAGATGACATGAACTGGGAAATCTAATTGGCTTCCCAAATTTATTTATATTTAAGTTTAAAGCATCCACAGAGATCTCCAGTTTCAAATAAAGCAATAGTGAGGCAGGAGTTTTGAACCCTTTACGCACACACACACAGAGAGAGAGAGAGAGAGAGAGAGTTTTTAATTCATATAAAATATTTACATGAAACTATTAGCCATGCCATGGAAAGCAAGAGTATAAGAAAACTTATCCTAAATTATTTCTGCTCTGGTAGCCATTTCCCCAGGGTTTCAGATACTTCCCTACCCCCATCCCAAGCCCTACTTGCAGATGCCAGGGATTGGATATGGGATCTTATTCAGGCAGAGCATGTGTTTTACCACTAAGCTATGGTAAATGCAAATATAGGTACTTGTATCATGTCTGTATTTTTCCTCCAGTAAATGCATAACAGGTTTGGAAGAGTAATTTAACTTGTGAACATGTGAAAAAGATGGAAAGGGTACACATGTGGCCACTGCTGCAGATATGAACAAAAAGGAGACCCCTACTTTCAGGTGAATAAAATGTTCAAAAGCCAAATACAAGTATCCTGAATCATATCTATTTTAACCCTGAATAGTATATAAAATTTTCACATGAAAGGTACAGTTTTCATTCCTAGTCATCATAATGAATTCCCACTCATTATGCAATTTCACAGTCTTTTTCAGCATTAAAGAATTCCAGAGGCTTTCTTCTCCCTGCCCAAGGCAGAACTTAAGAGTAAGGAAGGCAGTCTTGTTTCATCCCTAAAATCTGCCTCTGCCATTCAACAAAGATTCCATCTGAAGCAATTCACAGCCCTATCTAAGCTTGTTTCTCTGCTAGAGATTTAAATAATTTGATCAGACATCTTGACACCATGTGTGTAAAATAACATCACAGCATGGTTGTGGAATTTCAGATTGTGCCTTCACACAGGTTTTAAAAAAATAAATAAATAAGGGAAGCCTACCACTGATTCTCTCATCTTCTCAGGAAGTGGATCTGCTTGTGAATCTTCCAAGTGCTGATGTAGAAGGTGGGGAAAATATTTACACTGAATGAGAGACCTAGTTTAAAAACAAAACCTCATTAGGATATTTCACATACCAGCTTGTTAATTACTTATTTATATGTAATGAGAAATTCAGAGGAAAGCAATCTAGACATTAGTGTCTATAATTTCCAGCCCATCTGGGTAACTAAGTGGGATTCATCCACTTAGTTTTAAGCAGCACCTAGATTCTCATTTTATAGTATAAATAAAACATTGTGTGAGTCAGAAAAACTCTAGTGTGCCTTTGTGTGACAGAGAAGATTCACATCCCTACTGGAAGACACTGGAAGACAACAGTGCTTCCATGAATGCTGCCAGATGCTTATAGTCAAAACCTGTGAAAAAGTTATTCTGCAATTATGATAGTCAAAAACACAATTTAGTGATCAATTGAAAAAACTGGTAGCCTCTAGCCTCATGAGATGCCACTCATCATAATAAAACATGGAAGTACACTCTGACCACCATATCTGCAGAATGGTAACCCACATCCAGAAAAAAAAAGGTCTCTGGAGGCATCTGGAGGTCATCTAGCACAATTCTATGGTCAGCTTTCAATGAGAATAAAATGTTCACTACTATATGCATTTTTTTTTTGTTATCTGTTTCCCTCACAGATACAAGGGCAGGATTGTATTTCAGGATGCACTGAAAGTGAATGTTCAGGACCAATAGGCACAATGTGTGTGTGTGTGTGCATCAAATACAAGGCAGATGCATTATTATTGCCATGGACCAAGTTTCCCTTCATATCATTTTTCACTGCCCTTTAAATATAAACACACATAAATATATGCACACAAATATATAACATACTACATTAAATCACCTAAAACGAATCTGTGCATTTCATCAAGATGTGTGTATGTGTATAAAATTACGCTGAATTTTAGTGTCTCTTGTCTTTCAAGCAGTCACATTTTAAATATTAAAAACAGCTACATAAGTAGAAAAATACGCTAATTTCAAATGTAGCTTTATGTTTCTACTTTTTTTCTCCATCTTTATTCCCAACCCTTTGAATATCCTTTAATTTAGTTCAAAGTAATTGGGGCGTGGGGAGGATTACGCACTTTAATCATAGTTATTCCATGAATATTTGATGCTTTTTAAATATCAGAAATAAGTGTTTTAATCCCAAACAAGATATTTAAGAGTAATTCAAACTGCCGAGATGTGATTAAAGGTATTAAAGGAGATTAGAAATTGTACAAGACAGCCAAGCAATGATTTCAAGGACACAAAATTCCTAAGCAAAAAGCAAAAAGGCAAGAACTTAAATTTTAAAATAATTAAAGAAAACATTGTATGATATAATAAAGGAAATGTATATATGTGCTTTTGGGAATTTTAAGAAAAATAGCAGTTGCTTATTCAGGCCTAAAGGACACAGCAAAATTTGTGGGAAAACCTGTTCAGACTTGAGCATCCCATTGCAGACGGGTGGCTGTGGCCGCCCTGAGAAGCGGTAGCTTGGGGCCGAGGCTGCCCCACGCCTTGGCCTCAATCCACTCTTTTTCCACCCCTGGATTCCCTAGCACTGAGCCAGGACAGTTAAAGTGACCTGAAGCTGCACGGTGCGGAAAAGGCGCCACAAGAGGCGGTGTGTGCCTCTTTGGCGTCTCTTCCAGCTTAGTGTGTCTGGACGCTGAGGTGGAAGGACGTCATTGGAGCGCCCACCATGTGCAATGGCGGGTGCTCCAATGATATCCTTGGGAAGGGGTTGGGGCGCCCGGCGTTTGGCTGCCCCTTCTCTTCCTGGGATTGAAGACAGCACTTTTCGCCATCTGCATCCCATATTAGACCAGGTTGGTACACCGGGATGTACCAACATAGTCTAAGGGCCTTTACAGACTGAGAGAAATAATGCAGCTTCAAGTCACTTTAACTGTCCTAGCTCAGTGCTAGGGAATCGTGGGAACTGTATTTTATCTGGGACATTCAGCCTTCTCTGTCAAAGAGCTCTGGTGCCACAATAAACTACAGTTCTCATGATTCCTTAGCACTGAGCCAGAACAGTTAAAGTGGCCTCAAGTTGCATTATTTCTGGCAGGCTGTAAAGGCCCTAAGTTTGCTTAAATCAATGAAAGGTTCTGCAATAAATTTCCTTGCATACAAACCTTCCCAA
This sequence comes from Phrynosoma platyrhinos, assembly GCA_020142125.1. Lineage (NCBI taxonomy): Eukaryota > Metazoa > Chordata > Lepidosauria > Squamata > Phrynosomatidae > Phrynosoma > Phrynosoma platyrhinos. The sequence goes on from CM034701.1 coordinate 328,955,766, forward strand.
AGTATACAATCTTATACAGAACCTTTCCCATCCACTCAAAGAGGAAAGGTTGGTGGGAACACAAGCAGGGCCTACTAGGCAGTCCCCCAATTATGAAATTTGATTTCTAAAGAGATCTGATCAGTCTTATCTCTGCTTAGTTTCTGGCACACATTAAAAAGGCTTTTATTTCATACAGATTTTAGAAGTTCTTTAAATGAGGGAGGCCCAAGCTCTCCTGAAGTACTGAGAGCCAGTGTGGTATAGTTGTTTGAGTGTTGAACTAGGACTTTGAGAGACCAGGATTCAGATATCCACTCAGCTATAAAACTTATTGGATGAACTTAGGCAAGTCACGCTTTCTCAAGATGTTGATAATGGCAAACCAAGCCAAGAGAAACCTATAATAAGGCTGCCATAAGTCAGAATCAACTTGAAGATGCATAACAGCATCAAAATGTGTTGAGGTCAAACTCTGCTATGAGTCTAAATGTGGTGGTTGCCTCTGACAGGAGGGCACTTCCTTGTCAACCCAGCAAAGTCACTGTCATTCTACAGTGATGCCATTGGACCATTCAACCATGCTGTCCTCTACAACTTGCTTGTGGTATCGAGTATGGCTGCCTCAACTTCTAATTCCTTCCTGAGGACAGCACTGTCACCATCACATTCACTTTCCTCTGGAGGAGTAGGCAGGGGAAGTCAGCATCACCTCGTGTTCATTTACTAGTGGGCAGAAGTCTTCTGTGTGCTCCTCTTTTTCAGGCAGCAGGTGACAGTATAGGTACTGCCACTGGGGCATCCTCTTTCTCAGGTGGTTGACAGGTAGGGGATACTGTTGCCTCCGCCTCTGCCAGCCAGCCAGCCTGCCTGTCGTCCTCCTCCTCCTCCAGCTGTGGAGAAGATTTTCCTCTTGATGTGAGTGGAATTTAAGAGCTAGAAATGTATATTCATAGAAGGTGTATATAAATTATTGCTTTCATCTGTAATAGTTGAAATAATAATACATTGCTGCAGTTGCTTAAGGTGATCTTTACAGCACTGATAATGAAATCCATCAGCAGGATATGGAGACTTTCTTCCCCTATATTAAGCTTCCACAGTTGGATGTATCACAACATCAACTCCTTTTGGAACCTTTGCATCTGCAGGAAATTACCAGTGTTATTTTAAATAGAAAAAATGGGAAAGCACCTGGTCCAGATGGGTTTCCGGTTGAATGGTATAAAACTTTTCCATGTTTACTCATCCCAAGGCTGCTTCAATTTTATAATTATTATCTTAGAATCTGCTTCCCTCTCTTCATCATTAAATAATGCTTGCATAAATTTGATCCCTAAACCTGACAAAGACCATACTTGTGCTAAACTACTGATGAATACATATCTGTAACTGACATAGATTTTAAAATATTGACAGCTATCTTGGCCAATAGATTGCAAAAAGTTATTTCAACTTTGGTTAAACCTGTTTAGGTGGGTTATTAAAAATAATCAGAGGAATGATAACATTGGTTGGTTGTGGTCCTCATAGACTTAAATTCCAACAAAATTGATCCTGCAGCCATAATTTCTTTAGCAACTGAGAAGACCTTTCAGAAAATTTATTGGATTTTATTTTTACTACATTGGCCAATTTTGGGTTTCCTAAAATATTTCTAAAATGAGTTAATTTTTATATTATGCATCAATGGCAAGAGTAATGGCTAATAGCCTATTTTCATCTCTCTCTTTTTTAAACATTGAAATGTGGAACCAAACAAGGGTGTCTACTTTCCCCATTGATATTTAACCAATGCTTGGAACTCCTTGTATGTTCTCTTAGGGGAAAAAAAATAGTATCAGTGGTCTTGCGCATACTGATTTAGAATTTAAAAATGTTCTTTATGTGGATGACATTTTGATATTATCTCAACAGCTGATCCCAGATGAAAGTGATTAATAATTTTGGTAAATATTTGGTATCTGGCTATTCAATTAACTGGTTTAAATAGGAAATAATGACAGTCACAGATGAAACAGACCCTAGCACTAAAAATGGCAGTTTCAGTACTGTCCAAATTCTACCCACCTACTTGGGTATAATTATTTCCAGAGATATATCTCAGATTATTAAACTGAATATAACCAAGTTAATAAAATATATTACACAAGATCTAAACAGAAGGGCATGTTTCAAGTTCAGTTTATGGGTACGGTTAATACAATTAAAATGAACATTATTTCTAGAGCTGTTTGTATTATTTATAGAATTCCTTTACTTATATCCTCAAAGTATTTTCAAAATTTGAATGCATAGTTTAGTAATTTGGGAAGGGGGGCACATTTTAGACCAAGGAGA
>CM034701.1:329001555-329016240 GCA_020142125.1 Phrynosoma platyrhinos
GCAGCCAGTGAAGAGATTTTAATACAGGAGTTATGTGATCTCTCCGTGCTGTACCTGAGACCACTCAGTTATTGGTTATGACCAATAAAGCCCTGTAAACTCAGGTCAAGGCTACCTGGCTGACTATATCCCACACTATGAGCATCACTGAGCCTGATATCCTCAAGAGAAGCTGTCCTCTCAGTCCCATCACCATCACAAGCATGGTTGATGGGGACACAATAGAGTGCCTACTTGGTGATGGACCCTAGACTCTGGAACTCCCTTTTGAGGAAAGCCAGAATGAGCCCCTCCCTACTGTACTTTTGTTAGCAGGCAAAATCCTTTTTATTCCAACAAATTTTTAAAACAGAGAGCATTTAAACAGTGGGCTAAAGGTACTGTATTGGTTTAAATTAAACTGTTTTAATACTTTTTAATTGCAATTTTATTCTAGCTTAATTGCATTTTAATTTTAACTTTTGTATAATCTATTTTCTATTTAAATTATAAGCTGCCTTGAGTTACCAAGCTTGGGAGAAAGTCAGGATGATTATGATGATGATGCAGGTGGAATGATGTGACCTGAAATGAAAATTCCCCTGCCCAAAAGCTACCTGGGGAGCATTTTACAAAATGTTATTTGCTTACCTAATGCATACACTTAAATTAAGAAAAATGTTTCTTGAGCAGCTGAGATATTACTTATTAACACAGGAATGCATATACACAAACCTGGATTGCTATGAGGAAAGATAAGGTGCAAATACTATCAAAAAACAAATCTTCAGTCTTTTAACTGCACTAGGCCTTACTAAATGTAAGAGTGAATTGCAGCATCTATGGCAGACACTGTAACACACTCCAAAACTACTTAGAGTACAATCGTTCCAATCTTGTTATTTCTAAGAGAATACACAAGTGTCTAATTCAAATGAATATGCAAAGCTACATTAGAAATGAAGTAAAAATAATCAAAGCATAGATAACTACAATGGTAGAAGTACATAATGACAATTGGTTTCTCTCAGGGGATCAGTTGGGTCCTGTCCACAACAATCTCAGTTAATTGCACATTATATACTATGATGCTATATAAAATCAGAATAATGCAATTAGAATATTTTTACTTTATACAATAGAGCATCAATAATTTGTGGATTTCTCTTTAAACTGCAATATTTTCCTTTTCTTTTTACTCATAATATTTCCCCCCATTAATATGTTACACTCCACAGAAAGACCTGGCAATTTTCTCCTTGCAGATACATAAATGCTTTATAATGATCTACACTGAAATGCTCCCAAAGTTCTAAACAAGTCCTTACTGAAAAAGCATCAAATATTTTTCAGTGAGGGCAGAAAGTTACTCCTACTGCCTCTTACAATGGGTCTTCCCTACTTAGCAATCAAACTAAAGGCTTTGTTCATTGGCCAGAATATAAAAAGGCTATAGACGATAGATTATATCACCATATCAGGTAACTCGACTACATCCTGTTTTTTTCATTGAGCATGAGCACTAAACAATGCTGACAACCTAATGCCCCTACTATGAATGGAACAGAGTTTACATTCATAAAATTGATCTTTCTTCCTTCTTACTGCAGAGGCTTTCCCCCTGCTTCCCAATTTAGTTCTTGGAAGCTGAGGAACCTTGAGGACAGTGTCAGATAAGGTGCAAGGAACTGGAGAATTACAGAAAAGTTGGCAGAAATCCTTTCCTGGTATGGACAGAAGAGAAAATTAGGCTCTAAAGCATATTTTAAAAGAATGAAACAGCATAGGATCTATGTCAGATGATACCCTGTCCAGTAGTGAGATGAAATGTCAGGAATCCAGAGTTACATCTCAATATTCTGATACCATGATGATCAAAGCTATGTGCAACACAGATGATCAATATTAGAGCATGTTTGGACATTTTGCCATTCAGAATTTGTAACAAAAATGCAAATGGCAGGGGCTTGTGGGTGTAATGGCACTATCTCGTTTCTCTGTTTTGATTTCTTAGGAATTACTGCAATTTGCACAGCAGAAGTCTCTTGCTGGCATAAAAAGCTGAAATGTGTTAAATTACTCATGCAATAGTACAGAAACCTCTCCCTAACTATTGGGTTTGTTTTTTTTTTAGCCCATCTTTGCATTAGATAACAACTATTGGTTGTAGCCCAAGTTCAGTCCCTGTTACTGGAAAGGACTCCTATCAGAAGATATGCCAAGTCAATATAGACAATACTGAGTGAAGCTGGAACAGTGATCCAACCTTGGTTTCAGGCAGCTTGCTGTGCTGTTTCTAATGTCCCGCTCTCTTGACTTTCTTCAAAGTATTCTCAGCATTCAGTTCTGCAAAACTAAGGGGGAAGCAGACTGGCAGCACGGGGCCGCCCTGGGAAGGTGCGCCGCGGGACCAAAGCATCCCCACACCTCGATCCTGCGGCGCATCTTCCCTGTACCTGAAAGGAGAGCTAAAATAGCGCTCCTTTCACAAGTCACTGACTTTTCTGCTGCAGCATGTCCGGATGCTGTGGCGGGAGGTTGCCCTCGGAGCGCCGGCCGTGCGGAGGGCCGGCGGCTCCGAGCGGGAGGAGGAAGGGGCGCCGAATGTGCGGCTGCCCCTCCTCTTCCCTGCCTCCAGGATGGCTTTTTAAGCCATCTGCCAAGGCCCCATGACCTGAAACACATGGGCCAAAAAAAGCAGCTTCGTCGCGTTGAAGGCGCACTGTTTGTACAACACACCTCCAACGTGGCAGAAGCTGCGCCAAGGCTGTGCTCCAGTCCTTTAGACCAGAGCAAAAAGGAATTGGGATAATCTGACTCCCAATGGTGCAGACTGGGGCCAGTGACAGTGGCCCACTTTTGGATTGGGCTGTGTGGTTACCGCGGACCCAATCCACTTGCAGCCAGAGAGGCTTCAGGCTGCTCCTTTCTGCCCATCTGCTCCAGGTGTCAAAGATACTATGTAGAATATAACATGATAACTTTTTTATTCCTCCTATTACACTTGCTTGTAAAACCAGCCATCAAATATTTAAGATAGAACAGAATACTTATCTTGCCCTTTTATTTAAGTAATTATTCTACAAACTGTGAGCAGGTGGAAAAGAACAATATATATTTTTAAAGAGTTTACTTACTGAGCATTTGAAATACAGTCATAGTTGGGTACTATATTTTGAATATTTCCTTCTTTTTGAGTGCCAGCCTTTAAGTAACATGATCTAATTTCACCTTTAGAAAAATAGAACAAAAGGCACAACTAGTTCAATTGTGTAATTATTTGTTCAGGCAATGAATATTAGAACCAAAAATTTACAAAAATGGAAGCGTGCACAAGGGTCAACCTCCCATGCAAGCACATTAAAATAGTTGATATACAAAAATTGGACTCTTACACATCAGGATTTTGGAATATCATTACTCCCTTTTACAGCATTATCCTATAATAAAATAATTACAGAACAGTATTTTTTGTCACAGAAGCCTATCATTTCCCCTCACTTTATCCTTACCATTTTCATCTATGAAGACATGCATTGCATCCACAGACATCTCTTCTTGCATAGAAGCCTCTGGCCCACTTATGACTTGTAAAACAGAACTATCCTGCTGTGATGTCACCCGGTAAATTATCTGCCTTTGCCTGGTAGTCTGATAACTTGACACAAAAAAGTAAAAGTTCCCAATTAGTTTCAAAAATTAGTAACAGGAATGCTTTTCTTTTCCCACCCTTTGCCTCAATCCCCAATTAAAAACATTATAAGTATGTTCAGTAATCCTTCTCTCAGTGTAAAATTCCAAAATGTATCATTCCACATATGGAAAAAAATTCTTCTTACTGTGCAGTGAACTTCATGGATTCTGGGACTGTTGGATTAACACCAGCAAAGTCTTGATTTTGCACCTCTTGCCCATCCTGCTTAGAACAACCATGTTTTTCCTTTTCTGCACAGTGTTTTTCTGTTTCCAGAGCGCCTTCCTTTTTCTCTGTTACACAGACGTCTGAAAATCACAAGATGAGGGCACACAGGGATGGAAAACTAAGATATTTAAACCCCACTCAGGCTTTTTAAATTATATCACCCTGCAGGGGGAGAGAGTGTCATTTCCTCACCCCATACCATCATTTCTGTCCTACATGTGTGGGGGTAGGTGGTGGGATGGACTAACTCAAGCAAAGAATGGTTGGTTTTTCCCCAAAAAAATGAACTAAAAACAGTTAATATAAACTATATAACAAATTGTTTTATGATGTCTTTCTGGTGAATTAAATTATGTATTAATTTTAAAAAGTAATTTTCCAAACTCAGCCCAATCTCTTAACCGTTTCATCACTTCTCCTTCAACTCTGATTCAAACAGCTCTTCCCTTCCACATCTTCCTTTTAGCCATTCACTCTAAGACTCCTCCACATTAAATTATCCTTTAAAACCATGACATCTGTGATCTAAGAGAAGGTCTAAGCTCTTAGTAAAGAGACCATTCAAGCCATTCTAGTTTAGATGTGACAAATGTGATGATGAACAGACACTTGGGATTTTGATTTTTAACACATTTATGACAGAGCTGCAGACAGTCATTTTAGGTACTAGAATTGCTCTCAAGTGGCCTCCTGTCCTGGGTCTGCTTATATGTCTGCAAAGCCAGAAACACTGGTATAGGTTGGTAAATCCAGGCAAGACAACTGGGTAGGTAAATGAGGGAGTTCTTCTAGAAGAATGCAACCATAGTTAGTGTTCCATCTGCTCATGGATTATCATTCAACTGGCAAGGATAATAATATAAGGGTCTTCTTAGGAGTACAGCATATTTTGATATGCCAAAAGGAGAGCAGAAAAAGGCAATGGATTTTGTGGTGTGGGGGAACAGACTAATCAAGAAAGCACTAGTGGAAAAGTACTTACAATGTATACTGACACATCACAGGATATGACACTGGATCAGAGTATCAAACAAAGACGCAATGTGTTTCACTGGCACTGGGAGCAAACCCAAGATGCTGATAATACCTCTACTGCTGTAGCTGATCAAAGCACAACAGGGTTACACTATTCATTTGAGGGTTTAAAAAAAACTATTTCATTTTAACTGCTTTAACTTCTTCTTTATGCCATGCAACCGCGTTTGTTACTTCAAATTTGTCCATATGAAAATAATGTTATATAATGTTATATTTTGAACAGTTAGCTGTTCTTTTTCCATTTAGGTGCTGAGAAATTCTTTACATTTTTAAACCATGCAGCATACCTCCTGCTGACCCCTTATCTTTTGCACTCTCTGCTTTGGAATCAGATGTTGTTGCCTTTGAAGTACTGATGGATTCCAGCAGTGAGACAAATTCCAAGAAATTAGACTCATTTGGTATCTGTCCTTCTTTAGCTTCCAGATCAGATTTAGAGGTTGGCAAAAGCTTCTCTTTATCACTTACAATCTCTGTGGAATTCTTACTTAAAAAAACATCTGTTCCACTGTCCACACTGAGCACACGGGCATGTCTCTTCTCATGAGCCCCTTTATACGAGGGTACATCCAAATTCTGCTGTCTTTCCTTTGAATGTAAACGTGGGGTGTTGGCATTTTCAGAAGCATTATCTGGACAAATACTTACTTCTTCGGGATTGTGTGCTGGGTTGTCACTATATTCTTTTGCAACATTTTCTGGTTCCCCTGATTCATAGCCAGAACACTGGTTGGATGATGCATCTACATTTAAATTATCTGGACTTCTTAAACTTTCACTTATTTCTTGATAAGCATGGCCACCATTCTCATCAGATAATTCAAAAGTAATGACAGGGATTTTCACCTGTTCATTGCTATGTTGATTTGCTGTAACAAAACCAGATTCTGGTTCTGAGCTGGACTTTTCAGTGCCGAGTACTTTGTGATGATGGGAACCTTCGAAATCTGTAGCTGAGTTCTGGGTGCTACTCATAGTGATAACTATTTTAATGGGTTCATGTAGAGTAAGGGGATCACCAGGAAGAGAACTGTCAACAAGAGCAACAGCTATCTCACTCTCTGAATCATCAAAGTGTCCCTTCGTATCATCAACATAAGAAGAGCCTCCCACAGGTCCATCAGTTCCCTTGGCTGATACGGTATTACACTGTAAGCAGCTAGTAGCAACACTCTCTTGAGCTGATGCACCCAGCAACTTCTCTCTCATGAAACATTTTGGATTGCTTAAATGATCTGAAATGATGACTGAATTATCAGAGCTCCAAGGTTCAAAGGAAATGCCAGTTTTTAAAATGTCATACTGAGACAGAGAAAGATTTGGCAATTTTTTAACCACACCTTTATCAAGAGGTGTATCTTCTACTCCACTCTGGTCATAGGGCTGTGCCTTCTCTTCTTTTTCACTGGTTGTACTGTTGATAAATGTCTCTATTGCATTTGGCTTGGCCACTATTGCTGACGTGGTAGAATTTGACATGAGTGCCATAGAAGCAGACAAAATGTCTGCTTTGACACAAGGTGAGGTAGATGAAACTGGTGGGGCAGCCTGGTCTTCCAACACCAATACGCCTGATAAGAAGAGACACAAAGGTAAGATTACACCATGTGACCATGTATCACTATGTAAACTTCAAAGAATGCCAAAGAAAATCACTAGGACTGTACACTGTTAAGCATTTAATGTTTACACTGCTTTCAATGGGATATGAACATACCTACAGTTCTTGTGGCCCAATACTTTTTTGTGACTCAATATCCATAAAGATTGGTAAAATAGACCAATAAGAGACTATAATAAAATATATTTGCACCTCTGTTATTTGAAATGGGAAAAAAATGTTATCTTACAATTTTAATGACCCCATAGGAAAGTTCAAAAGTAGCCTTGGAGAAAAACTGAGTCAGACTATAAGTATCAAGACTAGAAATACCATGATCTGAAGCATCTGAACTATGGTGCATGGCAAAACTCAGAAGTAGCTAAAAATAATGACCTTAACATTGTAAGAAAACATATTTTATTTTCATGTTTTATTTTGTAACAAAGAATAAAGATATACCTTATTTTCCTGCGTATAAGACTACTTTTAAACCTGCAAAATCTGTGGTTAAATTGGGGGGGTCGTCTTATACGCCAGGTATAAGGATAAGGAGGATGGAGGTGCTAAAACTCTATATTTTGACTGGGAAAATGGGGGGGGGGTCGTCTTATATGCGAGTCATCTTATACGCCGGAAAATACGGTAAATATATTTACCATATTTTGCTACTGGTCTTTTTTATTATTCTTTACAGATAGTACATCAGTAATATCTAACTTTACTCCGTTTGAAATAAACTGTAATTTAAAAGTTAATTTTATAGTTTAGGAGCATGTGATGTCAATGAATGATGGATGAGGTATATTACATGGTTCCAGTACTGCTTGCATTTGGCCTCATACTCTCTGTGAGTGTTGGGATGACCACAAAGTGAGTAATTTTCCAAACTCAGCCTGTAGGATTCCAATGTTTTTAAGTAACAAAAAGCAGGTAATTTAGTTATATTTTATAAATATGAAAGGAAAGCATTACTTTTTATGAATTGTGCTATAAACTGCTGCTAATTTGTTACTTTGGGGACTTTGGACTAGTTATTTTTAAAAAGTAACATCACAAGCTTTACTGTAAAACCAGTGCAATCTAACATTGGGCCAGGGCAAGATGCATAATCAGGCTGCCATCTCTGAATTTAGCAATAGTTATAGCCACTCTGTTGCTGTTATACCAAAATTTATATTTAATCATCTTTTCACTGTCTAGGTCCCCAGAAGCCTGGGTCTTCCAGAAACCCAGGATTTCTGGATTTTGCTTTCCACCCCCTAGTCCTCAGCCCAGTACCTCATAATAGTACTGACTCCTAATAAGAGAGCATAAAGTCCTCTGAGGAACTGCGGGTTATGCAGAGTAGGATTCAAATTTTAAAAATTTTCAGACACTGAAATGCTAATTCAGAGATAGTTCAGCAATCCTTCTTCTGAACTCCTTAAAAACCAGATCAGAGGTTCAGCCTTTCTCTATAAAAAAAAAATACACTAGTTATTTTTTAATATAGAAATGGTCTTAAAAGTAGTAAGGTAACTAAAAATGTTTACATATTAATTATGTATTGGCCACACAGTAAAATACAACAAATTCCAAAATTCACAAAAATAAAGATACCTTTATTGAGACAACTAAAAACTACAATGTATTTTGTGCTATATAGATGGCCCCATAAAGGTATCAGATTTTGGAATTTGTTGTATTAAACATGTTTAATAGAGAGAAAGTGTCACTGAAGATAGTAGGGACTACTTCTGAGTAAGTTTACATAGACTTGTGCTGTAGGTTTCATGGAACTCAGCAGGACTTACTCAATGTCTGACCCTGCATAACTCTAAAATATGAAGGCCACACAGCCACTACTTCTTTGGAAGAAGGATGCTGCAGAACACTGCAGAATTAATATAGTTTGACATCACTTTAAGTACCATGGCTGAATGATATGGAATTCTGGGATTGGTAATTTTGTGAGATGTTTAGCCTTCTCTGTCAGAGAACTCTGGTGCCACAATCCAAGGATTCCATAGCATTAAGCCATGCAGTTAGAATGGAGACAAACTGCATTAATTCTGCAATGTGATAGCAGCCATAAAGGATATAAGATACTTAAGGCTGGGGACGTAGAGAAACAGTGATAGTTTAACTGAGTTGGAAGAATAAAATAAATGTGACTGCATGAAAAAAATGTTTTATGTTTTAATCAAATATACATTTTGGCTTTATGAAGTTAACTGTTACAATTTGTTTATTAAATAATGAATAAAATTCTGAGGCAGAAAATGTTCTTTAAACAGTTTCTTTAAACAGTTTAATGGGAGTAAGATATATTATTTGGAAGGTACCTTTCAAATCTTCGATTGTTTCTTGTGCAGGCAACTCCTAAAATGAAGCACATACATAATATAAACCAGATCATTTTTTAAATGTGCAGAATTTATATTATAACACATTACAACAGGAGAGCACAGTAAGAACAACCAATATCCCACTAAAAATCAATTAAACATTTACAATGGCTGGATATAATGGATGCATCCAATATACACCATCTTTATCACTTTATTGGTGCAAGTTCAGCAATATGTATACAGTGAAAAAGTAAGTGATGGTGTCAGAACTATTTGTTTAGTTCACATTACATTTCACAAGTGAAGAGATATATATTCCAGTTATCAGAAGTAGGGCTTCACGTACATTTCTGACATTTCCTGAACCCACTGAGAATTCTAATGTCACCATCAAAAGGGGCCAAATTAATGAGAATCAGAATATGTCACTTTCACTTCTTGGCATAATGGCTCAATAAAAAATAATAATTTTGTTTCAATATGTCATAGTGTCTGGGACAGAAAAGTATGGCATATATTTTTGTCTGTTAAAAAATATACAAAAACAGTGGCTGAAAGTTGTTGGACTGCAACTCTCATAATCCCTTACCACTGGCTACAATAGCTACAACTAATGGGAGTTGCAGTCCAACAGCATTTGGAGAGTCAACCATTCTGGGGACATTGTTTAGCTCTTCAGTTGATAAGATTTAAAAAATGCCTAGCTGTATGCAGATTCTGGAACAGCAAATGGAAGTGTGGGGAACTACAACATTCCATCTTTTTGCATGAAGTAAAATGACAAAACTCTGCACACAGGTACTCCATCTGTGCTCCAAAAGCTCTCCCATTCCTAGGAAGCCTTTGCATTTATTTGTCTTTCCACTTGCAAGTAACTCTGAAGTTAACACACTAAAATTGTCCCATTTCCCCTCTGACCAAACATGGTGACCTGTGGGGAATTTATCACCCGCGGAAAATTGGAAGCTTAAACGGGTCAGAACCCGCAGTTATCCAGCGTATTAGACACAAATGCATGAATGGTTTTCACACGACATCATGTGCAAAAGGCTTAGAATCCGAACAAAAAGTGACATGAATCAGTGTCATGCCCAGCTTGGCTGAGGACTCAGAGGATGAGGGGGATGAGCCACAGCCTCCTTTGGGACCTGAGCCTGAAGCTGTTGTGCCTGAGCCTGGCCCTAGCTCTGCTTTATCACAGAACTCAGTGCTGACTACATCTTGGAAGAATGGGTTAAATACAAGATAGTACACTTCAACTATTTAATCTCCCTGGTTGTTGCTGTTGTTTAAAAATCATTTAGAATATTACTTCATCATGTTTTCAAATTTATCTCTAAGATGTTATTACAATGAATAGGTATCACCGGCAGGAGGGAGTCACACCTTTCTATCCTTCTCATTCTCATGTAGTAAACCATGGTGCTTGTCAAGACATTAAGGAGCTCCAAATTTTCCTGCTCCTGGTCTACTCCACTGGTCGGTTCTCACAAGGACAGCAAAATGTAAAGCACAATGACATCACAGCACATGTTTACTAATAGAAGAGTACAAAGGCAGCTATTTTAGGAATAAACCTCGTAATACATCTGAAGTTTTAATGGTGGCATATGGAGAGTAAACAGCATTGCAGAAAAGATTTACTAACCACTACTCCTGAAGAGTGATGAGCGAGTATAGCCTGCACTTTTAAATTGCTGTGGATGGTAGGTGTTGAACCATTACGCTTGATCTCTTCAACTGCACCATTGTCCCCTATGTTATTGCTATTCAAAACAATAAAAACAACAAAAAAGTCAGTGGTAGTTTATTTCTAACAATGAGAGGGCAGGGGGAAAACAGGCTCCCCAAAGAGACTGCTCTAATTACAGGCGCCCCTCCATTTTTGTAGACTTTGAGTCCGCTGTCTCGGTCCTCTGTGGACCAGCAAGTGGGGAGAGTTAAAATGGCATATGTCCACAGCACGTGCTACTGACTGCGTACAGGAGCATGTGGCCATTCCAACCAATGGGGCTTGAATATTTGCAAATTTCCATTTTCATGTGGGTGGTGGTCCAGAATGGATCCCCCACAAAAATGGAGGGATGACTATAGAGCGCAACAAATTTGAGGAATGTAATTTTTCTTTTTCAAGAGTAATCTGAAAGAGTAGATCTCTAGATTTTGAGTGGGTAGCATTTGGGCTTGGGATCAACTCTGATTTCACCTCAAACCTTGACATCCACCAGCTAGAGCAAGGTGTAAATCAGAATCAGTGACCTGTTGCAACAGTGACTACACACTACACAGAAATACAAATTTACAGCTCAGTTACCAGTGATCAGGGATTCCAACACAAACCTCTCAATGAAAATCTGATTGAGCAACTAATTAAAACTCTTATTTTACAGGTGAGGAACACTAATATCAGTCACGGTAGAATGGAGGTATTTGGGATTTTTTGTTTGTTTCTGACTGAAATTCTTGCTGATATACTAAAATCTACCACTTAGTTCTTGATCTATCTGTTGCCAACCCCTGATCTAAGTGACTTAAGACATGTCCTCTATCCAACATTTACTGTTTCAGATTCTTCCTAAAGAATATAAACTATATTTCTGAAGTATGTTTGGCTTTGATAAAAAGGCTCTGGGGAAGTAATTTCTTGTTGCTTTTTCATGATGCATACAGAACAGTGACACAACTATATTCGTCATAAAACAAAATGCAAAATCCGTATTAGACCATCCATTCCACCCCATCCCCACGCCAGTATCTCTTTGCTTATTATTTCTTAACTGGCCATTACTGCTCCTGATTCAAATATGTGCAGAAAAATTGAAGCCAGACTGGTCAAGTATTCTACAGGGTAGGAACTATGCTCAACACCCACTCCTCAACAGCTGTTTGGCATTACCAACCTCTCTACCATTTTTGACACATAATTATCTGTGAAGCTTTCATATGACTACACAGTTTTTCCCTAAGTAGTATATATGCAAAATCCTGCTTCCTATGTATACTTTCTAAACTAGATCATATAACACTGGGAATAATCTTATGCAGTAAGGGGCGGGGATACTTACCTAAGATTTATATGCCGAACTGCATTATCTCTTTTTGCTTCTTTATTCTGCTTGCCTTCCCGCCAAGAAACTTTTTGTTGAATTACTTCTCCTTTGTCAAACATAACATGCAGACGATAACTGACTACTTTGATTATTGTGAATAACAATGTTACAGAACTACAGTAGACAAAAGCTGTGATGGTACTGGGAGGGAATGCCTAGACATAAGAATAATAAAAAGTTAGCACAATTAATCTATTAGCTTACCATAACAAAATATCAACTGTTCAAGTTGTGACTATTATAATTTTCATCAAGACTGAACTTTACTGAGAATCCTGTTATGTTACTCTAATAACAAACAATTATAACAATATGAATATTCATGTAGTGCTTTTCCTAAGTGATTGACACATATTTTCAAAGTAACTCTTACAACTCTGTAAAGTATTATGGATTCTCATGTGACTGAGGAATGGGTGCTAAAGTTGAGAGGCAGGGTGAAGTCGAAGGCTTTCATGGCCGGCATCCATAGTTTTTTGTGGGTTTTTGGGCTGTGTGGCCATGTTCTAAAAGAGTTTTTTTCTGACGTTTCACCAGCATCTGTGGCTGGCATCGTCAAAAAATACTGGAATGGAAGAGAGTGGGTATAGGGAGGAGTGGTTCCCATGTAAACTGTGTATTGTTCTGCTGTTGATGGCAGGGCCTCAGGGTGGGAGGATATGCAAATGAAGATTAGTGTCTGCTACCCACTCTCTTCCATTCCAGTATTCTCTGAAGATGCCAGCCACAGATGCTGATGAAACGTCAGAAAGAAACTCTTCTAGAACATGGCCATACAGCCCGAAAAACCCACATAAAACTATTGAGAGGCAGGACTTTTCTAAGCCCACTAGTGAAGTTTATGACACATGTAACAGGAACTTCTTTCTTTGTTTCCAGTGGGCATTAGGCTTTGGAGTATCACAACTGCTCTACTTATATGTTTACACTTCAAAAAGAAGAACCTTAATTCTTTTTATTTATACCCCATCCTTTTATCCTACTTTAAAAAGGAGCTTGGAGCAGATAACAATAAAGTATACATTAAACATGTCATAAAAACAAATATATAAGGCAGCATCTATCCTGTGAGACACCTCTCCAACACACACATTTCAGCTGCAGACCAGCTAGCATGCTATAGGCCTACCTAAGTAAGAAAATAATGTATTTGCCTACTTGTGAAAGGCCAAGAAAGAAATTGCAAACCTAGTTAGGATCAAATGCCCACAAAGAAGGCCACACAGAGAAGGGCTTTTCAAGGGATACAAGAGTTGTCAATATATGGTCAGGATCCAAAGGGCTAACTCAAACAAGGACTGCTTATACAGCTATTGTGTCATCCAGTACAGAACACCACTACTTGTGTCAGCAGCACAGAGTCTAAAGAGAAAACACACTTGAGATTTTAGCCTTGATGAAGGAACAAGGCAACCAGAATTTTGTCTGAGACTAGGGGAGGTTGCAGACTGCCTGAAATAGTGCAAATTGAGTCCACTTTCAGGGTTAGGGTTAGTGCTAGGGAATCGTGGGAATTGGTTTTTTTTTTTTTTTTTCTGAGACACTGAGCCTTCTCTGTCAGAGAGCTCTGGTGCCACAATAAAATACAGTTCCCATGATTCTCTAGCACTAACCCTAACCCTTAAAGTGGACTCAGTTTGCACTATTTCTGGCAGTCTGCAACCCCCCTAAGTTCAATAATATAATAAAAAGGGTTAAAATACTAAGTGCAATAATATAGAAGACGCTATGGGACTGAAGCCATCACACTTTTATCAAAGGACACCTTGTCCTGTCCTAAGAATTCTTTGAGTTCTTTGATAAAAGAACAAGGCAACCAGCAAGCGTGTTTTCTGCTGCTCCAGAGACTAGGACGTGGAGCCATGAATGCAAGCTACAGGAAAAGAGATTCCACCTAAACATTAGGAAGAGCTTCCTGACAGTAAGAGCTGTTCGACAGTGGAACACACTTCCTCAGAGAGTGGTGGAGTCTTCTTCTTTAGAGGTCTTTAAAGGCAGGAAGGATGGCCATCTGTCAGGGGTTCTTTGATTGTGAGTTCCTGCATTGCAGCATGGGGTTGGACTGGATGGCCCCTGAGGTCTCCTCCAACTCTACAATTCTCTGGTTCTACAATCAGAAGACACCTTTTTGTCTTGCCCTAAGAATTTTGGGTTCTTTGGTGAAGGAAGAGGTTCAATAATATAATAAAAACTATCAAAAACACTAAGTGCAATAATATAGCAGCCACTGTGGGGATAAGGCCATTACAGTCTTATCAGAGGATGCCTTCTTGTCCTGCCCTAAGGATTCTTTGGTGAAGGAACAAGTTTAATAATATAATAAAAAAAGGTCAAAACACTGAAACCATTACAGTCTTGTGAGGGGACGCCTTCTTGTCCTGCCCTAAGGATTCTTTGGTGAAGGAACGAGTTAAATAACATAATAAAAACTGTCAAAACACTTAAGTGCAATAATATAGCAGCCACTGTGGGGATGAGGCCATTATAATCTTATCGGAAGACGCCTTCTTGTCCTGCCCTAAAGATTCTTTGGCGAAGGGACAAGACGGCCAGGGTTCCATCTGAGGCCAAGCTCTATAACGGGGTTGGCAACCTAAGGCCTGGGGACCAGATGCGGCCCCCCAAGGCCTTTGGACCGGCCCCAGGAAGGTCCTGCCACTGCTGCCCCCCGCCATGATGATATTGATTATTGTTGTTATTACT
>CM034701.1:329016340-329027939 GCA_020142125.1 Phrynosoma platyrhinos
GGAGGACATTTTGGAATTCCTCCTGGACAGAAGGCTGAAATGTAGGGCTTGCCTGGAAAAGGAGGACATCTAGTCACTCTGTATGTGCATGAGACTGCTTTCTTGATTTTATTGTTCTTCTCTTCAGAGGGCTGTTTTAGCTCTTCACTTGTGTGAATTGCACACACCTACACCCACATCCATACCTCATATCTCATACATACATATCTCAAGATACCCCCACCCCCAATGTTAAATGTCTGTTCTGTTTACCCTTGCTGTGCCCTTCCATCCCCAAAGGGTCCCACACAGGCCACTTTTGAGACATTGATGCCAAAAGCATTGGCATGGATTGGTCATGTTTGAGAACAATACTTTACAATTGAATCATATCAAACATTATGCTTTTAGTGTTCCCAAACCATCCAGGACAGGATAGATGGCCCAGAATACCAACTTCTGAGTAGACCACACTCACTAAATTTAAAAAGGGCCAAACACTAGATGGAAGTACTGCAACAAGCCACAGAAAGTCTTTGAAAGCCCTTTCTCTCATCCGTTTCTGGGCAAAATATACTGCAGAATAACTTGGAATCTCACTTTTCAAATAGCCACACTCAAAAAATTCACCAGTGCTCAAGGATAGATGAGAATCATGCAAGAAGTTCCAAATATTCTACAGGAACCACCTTCTTCTACCCCTTCTAGACAAAACATATGTATCACACGAAACAGCACAGAACACCTGCTTTCAGATAATAACAACAAACACTCATTTAAATCGCCAGCCATGTAAGATGACATGAGAGTGATGCAACAAGTTGCAAAAATGATAAAAACCACCTTTTTGGATATCCCATTCCAAGCACTCTATATGCTACAAAGTAGCCCAGAAAACTCACCATCTAAATAACCACATCCACCAAATACAACACTACATGGAAGTGGTGCAGTAAACCACAAATATCCCACAGTAATCACTTTCTTGTACTCATTGTGGGCAAAATACACGTTCTGCAAACAGCCTGGAATGCACACTTTCCAAGTGCAGTAATCACACCAGTTTACCAGACATGAAATATGACATGGGAGTGGCAATTCCTATTGAATACTTGTTGTCTGTTGCATTGCTCCATGGTAGTGCTGTGTCACTAGTGATCTTCATGAGTGTGGCTATTTCAAAAGAAGGTGTGCCAGAATATTTTAAATTTTTTGGAAGAGAGATGTTTTGCTTGGAATGGTAGTTCCCATGACATTTGTGTGGCTGGTTGAATCACTCCCTTCTTAAATTGAGTGAGCATGGTGTCCCAGCTGTTTTGTGACATGGACGAGAGATAGTTTGCCCAGAATGGGTTGGAGAATGTGGTTCCTGTGGAATTTCTGTGGCTTGTTGAATCATTCTGCTGTCATCTTTCATGACTGGTGAATTTGGTGAGTGGGGCTATTTGGAAAGTAGGCTTTCCAGGAGTTCAGGAAAGCTTATTTTATGAAGTTCAGGGAAATAACTGGGTCAAAACAGCAGCATGCAAGGGTCACCCATGTAAGTAATCACAGGATGGGACTTCCAACTACTGGAGTCCAGCCGCCAAAGTCTGTAGGACCAGGCCCAAACTGCCAGAGTCCTGGAAGCATCAGGGCTAAACCAACAGGCACAGCTGGCTCTTCTCATGCAGGGCAGCTGAGCAGCTGGAAATACAGCCATTTAAGGGCTACATTGGTCTCTCCACCCCTGCCACAACAAAATAGTCTTCTGTGCTCTGACCCATTGGGCTCTCTAAGTTCACCATCCACAGTCTCAGCCCTGGCACTTCACCTCAGAATCCAGGCTGCCCACACCCTGACACAGCAGCAGTAGTGGCCACAGACTCCATCCCTTTTCCAGAAGGAAAGGAGACTGTGGCCACCATCACTGCCATCTCACAAGGCTGCTGGCCAAGTGGGAAAGGGGGCCAGATCCAGAAAGGGCTACTGGGTGGCAGCACCACCTTTACCAGATGCCTGACACACTGCTGCCTGCCTTGCCCTCTGTCTTCTCCTGCTGCCCTGTTCTGCACTTCCTTCTGGGGCAGGGAGTGTAGGCCAGTGGCAAAGAATGGAAGGCAAGGTAGTCTGCTGTGGTCACTGGTGGGAATGGGGTGCTATTGCCACCCAACAGCCCCTTTTGGGTCTGGCAGGGCTGCTGGCTGGATGGAAAAGGGAGGTGATATCAGCAGAGGCAGCTATGGACTCCTTTCCTTTTCTGGAAGGGAAGGAGTCTGTGGCTGCCACTACATCTGCCACTAGTGGTACCTCCATTTCTAGGCATGACCAGCAACCTTGCCAAACTGAGAAGGAGCTGCCAGGCAGCACCTCCACCAGTGGCCATAGTGGGTGGATAGCAGAAGCACACTGGCTGGTTTGCAGAGAAGGGTGGACTGGGTGCCAGGCACCTTTGCCAAGACTTGCCAAGGCAAAGGGAGGGTAGACAGCAATCTTCTCCTTCCACTGCCCGCTCCTTCCACTCTCTTCCCACCTGAAACTTCCTGCGTGATGGTGGTGATGGTTCAGGAAATAAAGCCAGGTTCAGCTGCTGCAACAGCAGTGGTGGCATCCTTCTCCTCCTCTTCAGTGCCCCTTCTTCTTCTCCTTCTGTAGGGCCAGAATGGTTGACCCACTCTGTGAATGCTGCTGATGTTGATGTTTCTTCACAAGAAGTGTTCATAGAGCTACAGAGTGACATAGCAGCCATAGTAACTTTCAACTTATCAATTTTTGGATAAAAAGTACAATATCTAAAAAGGTTCCACAGCTTTGGGATAAAGCAAAATTTTGGTAGAATCAGGTTTCAGTCGTATGAATTATTTACTCAGCCTAATACAGAATCTCCTTAGCATAATGAACAGAGGTGATTTTTGGTTATCTCTCTCAGCCAAAGAACCAGATACAAAAAAAAAAAAAAAACAATCTTGTTTCTGGTCATCAAGCACAAGGGTCAAATTGATTGAGAAATACTTAAAGTATACATTTTTATGTAATCGTATTTTGTGTAAATTATAAAAATAATTAAAACATGTTATATTTAGAAACAAAACATGTAAATAGCTACCTTTCTACCAGTAGGGTACATGGACCACAGGAACGAAACAAGGTCAGATGGGGGCCACTGTCAGAAAAAGGTTGAGAAACAGTGGAATAAGGGATGCATGGCTCAGCATTATTACATTTGACACATTTCAAACCCAAAACACAGTTATCAAGAATCCCCAGCTAATGCTTTTGTCATAATTTTCTGTCACAAATGGACAGTTCAGGCTTTTATCCAGTCTCATTTTCCAATGTACTCCTCTTGCACTCTCAGGCACTCAACAGTAGGCCGTTCCTATTTATACCTTGCTAATGTTCACACTTTTTATTATTCTCATTCTTATTTCTCACCCACCTCTCCCCATGAATCAAGGCGGAGAACAGCAACAGATTAAAATACAGCATATAACATCAATTAAAAATAATTAGCATCAATTGAAACACATAAACTAGTTAAAACACATAGCACCAGTTTAAAAGTACATAAATACTTATTAAAACAAGGAGTCCTTAGGGCCTTTGCAGACTGCTAGAAATATTGCAAATTGAGTCCACTTTAACTGCCCTGGCTCAGTGCTAGGGAATCATGGGAATTGTATTTTTTTCTGAGACATTGAGCCTTCTCTGTCAGAGAGCTCTGGTGCCACAATAAACTACAGTTCCCATGATTCCCTAGCACTGAGTCAGGGCAATTAAAGTGGACTCAATTTGCACTATTTCTGGCAGTCTGCAAAGGCCTATAGTTTAAAATTCATCATTTAAAAATCATCTGCATAGGCCTGGTAGAAGATACTGGTCGTTAATAGTAATAGCAAGTACATTTCTATAGCACTTATCAGTGAACTCTCTAAATAAAATTCACTCTTTAAGTGGTTTGCAATGTGTAAGCCGTTTGCCTCCAACAAGCTGGGTACTCATTTTAGCCACCTACAGAAGGATGCAAGGCTGAATGGACCCAAACCATGTAGGGCTTTAAAGGTAATAACCACACTTTGTACCTTGCCTGGAAACTGACTGACAGCCAGTGGAATTACTCTAATATTGGTGGTAATATAACCACTCTTAGCTGTTGCTGCTGCTGCTGTGTGCCTTCAAGTCATTTCTCACTTATGGCAACCCTAAGGTGAACCTATTGTGGGGTTTTCCTGGAAAGATTTGTTCAGGGGAGGTTTGCCATTGCCTTCCCCCTGAAGCTGAGAGCATGCAACATGCCCAAGATCACCCTGTGGGTTTCACGGTCAAGCTAGGAATTGAATCCTGGTCTTTAGAGTCATAGCCTAGTAGTCACACCACTATGCCATGCTGGTACTTTTAAATGTACCAGTAACCAACCTGGGCTGTCATGTTCTGAACTAGTTGGAGGTTTCTGAACTTGTTACAGAGGTAGCCCAATGTACAGTGCATTGCAGAAATCCAGCTCTGAAGTTACCTTGAGACTGATTAAAATGCTAGCTTGCCTCTGTATCAAGATTGTTGTGATCAAAGGTTGCATTTAATGCTCTAATGCTTCCAAGTTTGCATTAAAGACAGCACAAAGCAGACATGTCCACAATCCAAATTATATAGCACTTCTTGGCACAACACATGGCCTTCTTGGTATTTGGGGCTCCAACTTGCAGGAGTCCAAAATAAGGCTGGGGGAAGATTTCACTATTTTCCAGTTCTGAGCAATTCTCACCATTTTGTATGCTGGTTAAAGCAGATTAGAATTTCAATCCACAGAAAGGATAGGGCCCTACTGGCCCCTAGAAGACAAATTACTAATTTTCATACTTCACACTATATCCACCAGAGGGAGCAAAGGGAAAGATTTTCCATGTACCATAACAGTTTGATCATTTCGATCACTACTTATCCTATTTACATATATTGCCAATGCTGATAATACTTAAAAACACCACCAAGGTGTAAGTCGTATCACTGTTTCCTTAGTACAGCAAGTCTCCCTGATACTTGTTGGATTTTTTGGAAATAGTCCTCCCAACCTCCCCATAGGTTGCTAATTTAATGGATTTATATTTCTTACTTTCTTTCAGTTCTTATATATATTATATTTCTTTCATTTACTTGAAGTTACTTATCTGCTCTTCAGCCAAATAAAAAAAGGTATCAGTGTTGCTTACAAAGCTCAAAAGTGAGATTTTCCCTACTGTTACAGTGTAGTAGACTGTCCATTCCAGTGCCTATCAACCTACAGTATTATTATTACAGAATAACATACAGGAAAGTCTATACTTTAAAAGTTCATAGCCTCTGCTTTACATTTTTCACGGTTCAATCTTCTGAACAATCTCCTAAGAATTCTTCTAAAATGTGATTTATAACTGAGTTCATCTGTTAAGCATTCTTAGACATCTTAGCTAATTCTTCAACCATGGAACAAAAAGAACCTGTCCATTATGACTGCCATTTATGAGTATTACAATGGAGATAATATATTAACAAAATTATTAACAAAATGTTGCCTTTGGGTAAATTGAAGGGGAAAAAAGCTGGAGTGTTGGAGGAAGTGGGAAGGTGGCCTCAGAGGAGACAGCTGGCCAATTGATGGCACCGCATTGAACCTTCCTTCCTCGCAAGTACGCAACTCCATCCCACTCTCCCCAACCCTGTAATTGACTCTTGTCAGACTCTTTGCTGTATTACACACACATACTGGCAGCAACAGTAGCAGCTCCTGCTTCTCAACTTTGCCTGGCTTCTCTGCGGGCAGGCAGGGAGAGGATCTCTTTCTGATGTCAGTGTCCAGAAAAGCTCACTACCACTAGAGACTCAACGTGATGTATGTTGGTAGTGGTGGGGAAGCCTTACTCTTCACAACCAGGAACCACTGTGTCATTGCCTCCCCAACTATCTGTGCTTCCCCTATTGCTGCCCCCCTTTCTCTCTCTCTCTCTCTCTCTCTCTCTCTCTCTCTTTTTTTTTTTGTACTTGTAAGCCACCTTGATTGCCAAGGCAAAAGATGGGGTATAATTTATTTATTTATTTATTCTCATCACCCCCCTGGATCCCATTCTAGCCCTTCACTCACTGGTCTAGAGGGATGCAAACATGGCCTCTTCTTGGCCATTCCTCAGTACCGACATGGCCTCTGCCTGCATTGATATCCTTCTAGATTAATGGTTCCCAAGCTTGAGTCCTCCAGGTATTTTGAATTTGAACTTCCAGAAACCCCATCAGCTTGGCCAACAGTCAGGAATTCTGAGAGATGAAGTCCAAAACATCTTCAAGACAAAAGTTTGGAAAACACTGCCTAGAACATCTTAACTGGCATCAAAAATAATATCTGTGACTCTAAGATCATCACTTTTCTTCTCTTGTATTTTTTTAAATTTTGCCTGATGAAGAAGCCAGTGAAGTTTCAAAAGCTTGCATTATGTATTTTGTGATTTTTAGTTTGCTCCATAAAGGTATCATTGCTTTGCAAACTTTGGGTTTTGTTGTATTTTGCTATACCCCTGAATAAGCTCGGCAGTTTCATCTCTGCCCCTCAGCCAGAAAGAAGGGCTGATGGCAACTGAGGAGAATATCTATATATGATAATCTGAAAGTCAAGTAACAAGTGTTTTGCTTAACGCTGGCCTGAACTATCACTGCACACGCTGGTTAATGCTGTGTGATTCTCACCCACGTGAGATGAAATGAAATATAAAATGTAAACACAAGCCTGCTTATATAGTGTATAGTATAGCCTAAAACCCAAATGCAAATCTCTAGAAAGTATGGTTAGGAACATTATGATTCCAGATGATTTCATCCTGAAAATAGAGATAATTGCTGTTTTAGGAGAGTTGCAGGCTTACCGAAATTCAAATTTAATCCCTCCTCCCCCTCTTCCTAAAGCATGGAACTACTTTTTAGCATTTAGAGGCTGGCCTGAACAAGACAGCTCTGTAAGGTGGAGCTGAAACAAGACACCCCAGAACAAATATCTCAATGAATAATTGTACCTGTCAGGATTTACTATTTTTTCTGTGGTGGGCTGGAGTTCCTGACAATATGCTCCCCCATATGAATCTGGATTGCAAAGTAAAAACTGTCAAATAAAGGTATTTTCCTAGAGAATGCTATTTCCGTTTCTATATGGAAACAGGGGATGATGCTGGCTCCTTACATATCAAGGCCTCATGGGTCAATATTTCCTTCAGCACATCCAAGCTTGCACCCACAACACTGGCCTAGAAAGAAAATCACACTAATGGTTCATTTCTCCAAACATTACATTTTCACACTTACCTGGGAATTGGCCTGATGGAACTCAGTGTATCCTTGAATACACAGATATAGTATTGTGCTATCACAGTGCAAGCCTATCCATATGCTTACTTAAATGCACATTTTCTTCTGTGTATGCCTGGCAGAATTCATTCAGTCTTGCTTACCAGTAAATGTACAATCAAAATGCAGAAGAGTGCACTGCATGATAATTGATCTCTCTTTTAGAAAGAGCCCACCATGGTGCTACCTTGCCATAATAAGACTGTTTGCTTCCAGGAGGGAAGAGTCTGTGATTGTGGCAGCACTAATACTAGGAAGGTTTCCCAAGTCATACATGCATTTGCTGAGGAGCAATAATAAATATGCCAAACATATTTCAGGAATTAATGGCTGCATCAGCAGAAGAGTTATAGTGCTGCTGGTGGTGAAGAGAAGAAGCTACTGGGCATCATCAGTAATGGAATGTAAACTTGTAGAGGATCTCTGAGAGGTAATGGCAGTTGAACTTTAACTCTTGGTAGTACTGCACAAAAGGACACAATAGTAAGTGATCTCTGAATGTCTTTTTCCATTAAAACCCTACAATGAGACAATCTAAAATGAAGCAAGAAATTGTGCTGGGAAAAAAGAGACCCTAGATCAGAAGGCAGTCCCCCAGCTACTCAGGAAGAGTAGAGGACAAATATAGACAGTGGTGTGTCTGATGTAATTACATTCAAGCCAAAGGCTGTTCAGCAGCCATCATGCTCAGATGTGGAAGGAAAGTCCAAGCTGTACAACATATATAACAAGAACATGGAATGTGAGAAGCATGAATCAGGGGAAGAAAGATATTGTAAAATAAGAAATGGAAGATATAAACGTTGCAACATAAGGGATGTACTAGCTAAAGTGGAAAGGCATGGACATTCTCAATGAGATAATTTATGTTGCACCCCCCCCCCAACCTTGAAGGGCTAGATCCCATGGCACCACTGCAAAAATCAAAGTTTTTTTGTCCCCAAATGCTCTAAGCCCTAAAGGGATTATGGGATCATTTTTGACATATGCTGTTGCTCTCCTGGAGTCTGGACCATTTTAGGCAAAGGAGAGGCCTTTTGTGCAACACGAAGTGACCCTTGAAGGGCTCTAGTAGTCATTTCTTGCTCACCTCCTATTTGAAAAAAAAAGGCCTCCTTGCATCTAAAATGCCCTTCCTGCAGGGGGACATGTAGCATTTGGGAGCCAAAAACAAAACAAAAAAAAATTAAACAAAAATTGTTTGGACACCTGAGTGTCACAGGCCACACACATTGTCCATCCTTGACCTGCAAAGTGCACATTATCAGTAGGCCAGGACCTTGCAGTGTTCCTTGGACGAGTCATAATTATGCAAATGAGGTTTAGTTGAAGTTCATGATGTGTTTCTTGCATGATACTTGAATATGACATTCCTTAACATCATTGTCCAATTCCCACTGCAGAGGATTTACTTCCACTAAATAAACTAAATCCTAGTCCTCCCTAAACCATTTCAAATGAATGGGACATGCCAGTCACCACTAACTTTACTTTTGCTGTTATGTTCTCTTACATCGACCTTCATGACCCTCTCCAAGGGTTTTCTTGGCAACATTTATTCAGAAGTCTGCCACTGTTTTCCTCTAAGGCTGAGACTGTGTGACTTGTGCAAGCTCACTCAAAGCTGAGATTTTAGTGACTCTGGAGTCATAAGGCCTAAGCAGACTGCCAGAAATAGTGCACATTAAATTGAGGCACTGTCCTGGCTCAGTGCTAGGGAATCATGAGAATTGTATTTTTTTCTGAGACATTGAGCCTTCTCTGTCAGAGAGCTCTGGTGCCACGATAAATTACAGTTCCCATGATTCCCTAGCACTGAGCCAGGGCAGTGCCTCAATTTAATGTGCACTATTTCTGGCAGTCTGCTTAGGCCTATAGTCCAAAATCCAAACTTCCCTTTTATTAACTTAAATTGACTCTGGGTGGAATGGATTTAATCTTGTCTCTGTCTCTTTCCTTCTCTCTCTGTGTGTGTATATATACGAAACCCACTGGGTGACCTTGGGCAAGTCATAGTCTCTCAGCCTCAGGGGAAAACCCCATGATCAGTTCATCTTAGGATCGCCAAAGGTTGGAAGTGACTTGAAAGCACACAACACACACACATGTGCTTTCAAGTTGCCTGTTTCATACTGTTTTCTTAGACCAGGGGTAGGCAACCTAAGGTCTGGGGGCCAGATGCGCCCCCCAAGGCCTTTGGACCAGCCCCAGGCTGGTCCTGCCACTGCCCCTGCTGCCCCCCCGCCACCGCCCCCCGCCATGATGATATTATTGTTGTTATTACTTGTTCTTGGGGTTTTCTTGGCAAAATCTCCACAGGGGTTTTGCCATGGCTTTTCTGGGGCTGAGAGAGTGTGCATGCATATTTTTAATTTTTTTAATTATTTTTATTTTTATTTATTTATTTTTGGTGCTTCAGCCCCCCCAATTGTCTGAGGGACAGCAACCTGGCCCCCGGGTCAAAAAGGTTGCCTACCTCTGTCTTAGACAATAGTCAGAGGTGATTTTGTCAGTTCCTTCCTCTGAAATACAGTATGCCTACAGCACTTTATGGTCATTGGTCATCTCCCATCCAAGTACTAACCAGAGCACTGACCCTGCTTAGGGATCTCGTGCCTTTAGGGTATTTAAGTGCTATATAAGTTTCTAAATGACATGGAATGTGACTCTAAGCAACAAAGCATATATATATATATATATATATATATATGCACACGCACACACGCACATGCAGAGATACATATGGAAAATGCATGGCTATGCTGCTGCAGTATCATATCCACACACACAAGTTACAGGGTGATCAGATGTCCTCTTTTTCCAGGACATGTCCTCTAGTTCAGCCTATGGTCCAGGAGGAATTAAAAAATGTCCTCTATTTTGAGCAAGACCAAGAAGCCTACATTTACATTTATGTTAGTGTTTTTAGCTTTTATGTGGGTAATGTCCTCCTTTTTTCTTGACACTCCAACGTTTTGTGGTGCCTTGTCCTCCTTTGTGGTTAGGATATCTGGTTACCCTGCACAAACTGTGACTAAAAACCAGATTGCAAAATTTCCCTATTTTTTGAAATTTCCCTATTTTTTGAAAATTTCCCTATTTTTTTGGCCCAGATAAAGCCACACTTTGAGCCTTTGCAGACTGCCAGAAATAGTGCACTTTAAATTGAGGCACTGCCCTTGCTCAGTGCTAGGGAGTCATGGGAATTGTATTTTTTTTTCTGAGGCATTGAGCCTTCTCTGTCAGAGAGCTCTGGTGCCACAATAAATTACAGTTCCCATGATTCCCTAGCAGTGAGCCAGGGCAGTGCCTCAATTTAATGTGCACTATTTATGGCAGTCTGCAAAGGCCTTTTGTCTCCTTTTAGTCTTGGAGTGAGAAAAGAAAGTTTATATTGTTTTTAATTTCCCTCCAGACAGCTGCTGTTTAACATGCAAGACACTTACAAAACAAGCTACAGTACAATACTTTACTCAACTCTGAGAGAAAGAAAAAATGAACCTGGGTGACCAGATGTTATAACTGCAAAGGAGAACAAGGCACCGCACAATGTGGACTATGCAAGGAGATACGTAGGACATTCACCACACAACAACAACAACAACAACAACAACAACAACAACAACAACAACAACAATAATAATAATAATTTTATTTCTATCCCGCCCCTCTACCGAAGCAATCGAAAAAAGCTCTTCTAAAGGTAAATGTCAAAGCTGCTCACAATGGAGGACATGTGGGAATGCCTCCTGGGCAGAAAGG
Source organism: Phrynosoma platyrhinos (assembly GCA_020142125.1). NCBI lineage: Eukaryota > Metazoa > Chordata > Lepidosauria > Squamata > Phrynosomatidae > Phrynosoma > Phrynosoma platyrhinos. The sequence goes on from CM034701.1 coordinate 329,027,423, forward strand.
AGGGAATGGAGGACGTGTCCTGGAAAAGGAGGACCCTGCCATGGCGGTAGGTAGGCCTTTGGGGGCAGAAGTGGCAGAAAACCTTACTTAAAGGGGGAAAACAACAAAGAGTGTGGCGCTTTGAGATAAAACGCGTTTATTTGGGCTAAATAAAGTATTGGGCGGATGGAAGGAAGCACAGCAGGAAGGCTGCGTCCGTACTGCAGGAATAATCCGGTTTCAGACCGCCTTAACTGCCATGGTTCCATATTGGGGCATTCCGGGGAGGGTAGTTGGTTGTGGCACCAGCCCCAACATGGAGCCATGACAGTTAAAGCGGTGTCAAACGGGATTATTCCTCCAGTGCAGACGCAGCCCAGCCTTTCCACAGAAAGTTTCAACATTGTTGCCTCTCCATTCCTCCTCTTTCTTCCTTCTTTCCTTCCTTCCTTCCTTCCTTCCAGGCTCTTTGGGTCCTTGCAGCCTTTCTGGGGAAGAAGGACGGAGCCCCCCAAGACTGACTGACTGACCCCCCCCC
>CM034701.1:329045634-329058376 GCA_020142125.1 Phrynosoma platyrhinos
TGCACTATTTCTGGCAGTCTGCAAAGGCCTTCAGTTTGCACTATTTGTAGCAGTCTGCAAAGGCCCTTAGTCTTATAGGAGGTACAAGATCACTTTGCATACTGATTTGCAAGAGTAACATTGCTGTGTCTTTGAATTCTGTGACATAACAAGGAATACAATTACTTATTACAATTTATTGTAATTCATTGTATAGGATATGCCTTTTGCAGTGAGTTATATATAAAATTGCTTTTTACATGTGTTAGAATTCTAGTGAAGGTATCAGTTTGAAGGATGGTTTAGAACAGGGGTAGGCAACCTTTTTGAGCCAGGGGCCAGGTTGCTGTCCCTCAGACAATTGGGGGGCCGAAGCACCAAAAATAAATAAATAAATAAATGATATTTTTTAAAATAAAAAAAATTAAAAAATATGCATGCACACTCTCTCAGCCCCAGAAAAGCCATGGCAAAACCCCTGTGGAGATTTTGCCAAGAAAACCCCAAGAACAAGTAATAACAACAATAATCAATATCATCATGGTGGGTAGCGGGAGCGGGGGCGGTGGCAGGACCGGCCTGGGGCCGGTCCAAAGGCCTTGGGGGGCCATATCCGGCCCCTGGGCCTTAGGTTGCCTATCCCTGGTTTAGAAACTGGCTGAATAGAGGAAAGACATGAAGCCTATGACATGTAGGGGGAAACCAGAGAAAGACTTGGAAAATGGAAGAGTGCAGGTGGGCAAGAGCCTTGGAAGAGCTAGCCAACTACTGCTTATGTCAACAAATTATGGTTTAGTTTGCTGTGCAAGTGCAAAAGAGTTGCATTTTTGCTAGCGGAGAAAGTTTTCTTTACAAATGTGCAACTGTGCTTGCATCTTTTCAGAGAGTCATAACAATTTACTGGATTATGAAAATGAAACTGTTAAATACTCCTAAAATTCAAATACTGTACAGTATTCATATAAATAATGTATTTTCACCTTACTAATGAAGTTATTATTGAACTAATGTGTTGTGGATCCAGGCCTTTCTGGTAGTTATAAAATCTTGCCAAGAAAACCCCATGATAGGGTCACCTTAGGATTGCCATAGGTCCAAATTGACTTGAAGGCACAGAACAATAACATAAATTGCAACAGGGGACATCTCCACTGGATGGGAGAGCAAATTCTATCAGTGCTGATTAAGTGGCTTTCTTAAATTAACAGAGACATCTAAATTATTTTAATGTTTTCTTTTAAAAATAGTAATTACTGTATTCACCTTCTATTTGTACAGCTTCAAAGATCCACAGGGAAGCTGATGAGAAAATTTTACTATGGAAAGCACTTGTTATTTTGTTGTTGTTAACTGCTGTTGAGTTGTCCCCGATTCATGGCAACCCTGTGAGTGAGACCTCTCCAAGCCCCCATATTCTCCTTTGCTATGCTTAGGTCTTGTAGATTCCAACTCATGACCTCCCTGAATATGTCTATTCATGTGATGTGTGGTCTTCCTCTCTTCCTACTACCTTCTACCTTTTCTAACATTATTGTCTTTTCTAATGAGACATGCCTTCTCATAAAGTGGCCAAAGTATGACAACCTCAATTTCATCATCTTTGCTTCCAGGGAGAGTTCAGGCTTGATCTGGTCAAGGACCCATTTGTTTGTCTTTTTGGCCATCCATGGTATCCTCAGCACTCTTGTCCAGCACCAAATGTCAAAAGAGTTAATTTTGTTCTTTTCTGCTTTTTTCATTGTCCAGCTCTCACATATAATAATAATAATAATAATAATAATAATAATAATAATAATAATAATAATAATAATTTATTTATTTATCTATATCCTGCCTTTAGTCGAGGCTATCAAGGTGGCTTACAATCTAAAAGCACAATCCCATGCAATACAGAGAACATTCCCCCCCAAAAATATATATTAAATTCATAACAACATTAAAATTTAACTTAAAACAAAATTACAAATTCAATACAATTAAACAGGGCACTCTGATGATAAAGGAGTGATCTAATGGTGGGGGAGAGATTATGGGAAATATCATTCTGGGAACACCTGCTGGAAGAGATCCATCTTGATGGTTTTTTTAAAGCCATCTAAGTTGGTTATCTGACGGATCTCCTGTACATCTGTACATGGTGATAAGGAATACAATGGATTGGACGATTCTAACTTTACTGTTCAGTTGTATATCTTGCACACTAGGACTTTTTCTACTTCTTTCATAGCTGCTCTCCCCATTCCTAGCCTCCTGATTTCTTGACTGCAGTTTCCATTCTAGTCAATGTTTGATCCAAAACACTTACTTACTCCATAGTTTATTGCCAAGGGGCTCTTTCTGAAATGAATGTGGTAGCTTCAGTTGAATCAGCCCCACACATGACACTGTTGGCAGAACAACTCTGCTTTGTTCTTTTTACTGCTAATTAAACGTTTGTTTTTGCAGGTGTGCTTTTAACTCAAGCCTGATAAGCCAGCCTTTTCTCTGCTTCCCCCAAAATATTGCAGTGGCAGCACCAATTATGTGTATTCTAGTTTATAGGCCAGAAATTAGTACAGTTTGACACTTTCCTTTTGTTTTAAATTTTCAAAGCATAGCTTTTGCAGCAAAAACAATAGTCTTGTAGCACCTTAAAGAATAAAATGTTTAATGGGCTCCGATCCACTTTGTACAACTGACGAAGTGAGCTGTTGTTCATGGAAGATGATGTCAAATAAAACTTGTAGTCTTTAAAGAGCTACATGTTTCTTTGCTGATTTTTTGGTAAGGTAACTGTTACAATCCAGAATTTAGCAAAGTTATGGCTTTGGATTGTAACTCACTGAATACTGGCCATGTTTGCTAGGTAACTGGGGGTTGTATTCCAAAAAGTAACTTTCCTAGCTTCATCAGAATCTTAACTTTCAATGGAACAACTATACAATACTGTATTTTACACAGTGTTAGTATTAATTATCATGTTATGATGTTCAGAGAGTAGTCATGTTAGTTCTTTGCAATAAAAACAATAGGCTCCAGAGACCCCTTGAAACTAATAATCTCAAATTATTGAAAACACATTTGACAGCTGAATCCAGGCCAAATTAGTCACACTTACATCCAACTGTAATCAATTGGATTTGAATTAATTTGAATTTTAAAAAAAATGTTTTTCAGTGAATTAAAAAAATATTTTTTCATGTTGATTTCAGTGAGACTTAAGGTTGGCTGACTTGCTCTGGATCCAAGCCTTTCCTGCATGACATAAATTGTAACAGTCAGCAGCAGTTCTAGTCAAGATATGAAATATTATTATAAATACCACATACCACTCACTTTTTAAAATAACAGGGTAACCTGCTTTATTTTATATTCATTTTTTAAAAAATACACTTTATTCTATTTTATGTTTTAATTTTGACAATTTTTATCTTCCTAAGTATGTGTGCTTTGTCTTGATCTCAGAGATAATAATGTTCTAATCTTTATGTGTGCTTGAAAGCATATGTTCAGTAGTAGCATATAATTTTTTTCTCCGCAAAATAACCATGTTTATTAGAGTGTTTCTAAATCTTGCCACTTTAAATTCCATAATAAAACTTGCAAAAAGTTAGACGCTCTTGTAAAAATATGACTGGACATATTTTGTTAGCTAGTGTCCCTAAAGCTGTTCACTAGTGACTGGATGCACCCAATCTTAAATTTGCATTACGTCTTAAAATAAGGTTAGCTGCTATTGGCAGTTTTAATATTTGATGTTTAATTTCTTTTTAATGATGCCTTGAACACTTTCTTCAATAGAAAGGCAGGATAAAAATGTAATTAAATAAAACAAATAAAATTATTGTAAACACAGTTTTAATGCATAGCAGCTTTGGCTGAAGCAAAAATTGAGATGGAAATTTATTATCAATTTATTTTAAATCTAGATATGAATTTCTACATTCCCTGCCTGAGAATGAAAGATTAAGGTTTGGAGTGGTCGGAGGCAAAGCAATTAAAATGTTGCTTGCCTAGAGCTCCTTCTGAAGATTTATTTTGTTATGTGCTGAAATCAGCTTTGACTGAAGGCAAACCTGTGAATAAGAAGTCTCCATTCCCAGATCTTACAGGCCTAGGGCCTTGGCTTCCTTTACTATGGGCCTCGGCAGATGACTAATAAAGTCGTCTCCGAGGCAGGGAAGAGGAGGGGCAGCCGCACGATCGGCGCCCCTTCCTCCTCCCGAGGTTGCCCTCGGAGCTGCCGGCCCTCCGCACGGCCGGCGCTCCGAGGGCAACCTCCCGCTGTGCACTTTCCCTGACTTCTGAAAGGAGCGCCAATTTAGCGCTCCTTTCAGGGACGCTGCCGGTGCGCCGCAGTGCGGATGCCGCGGTCCCGTGGCGCACTGTCCCAGGGCGTCCTGGACGCCCTGGTCTGCTTCCCCCCTCAGTCAGTCCATCTGTAATATGGCCTTTATCTTTTCCTACTGCCTTCCCCTTTATGAAGCATTATGTAACCTTTTAAAATGAATAATGTCATCTTATGATATGTACAAATAGCCTCATTTTTGTTATTTTGGCTTCTAGTTCATGTTTAGACTTGATTTGCTCTTGGAGCCATTTATTTTTCTTCTAAGTCCATAATGTCTGTAGAACTCCTCTTCTCTGTCACCCAATTTCAAATGTGTTCTTCCTTGTTTTCTTCCCTGGCAAGTTTACACAATCATACATAGATACTGGGAATACTGTGGAAATGATTATTTTAACTTTGGCATTAAGTGATATATCCTTCTACCTGAAGATCTTACCTAGTTCCTTCAAATCTATCTTCCAATTCCTAGTCTTCTGATTTCTCAACTATAGCCTCCATTTTGACTTATAACTGAGGCAAGGGTTAGAAAATCTTTTAACTATTTTGATAGCTTCATCATCCATTTAAAGTTGTATAAACCATCTGTGGTCATTATTTTCCTGTGCAGAGGGGAGAAACACTCTAAATGTGGGTTGTCAGCCCCTTTCTCCATAGGTAGGAACAAATAAGCCTTGTTGAGGGCACCCAGAAGGGGCAACCCACATACAAAGGCCAGTTTTCGTTCCTGTCTTCTTTCTGTAAGGAATTTTCTTCCTTGCTCTACTCATTTGGAGGTTGATCAGGTTGCTCAGCTCAGCTGCAGGAGTTTGTGAACAGGTAGGAGCAGACCTCCTCAGGCCAATGGGTTCTAAATATCATTTACTAGGGCTACAAAACTGAGTTTGCCCAAACACCTCTGGCTGTCTTTATAAACACTCCTACATCCCCTCAAGCACCATCTTCTACTGGAGGCCATAGACCATCTGGCCTTGAGAGGGGCTGTAGAGGATATAGCTTGCTCACAGTACTTCAGGGGATGTTATTCTGTTATGGCATGTGGTGAATGATTTTGAACCTGACAAGGATGAACAAGTTCATCAAGAAGCAATGCTTCATGATGGAAACACTGAAGAGCAGTCCTTCAGGCAATTCAGTCAAGGCACCTTCTGGCCTCCTTCAGTTTGACAAAAATATATTGGCATATTCTGTTTTCCCCAGTTCATTGCAGATTCATTTGCTTTGCTTATGTCCAGAGACACTCCCAGTACAGGGCCCTCTAATTTGACATGACATCACTCCCAGGGTGTTCACCATGATCTTGGTGGTGGTGTGGAGAAGGGACAGTAGCCATGTCTACCCTTATTTGGATGATAGTTGATACAGTCAGTGACTTTCCACCAAGGGCAACAAGATGTCCAATGAGTGTTGGACTCCTAAGCTCACCATGGTTTTCTGGTAAATCATGAGAAGAGCTATGTTGTTCCTTCTCAGGAGATCCAGCATTTGGGAGCACTGGATCGACATGAATTCAGACATCTTCATCTTTACACTGGAAAGGATCTGAAGTATCAGGAAAGTTGTGGTGCCAGTTCCTACTAGTGCACCTGCAGGGCCTGATGATCACCAGTATAGACTTGGTGAGGTTCCATGCCAGGCCTCTCCTTTGTTTGCTCCTTCCCCACCAGGGGGCCTTTGCCATGAAGAGTCATCTGAAGATCCTAAAATAGGTTTTATATCAGGACAATAAAATGTGTCATATCAATTTTTAAAGTAATTCATAGTTTGTCATGCTCCATCAAAGTCTTTGCACACATCTACAAATCAGCACAGGTACATTTTCTTCTGGAATTTTTCAGCAGACTCCATTAGCCAATATATGTTTAAAATACGGCCTTTAGTGCCTTTTCTTTTTCTTAAGCATCACTGTGCTTGCATGGCCTGATGATTACTACCATCCCTTTTGGGGTGATTGGAATGTATATTGTGTATTTACAGTCTTTGGACCTTTGTTTTGTTTTCCATGTTTGTTGGCAGATTTTTGTAGGAATTTGGGTACATTCTGCTTCTGTAGCTTGAAACAGTGATATTGGCATGCCATTTGTTCCTGGTGATTTCTTTTTTCCTAGTGCTTTGAGAGCAACGTCCACTTCAATCATGGTTATATTGATAGGTTTTCCCTAAACCATTGATATTGTTTTGTCATACATTTCATATATCACCTTTTGCTTTTGCTACTTCTCACCTCACCATTAATGCCATCATAACAGTCTGACAATTGTTATTTTCAGAGTAAAAAAACTATGTGATTATCTGATTGAAAATGTCTCATTCCTGTCCACCCCAAGTATTGCAGTGTTGATAAGTTCCATTTCTTGTTTTACATTTTCTGTGATTCATACTACTCACATTCCATGTTCCTATTATATGCTTTGGGTTTTCTTTTCACATCTGAACATGTCAGCATCTGAATGTCCTTTTGACTTGAAACTAACTTGGCTTAAGTCTGGTAGACACAGCACTATTCATGTTTGTCCTCTGCTCTTCCCTATTAGCTGGATGGGTTCTCATTTTCCAGTATTATCTCTTGCTTCATTTTGGATTGACTCATCATAGGGTTTTCAAGGTAAAAGATTTCAGGAGCGGTTTACCACTGCTGCCTCCTGCACAGTACTACCAAAAGTTAGCTAAAATGCCACTGGTGTTATATCTAAGAGATCTGCCAGTCTCACCTCCCGCTTCCTTAGTACCTTCCTTACTAGGGATTTCTTCACTGTGCAAAACTATCAGTTCTCTTCCTCTGATACAGTTGTTACTCTCTGAAGAGGATAGATGCATTATTGTCTTCGCAGCAAGCATTCTACCGTGGGTGATCCTACTATAGCAGGGGTAGGCAACCTAAGGCCCGGGGGCCGGATGCGGCCCAGCAAGGCCTTTGGACCGGCCCCAAACCGGTCCTGCCGCCGCCGCCCCCCCCCACCGCCGCCGCCCCCCCAGGATGATATTGGTTATTGTTGTTATTGCTTGTTCTTGGGGTTTTCTTGGCAAAATCTTCACAGGGGTTTTGCCATGGCTTTTCTGGGGCTGAGAGAGTGTGCATGCATTTTTAAAAATTTTTAAATTCTTTTTTAATTTAAATTTTTATTTATTTATTTATTTATTTATTTATTTTTGGTGCTTCGGCCCGTCAATTGTCTGAGGGACAGCAACCCGGCCCCCGGCTCAAAAAGGTTGCCTACCCCTGTACTATAGAGTCTAGTCTTCTGATGGTATTACTCTCAGCCCCCCTGACACATCCAATTCCCTTACTGTGTTAAGGTGTGCATCCAAGAATGAGAAGGTTCACACTGCCATGTAATTTTAAAGAGGTATCTTCAATATTCATTCATACAATGGGACTAAAATTAACTTTTCCTTCTCTTCCTTATTTTACCAGGATAGTTCATTCATCTGTGAGCTCTTTGATTTTTTATGTTTTACTGTATACTATATTGATTACTTGGTAATATGCTATACTTGGATATAAATTAAGCTTTACTTTGGATAATTAGAAATTTGTAACCTATAATTTGTAACTTGGAGGACTGAGGCACTAAAACTGTCTTTCCTGAGCAAGGTGATACTATTTTAGTTCCAGGCAATTTTGGATTACACTAATAATCCAAATAACACTTTCAGAGTGCTCTGCCTGATTAATTAGCATGCTGTAGAATGGATGAAGACAGCTATTTGGTTCTCATGTTGGTTCTCCTGGACCTCTCAGTACAGTCAAACCTCTACTTACGAATGCTTCTTCTTACGAAAAATTCAACTTATGAAATGCGCCTCCGGAAAAATTTTGCTTCAACTTACGAAATTGTTCAACTTACGAAATTGGCATGAAGGAGCTGCTTTTTGAATTTCGTGGCATGCTATTGGTTAGCGAAATCAAGCAAAGCAGCACTATTGGCTAGCGAAAGAGGAAGTGTTTGCCTAGTGAAATTCAGTTAGGCATTTGGACTTGCAAAAGAGGAGAGGAAGTGTGGCTAGCGAAATTGGTGGCTTCTGAGATCCAGGAAGGTAGGACTGTGGCTTTTGAACTCCAGGATTGTATATTTGGCTTGTGATATTTTTGGCTTTCGATCTCCAGGACTGTGTTTTTGGATTGTGATATTTTTGGCTTTTGAACTCCAGGATTGTATTTTTGGCTTGTGATATTTGTGGCTTTCGATCTCTAGGAGTGTGTTTTTGGCTTGTGATATTTTTGGCTTTTGAACTCCAGGATTGTGTTTTTGGCTTCTGATATCCATCAACACTATGGGCCTTTTGTTCCTTAAGGGTAATGTAACATGTTTGTATTAGAGGTACTTAATGAAATAACCCTGTATTATACATTTGTATTGAGTTGTAGCTTGAATCTGGGGGCCTGGAATAGATTAGGGCATTTCAATGTTAAATTTGCTTCTACTTACGAAATTTTCTACTTATGAAATGGCTGTTGGAACGAATTAATTTTGTAAGTAGAGGTACCACTGTATCTGTTATCCTTGACCATATTATTCTTCAGTCCCATCTCTCTGGGCTACAACTTGGAGGTATGGTTTTGCAGTGTTTCAGGTCCTTTCAGGGAAGAGAAATGGGCCCAGAAGGTGATGCTGAGGAATATTTGTTGACATTTCAGCGCCGTGTTCTTTCAAGTTCCAAAATGCTAGAAAATTGCATCTTTGACCTTAACAGGTGTGGTGTTTAGATTTATCTAATGGTGTAGTGTTGTATTCCAGGTTCATTTCTGCCTTGGAGCTGAAGGATATCATTGGTAGAGAGGTGAACCTAAGTCTCAGATTTGTCTGTTCATTGTGTTAGTTCGTGCAAAATGTAGTTACCATTCCATGTCTCAAGTACCCAACTGCTGACCAAATATGATCCACATAGAGTGAAATGGATAGGTGGGTGACATCAGGCTCTGCATATTGAAATACATGTATCTACAATATAAGCAAGATCAGGGGTCCATGTGATCAGAAACCTTGATTTTTCAAGGTTTTCATGTGGAGCCCTGCCACCAGTTGCATATATGTGCACACATGGATATACCTTTCAAATATATTCAGTATATAGGTTAGCTGATCCCTACTACCATCTACATATTTATTTCACATGTAGAGAAGAATCCTAACACTGTATTTTATGTAAATGTGTGAGGAATGTAAACCGAGGGGGGCAGTATTCATAATAATATTTACATCAGATTTTGTTACTGTGAAATGTTGTACTTCCTTTTTTCCTTTGAATTATTCAGTATTCTTTCACATTATGGCCGGTGACTAACATAGGATGTCCATTCGCTGATTAAATTCTTTCCAGAGTAAAATCCAGTTATGAGCACAACAGTGTATCTCATTGTGAATACTGGTAATATCCCTAATCTATTCCTGTACACTCCGGTTCCCATGGTCAGATGAGATCCTCATCATGGTCCTCCCAGTGTTCCTACAAAATTGATGGAATAGCTTTGACTTTTATAGATGTTTACATTTTCTGGACAGTGCTTGTATAAACATTTTTTTTGTGCAGAAGTGGTCCTCTAGAAAAAGGATTGCAAGTATTCTCTTTGAATGTATTACCCAAAGGAAGATTTCTAATGAAATTTGTTCCATTTTCTGCTTTCGTACACTCTTGACGTTTTTGTGCAGTTAGGCCTTTTAAGCTGATAACAGCTGGGTTTTTAATGTTGTGCTATATAAATTTTAATGGTTTGTATTTTTAACATGTTATATTTTAATTTATAACTGTTTTAACTCTTAAAATTGTTTAATAAATTCTATATTTGTATATTTTAATATTGTTGTACTGTTTTTAAATTGTATTCTTTTATATTTGTTCGCCGCCTTGAGTCCCTATATTGGGAGAAAAGTGGGATATAAGAAAAGAAAATAATAAATAATAATAATCTTGCTGTCAGTAAATCAACCACTGAATGCACTTCTATTCACCATGTTGAGGAGAAGAGATACACATTTAATTGCTATACTCCAGAATAGAGTAGACCCATTAGAATTTACATTAGCATTGACTTGCCATATTCCCATTGAAGCAATGGGGAAATTCTAGTTGGGATTACTTAAGATCTAGATCTTTTTTAATTATTTGTAGAATATTTTCATTCGAGGTCTAGATAAAGACCTCACCAGTGTCAACAGCTCAATATTGTGGCTGTCAAAACCATACTATTTCTGCTGGACTAATTCCCATAATCATTGGATCCTAGATAAGAATTGTAAAATTAATTGTGCAAACACCCTGCAGGCTCAGTAAAATGTGTCTAATTTAGTGACATTTTAAAACACTCTGATAAAGATAGGAAAGAAAGCTGACACAGGGCCTTTGCAGACTGCCAGAAATAGTACAAATTGAGTCCATTTTAACTGCCCTGACTCAGTGCTAGGGAATCATGGGAACTGTAGTTTATTGTAGCACCAGAGCTCTCTGACAGAGAAGGCTCAATGTCTCAGAAAAAAAATACAATTCCCATGATTCCCTAGTACTGAGCCAGGACAGTTAAAGTGGACTCAATTTGCACTATTTCTAGCAGTCTGCAAAATCCCAGTCATTTCAAAACTACAAGCATACAAAGTGACTGTTAGTACTTAATCAAATTACCTTATGAGAATTAAATGTATATATGAAAAAGTAAATATATAGAAACCATAATACCAAAATTATATTGCTAGATTGAAAGGCAGATGGAATTATAGGCCAAAATCTTGCATTGACCTGCATAACTAGAAGGGTGCTAGATTTTCCCCAAACCCTATCTTTTCAGCCAGGCAGATCCCTAACCAAAGAGTTTCCGAGGTATTGCAGATTGGGGTTCTTGAAACATGATGTGTGCAATGCTCTCCTGGTTGTGGGGTGTGTTGAGGACAAACGGCTGGAGAGACCCCTTGCGGTCCTGCTGCAGTGACTGCAAATGTAAATCTCAAAAGTTGTGATCTCATAAATACTGAACAGGATGCCAGTCATTGTGTTTAAAGTGACTCTTCTGATGTTAAATCAGAAAACAAGCCTTTCATCTTATGTATGTAGAACAGATATATTGTATATGATAATTATAAAGAAATAAATATTATTGCATTATACTAACTTAAAGTAAACAATGTTTGTAACTTAAAGTAAACCAGTTGCAGAGCATTTCAGCATTCTTGCACATACAGTAAGGGCTTTACAGGTCACAGTCCTTGAACAAGGTAATGACAAAAGAAGACTAGAAAGAGAAACATCTGCATAGAATTATATTGTATTCACAAATTCCAATCTGTTAGCAAGGTATGAACAAAGAATGGCTTCATGGAGCACTACATATATTAATACAAGAGTCCTCACTACTGCACGTACAACAAAGGAATTTTCTCAGAGAGTTTTGAAGCCAGGAAAACTGTTTTTGGTAAGCTCAAAACTAGCTGACCACTGTAAAGATCAGAAATATGTGTCATTACACCCAAACTCTTGAAAATTTAGGATAAGGAACATGATTTGTATCTTTCTGGATCTTAATACATTTTATCCCACTTTCACAACTATAAATATGTTTTATAACCTGGGCTTTAATAACACTCTGTACTGCATCTGAAGAAGTTGGTTTATATCCCCTAGAGTTCATGCTGAAACAATATCCAGTTAATCTTAAAGGTGCTGCCACATTCCTTTCCCCCCTCCCCCTCCCTTTATCTTTTTTATAATGTTTGCTATAGTGTTTCCTTTGTTTCAGCTTTACCTGAAAGAAACTCAACAGTGGGTTGAGGGAATTTGGTATCTGATGCAAGCTTGCAGAAAATTAATCTTGAAAGATAATTTATCATCCAGATGTATTCTGCAGTGTAGACTATTTTTGCTATTCCTAGATTTCTCTTATCCTTGGTATATTTACACCATAATGCAGTTTGCAAAGATAGCTTATATTCTTTGATTTGTGATTTAATACACAGTAGCTGTTGTCAAATTGTAAGGCAGGATTCGGGACAATCCCAGCATGTTGTTCTCAAGCATCATGCATATACACGACTCTTCATCAGTCTTGCTTGGCTTCAGTCACCAGTGTGAATGACCATACTAACCCTCAGTAAACCAGGAAAAAAGAGACTAATATTTATGTCCAAACTGATATTACTGATTTGTTGTTCCTCTAAATAATTGGGAATAATAAATCAGCTTCAACCCCTGACTTGATAGGGAAGCAACAGACTGAGTAAGGGGTGATGCAGACCGGCGGCCCTGGGCCACCCTGGGAAGTGGAGGATTGGGGCCGAGGCTGCCCCATTCCTCAGCCCCAACCCTCCCTCTTGCCAGCAAATAGGGCACGCTAAGAGCAGCCACACAGCTCTTCTGAGCCCCTTCTGGCGCAGCGTGTCAAGACGCTGCACCGGGAGGATGAATTGACGTTCCATGTGGTGCATAATGGCACGCGGCATCACGACATCC
>CM034701.1:329064652-329079839 GCA_020142125.1 Phrynosoma platyrhinos
TGCTCTTTTGGCTCTGTCAGTTCTAACTGTTGTAAGCAACCATGAGTCCCAGAGTGGGGGGAGGGGAAGCAGGATATAAAAGGTAATAGTAATGGTTGTAGTAATAATACATAGTATATAGGTTGAGTATCCTTATCTGAAATGCTTGGGACCAGAAGTGTTTGGTATTTGGGATCCTTTTTGGATTTTGGAATATCCGCATTTGCATATCCGTATTTTCCGGCATATAAGACGACTGGCTGTATAAGACGACCCCCAACTTTTCCAGTTAAAATATAGAGTTTGGGATATACTCGCCATATAAGATGACCCCTCTTCTAACAGGGGAAAATGAGAAAGTGTTGGGGGGAAGGACTGCCAATATAGTAGGTGATGCATTCTGGGGTATGTACAATTTGCGGCCAAGTAAGTGACCCTCGGCATGTCACACACTCTTAGCCTCAGAGGATAGTAATGGCAACCCCCATTTGAAGAAGCATGCCAAGAAAACCACATGATAAGATTGCCTGAGGGTTGCCATAAGTCGGAAAGGACTTGAAGACACACAAGAACAACAAAAAGTCTGCCATTCTTTCATAGGTAGTACATAGGAATAGGAGCCACCATGGTGTAGTGGTTTGAGTGTTGGACTACCACTCTGGAGACCTGGGTTTGATTCCCCACTCTGCCATGAAACCCACTGGATGAACTTGGACAAGTCACACACTCTCAGCCTCAGGGGAAGGCAATGGCAAACCTCCTCTGAACCAGTCTTGCCAAGAAAACCCCAGGATAGGGCTTCACCTCTTATCCGCTGCTGCTTCATCCTCCTGCCTCACGCCACACTACGCCACCCCTTCCTCCCCCCTCCTCCTCCTCCTCTGACCTGGACTTCCTCTCTTCCTCCTCCTCCCACCTCCCGCCGCGCCACACCTTCTTCCTTCTCTGCCACCCGGTGTATAAGACGACCCCCGACTTTGGAGAAGATTTGCGTGGGTTAAAAAGTAGTCTTATATGCCAGAAAATACAGTACGTACATAAAGATATCTTTTTGGTTAACTCTTGGCCAGTCTCTAATATTCCATTCTTGGGCAAGGTTCTGGAGCATGGTGGCTTCCCAGCTCCATGGGTTTCTGGATGAAACAGATTATCTAGATCAGGGGTCGGCAACATTCTCCTACCTGGGGCCGGTCACTGGTCCCCAGGTCTTCCACCAGGCCAGGCAGGGGGGAATGTTGGCGCGCACACTCATGCGCGCACGCCCCCCGCTGCCCTCACGTGTGCTGCCGCCAACCCCCATCGCACGCCGCCGCCGTGCCACCACCACGCACGTCACAGCTGCCATTTTGTTTTCCAAAATGGCGGTTGCAACTCATTTGCACATGCGCAGTACCAAGCCACGGCTGCCATTTTGGAAAACAAAATGGCGGCTGTGACTCATTTGCGCATGCGCCGAGTCGCGGCTGCCATTTTGTTTTCCATAATGGCGGCTGTGGCTCATTCACACATGTGCAGGAGTACTGCGCATGTGCAAACGAGTCACGGCCACCATTTTGTCAAACAAAATGGCAGTCACGACCGCACAGCAGCGGGGGGGTTGGTGGGGGGCCAGTCGGCGGGGGTCAGCGGGCAGGTGCGGCCCATGGACCGTAGGTTGCCGACCCCTGATCTAGATCCATTTTAATCTGGCTTCAGACCTGTCTTGGGTCACCTTAGTGGATGACCTACACAGTGAGCTAAAGTAACACAGCAACAGCAGGCACAAAAAGGTAATGATAGTTGGGGAAGATCAAAGGAGTGCTGAGGATAAAACAAAAGAAATAGTGGGACTACAAAACTAGCTGAAGAGAACAAGGAAGGTGGGGAAGACACCAGGATCTGCGTGGGTACATGGAAACCTCCTAGGGAGTCTTTCTCAAGAGGAACCTTGCAAGATTCTCTTTCCCATCCAGTGCTTTTTCCTAGTGGAAAGCATCACACCTTGGTGGCAAATAATTTCCAGAGAGAAAGATTTCAGGTTTTTGGAGGCATACTGTGTCCTCTAGTCTCCTTCTATTATTATTACTATTATTATTATTATTATTACGCTTTATTTATAGTGCTGTAGATTTACACAGTGCTGTACATACAGTCAATAAAATAGATAAAAATAGATAAAGCCTGCCAGTGGTGTACATTCTACAAAATAATAAAATAATACATATTAACACAAAGAAGAAAACAAATTAAAAACATCAAATCATCATGCAATGCCTGCGAACAGTTTTCCTGACTAGATTTCCTGGCTTAAGAGTTAGTCTTCCTCTCCTTCCCTACTCTCGGCTGTAATGAAGGTTGGTTCCTTTTAATGTATGTATTTTAAATATGTTTTTAAACTTGTGATATTGTTTAATACTTTTTTAGGGGTGGGTGGGTTCTGGGGTTGTTTAAGATGGGATGGGGATTGTAGCTATGTAAATTTTAAAGTTGTAAGCCACCCTGATTGCTCTGCAAAGGGGTGGGGTAAAAATAACTATTATTATTATTATTATTATTATTATTATTATTATTATTATTATTATACCTTCTACCCATATTATTTTGGGAAACTGTCCCTTTCAGTCATCCACAAGGGTAAGGTTACTGAAAAAGAGTTGACATGGATCTTAAGAGGGTTACCTTAGAGAAGGGGTAGGCAACCTAAGGCCCGGGGGCCGGATGCAACCCCCCAAGACCTTTGGACCGGCCCCAGGCCAGTCCTGCCACTGCCGCCACCTGCCATGATGATATTGATTATTGTTGTTATTATTTGTTCTTGGGGGTTTTTTTTAGCAAAATCTCCACAGGGATTTTGGCATGGCTTTTCTAGGGCTGAGAGAGTGTGCATGCATATTTTTTTAATGTTTATTTTATTTTTATTTATTTATTTATTTTTGGTCCTTCGGCCCCCCAATTGTCTGAGGGACAGCAACCCGGACCCCGGCTCAAAAAGGTTGCCTACCCCTGCCTTAGAGAAAGGATGTAGGAAGAGAGACTTACTTGAGAGTCCAAGAGAGTACTTTCAGTAGTCCTTTGACAGAGGAAGCAGCATGGTTGGCCATAGTTTGTTGTTTTCCAAACATGACAATCTGTGGTTAGTGGAAACTGAGAAAAGCTTCTGAATGCCTCCTTATCAGCACTGAAGGAGAAAAGAACAGGGAACACGTGAGCTTGCTGACATTTGTTCATGCTATGCTTACCTGGAGCTTGGGAACACTACTTTTTGGACTACCATCTCCTGGATTCTACCAGGCAGAAGAGACAACTTGCATGAGTTTTATAATTGTAAATCATTGTTTACCATTATCCAAGCTGTGAAAATGAAATATATGTGTAGATGAATTGTTTGCTGAATTGTACTCTCAAGCTCATGTTAAGTCAAAGCTACCCCAGTTTTTATTTGTTTATTTTAGAAAGTTTATAATGTACATTTATGAAAAGGAAGACACATAGGCCAACCTTTTAAATACAGTCACCCCTCCATTTTCACGGACTTGGAGTCCGTGTCCCTTGCCCATTTGCAGGTGGCAAATGGAGGGGGACAAAATGGGGTGTGAGCCCAAGGGCATACTCCACCATTCAAGCCATTGGGGCTTGAATATTAGCAATTTTACATTTTTGCAGGGGGGGGAATGCAAAAACAGAGGGGCGACTGTAACATTAATGTCTAGCTTGAAAGTAGCTGTAAATTGATTATATATGTATGTTCAAAAATATCAGGCTAATACTAATGACCATTTAAACAATTTTTCTTCCCCTTGTAGTTCTGTTGCTTGAGAAGATAGAGAATGATGATATCGATAACAAAACTTTGAAGATTACAGACTTTGGCTTGGCTAGAGAGTGGCACAGAACAACTAAAATGAGTGCAGCAGGAACTTATGCATGGATGGCTCCCGAAGTTATCAAGTCATCCATGTTTTCTAAAGGAAGTGATATCTGGAGGTAAATATTTTTCAGCGTTTTGTCTTGTTCTCTTTAGGTAAATCAAATTTGAGGAAATCTTAGGTTGCATAGTTCTCCAGATTAACATATCTGATTAATAGACATGATTAATGGTCAAATAAATACTATTTTTAGTTGGTGGAAGGGGATTTTTCAATGGTTAAATGCTTTATTTTATTCATTTACTATGTTTGGTATGTTGCTTTTCAGATATTATGGTTTATTATTGGGTCATTGTTTTCAGTCAAGCAGTTCTTTTTGCTGGCACTGCTTGTTCTGTAGAAATGATAGCAGTGGCTCCCATCCTTTCAAACAACTGGATACATTTAGAGATAGTAAGGTGCATTTAGTCCACTATCCAGCCTCTCTTGCCAGTGGTAGGAAGGCTCAGGAAGGTAAGGAAGATGTTTTGCAGAGTATTCTTAGTCTAGTAGTCATTCCTGCTACCAGGAGCACTTCATGTTGGTTAACTAAAGATATTCATGATTTGTGATAATCAGATTCTTATGTTTTAATTACGAAGTTCAGAATGTTTTAAGAAACTTGAGAATGACTGACAGGGATGTGTAGACTCTTGCAATAAAAGAAAATTAAAATTTTGTACCAAGAGGACTTCCTTCCGCTGCTTATATGCATAATAGAAACTAAGTAATTTTGCTTAATTTCTTGAGTTATGCATAATTTATTCTGAATTGTATTAACAGTTTACATTCTTTGCTCTGACTCTGCTAGTCATATTGCGCTGGTTTGGATGCAATGCTAAACCATAGTTATGAGAATGAATCTTTGTGTGTCTCAGGGTTGCCAGTTCCTCACTTCCTTTTGGGTGGCTGTGAAGCACAGGCCAAAAGCTTTTGCTTTCCTTACAGGTCAACCACAGTTCTCTGTATTTTGCAAGGCCAGATAGATTATGGTTAATCTTAGTTATGGTTGGTAAAAAGTAAACAATCTAGCTTGGAACTATATGAAGATTTGCCCAAAGATAGGGGCGGGAATTTTGCAGCCCTCTAGGTTGTTGTTGTTTTTTTTTACTGCAACTCCCAACATTCCTTGCCATTGTCTTAGCTGCCTAGGGCTAATGTGAGATATCTGGTAGGTTCACTTTTCACTTTAGAGTTTAGATCAGTGGTCCCCAGACTTTTTTTGGCTACTCCTTTCCTCTTGTGTGGTAACCCTAGCATCCCCCAACACCTATTCTAGATGAGGAGGACAGAGGCTGCCCTTCACAGCCGCTGTCACTTTGTGCAGCAGCCTACCAGCCAGTGGTGTCCATCTCAGCTACATCCAGGTTGCCACCATCTTTTCCTCAGCCTCAGCCTCAGCCTCTCATGAGTGAATATGGCAGTGGCAGCGGCTAAGACCTGCTCTTCCCTCTTGCTAATACCAGCCATGCAACAAAAAGAAGTCCGGCTGGCCAGCTGCTCTGTTACTGCTCCCAGGTGCAAAGGGAGCAGTAACTGAGCAGCTGGCTGAGTAGCAACCAAGAAATCTCTCACCTGCACCAGCCTTTGCCCCCAAGGCCTGCATGGGCAAGAGTAATTTTTCAGTCACTGCTAAGCCACTTGTTTGGTTGCTGCTCCTAAGTTAAGCAAGAACAAAGGGAGAAACTTCTCCATGGCAAGGAATCACTCTCAGTCCCTCTTCAGCAAGAAGAAGAGGGGCCCGGGTGGTGTGTGTATAGGAGATTTACAGAGGCCACATGCTTTGGACTGGAGATTGGCATGGACTGGAGAAGGGAGAGATTTTAACTACAGGAGCTCTCCGAGGTCAAGGACTCTTTCCAAGAATTGACCCCAGATCCTCCCCAGAGATATGCCTTCTCACACAGTTTCAAGTTGTGTCCCTGAAAACATTATTTCTTGAGTTAGTTTTTCTCTCAGGCTGTCCAACCAAAGAAATCAGGAGCAATAGCATAGCTCCAACCTGCCAGCCAAGTCCTAGCAAATCTACAGGTTCTTTTTTGCTGCTGCTTCTCTACCACACCATGTGCTCCAACTCCTCAATTAGTCTGTCCCAAAATGGCATTGCTACGAGCCACAGAAGCAATGCCTTGTGCCCAAGAGTTTCTCAACCACCACCACCACCACCACTAGCAAAAGGCACAACTAAGGGAGTGAGCTTGTGGGGGTGAGCTCAGAGCAGGAGATGCCACCACATGAAGTGATCACTGAGGCTGCATGGTGTTTTTAAGGGACTCTGAAAAGAGAAGTTTCATGCAGCACTCACCCGCACCTTGGTCCTAAAGGCCATTGGTTCCCCTTGTCTTTCTTGTGCATTAATACTTTGAAAGAAGCCCCCCCCGCCTCCTTTTCCCTCAGCACCCCCCTGGATCTTTCCACTGCTGCCAAGGGGAAAGTACCATCCGCTCTGGAAATCAGTGATTTAAATTTATTTTATTTTATTTCTAAGCTGTTTTTTTCCTGAAAGGGACCCAAGGCGGCTCATTGAATAGATGATGATGCACTGAATTTTAGTTAATCTCAGTCAGAAGCTTCTCATCACTTTACAGCCACCACAAAGGAAGAAAAGGGAGGAGTAATTCAAGCCAAAGCTCAAACAGACACATTTTTGTAGTGCTACTATGGGCTTATGAGACTTTAGTAAGCATTTTCCACACATTTTCAGGCATATATTTACAGCTACAAGGGCTGTAGACAGAAGTTAACCGAGAAAGGTAACTTTATTTTATTTACTTAAATAAAATAGAGCTTAAAATAAAATAAAGCTTATCAATTACAGTATCAATTATCGGCTTCATTATACTTCTGATAAGCAGCTCTGATAATCAGTTTCCTTTGTAGTATAATGCAGTAGTTTTCTTTAAGGAGCCAAATATTTGTTCTTTTACTTTGGTATTCCATTCTGCAATCTTTTTAAAAAATGAGCCAGAAATACTAGACAGTGATACATGTTGATAGAACATTCCTTTATATTCTTCATCTGAAGAAATAGACCAAGTATATGAAAGGTCATGTTACAACTTCTTTCACACAGTTAATCTCAAAGTTGCAGCAAGATCCCTTTGCATATTGGTATTCCAGACTAACATGGCTATGGCTCTGAATTCCTTGATATTGTTATGTTTTCATTTAGCTGGAGAGAAATCCCTTCATTTCAATTGTACTTAAACTAAGCATGCTTAGCATTGTGTCCATAGTTGTATACTACTCTTCTAGATTACTGTCGATAAAATTTCAGTGTATTTGTGGTGGGGAGGATAACTTGACATGTTGTCTCTAAAAAGCCTAATTGTAGCTCTGTTAATATCTGTTGTTGTTAGGTTGTTTGAGAGTGACATTCTTTTGAAGCTTACTAGAATACTAGCTTATCTTTAGCTTCTTCAAGATTTCTTTTCTTTGCCTATTATCTTGCATGCTTTTTTATGTTACAAAAGTATACAAAGATGGACTTCTAGCACTGTTTTTTGTTTTGAAAGGCCTGTAATGAAAAAATTGGCTGTATGGTATTTGCCTGCGTTATTCTCAAGGCCTGTTTTCTAGATAAATTCTGTCAGTGCCAGCCCATGAAAGGGTCCCTCCACACTCACCCATGCATATGCTACATAACAAAACATTTTTCTCACCCTCCATACCATACAGCAGCACATCCATCAAGGGTGGGGAATCTTTTTCAGCCCAAGGGATGAACTGAATTCCAAACAAATTTAAGGGGACAGCATTCCAATGGTGGGTATGATCAAGGACAAAAGGACGGGAAACACCAGCATATTTTTGCTTCAAGGTTTTATAGCCAGAGGCATTTCAAGTTTTTAGAATGGGTAAAGAACCCATACAAATGCTGGGGAACCATCAAAGAATGGTATCATGGAAGATCAGTGGGCTAAGTCAGTCTCAGGTCAGAAGCAGACCCTCAGGACATCACCAAGAGTCCTCAGTTTGGTAGTCACCTCTGGGTGCCAGGCATAGGTTCAAATTGTCCAGTTTTCATGGCCTTGGTGCTAGGCAGGAGATAAGATTGCATGCAAACCTCCGGTCAGTCAAGTGTTGCAATTTGCAAAGACACTGAATTTCCAAGCAGGAAAATATCTTCTGTCTTTCTGTGTTTGAATGACAAACTGGAGCTTGCTACTTAACACATAATTGACATCACTAGCCCTGACCTCATTACATCAACAGGGCAGCATCCCTAGGTTTTGCGTCAGAAATCTCAGGTCCTGCAACTATCTTGACCTGGCAATCCTAGTCATATGTTCTCTGCTCCTGACATATAAATGGAGGCTTCCATGCATTTTGTATATCCTTATTTACCAGTACCTTAGTGAAGAAAAGAAGGTGGGGGAGAGGGATACATATACCTGCCAATTCTTGTGATGACCTAATGTGATGCTTGTGCCCATGTGTGTAGGCTTAGGAGTGGTTCTGCATTAGATAATACGTTCAGTGTTGTCTTTGTACATAATGCTTTAGACCACTAACATTTCCCAGTGCTAGTGGTCTGGGATAAACAGCTTGTTCTTTATTTTGCTCTCTTACCTTCACATCAATTCATGTTGATGTGGATTGATTTGCTGGGATGCACAACTGATGGAATCCTTCTCCCTGACAACTAACACCCTCAGATGTATTTTACAGTATGGGTTCTATGCAAGTTACATGTTATTTTACATTATGAGATCAGTACTCATCCTGTGACAAAATTAATAAAATGTTGTTTTTGAGGCTCAAGAATTATTTAGTAGAATGGGATTACTATAATAAACTACAAATTAAATAATGTTTTAAATGAAACTGTATTTTATTGCAATGAACTTCTCATTGGGCTATGTCATTTTATGTTACTCAGGTTTAAAAGCAAGGTGGGAATTGTGGAAGAACAGGAATTATTCAGTATCTTCTTCTGAGTAGTTTTCTCTGGACTTTCCTGCATGATACAGGCTTCTGGAAGCAAACATGCTAAAAGCATTTGTTCTTCATGACTTTTCTTTGCCTATGTGGATTTCTTCCAAATAACATACCTGTGGTCATCATGACACATTTCATTTTGCTAGAAGCATGCATAGTGCTAATCATTACAACCAGTGCTAGAAGGATAGGCAGTGTTGTGATGTAATAGTCTTTGTCATAGTATTTTTGAATGCTTTGTTTTCTGTGTCAGAGTATTTTCTAGACAGGGCTACTGCCCTTTTCTGCTCGTCAATAAGCCATTTGTCAACATTAAACACATAAAACTTTTTTGAAAAATTTATTTATAGTTATGGCGTATTGCTGTGGGAACTACTTACGGGAGAAGTTCCTTATCGTGGCATTGATGGTCTTGCAGTTGCTTACGGTGTTGCTGTCAATAAGCTTACTTTGCCCATTCCATCCACCTGTCCTGAACCATTTGCTAAACTAATGAAAGGTACTTGTGCTGCTTATTAAAACAGTTGCTATAAGATTACTTGCATGTTGTCTGTAATATGTGTAAATTTTTAGTTTCAGCATTACATTTGGTATTAACTACTGTTTAGGTACAGAAAAAGATAATTCCTCATTTCATTGCAATTCTATACTAAAAATATTTTAACACAATCAACACAGGAACATATGGGCTGCTCTTAAAGCTATGTTCATACTTGGAAGTGCTTGCTTGCTTATTTAGTCAGTAAGCCATAGTCTGACTTTTCTCCAGCAGAAGTTCAAAATAGTCACCTAGCCTTACAGTCTGTGCTGTAGCTTAGGTTTTAGAGGTGATGATTTTTCTAATGTCACTCAGTTAATTGCAAGGCTGAGTAAGTATTTGAGTGGGATTTCACTGTCTAATCCCAATGTTTTAGCCAAAGTACCACATTTCTACCTTTATAGCAATACCTAATCTTCAAAATAAATCCATAAAAGTGACAATCAGATAAGGAAAAATATGAGCGCCTTCACAATCAGAGTTAATCAATTGATTAAAAGTGACTTAAAAAGCAGCCTTGCCGATTGTTGATGTAGGTGGCTTTGCTGGTTATACCGCAGGATTAAATCAAGGGAAAAGACTATTTTGTTTTTTTAAGTTTTCCGGTGCTATCCTTTATCTCAGGAACAGTTTGTATTTTGACTTGTAATGAGGTGGGGCCTAGGATCTCACATAGCCACCATTGTCCATAATCAAGTGTGACCGTCCATAAACTATGGATGTGATCACAGATCACCATATGTAATCTGCTTGCTTTTTCTTCACTCCTTTTGCAAAGTGAATGAATGTGTCACAATATGGAGACATAAATGGATCCATGTGCACGCTTGAGTTACAGGCTACTTTTCATGCATAGCACCCATATACTGCCAAGCTTGTAACCCTCTCTATATAGGAGATTTTCCCACTTAACATGAACTGAACCAGAACCTACTGAAAAAATATTTGGTGTTTTAATGATTAAAAATAATGTATTTTTTTCAGAATCATTTTTATATGGTTAATAATTTCATAAACTGGATTAGAAACAAGTATTCCTCTACATTTCTGACTAATGTAACTGATGAATTTTAGAGTGCTGGGCACAGGATCCTCATATTCGACCTTCGTTCACCTTGATTCTTGAACAGCTTACTGCCATTGAAGGAGCTGTTATGACTGAGATGCCTCAGGAATCTTTTCATTCCATGCAAGATGACTGGAAACTGGAAATCCAACAAATATTTGATGAACTGCGGACTAAGGAAAAAGTGAGTGGATGCTAAAGGAAGGACAGTAATATGAGGTGTGGACATAATTTTAAAATACAGTGGGATAATAATTGGAGATTTGAATTGCTTGATGAAAACTGTAACTATGTAATTCTTTTAAATTGTTTTTCATCTCTTATTCACTGTTGTCTTTATGTTATTGGTTAGAATACAGTGGACCCTTCCCATCTACAAGGGTTTGTTTCTGGGGTCAGGGCTGTGGATGGGGAAAAAATGATAATTGCACCCCATATTATTCAGTGGGCATTGAAAACTGAAATAAAAAGTATTAACCAAAAAAATAAATAAATCAGTGAGCAGTGATGTGTGTGCTTTCACGTCAATGTGTCCATGTGCACTTACTACCATTGAATAATATAGACCAGGGGTAGGCAACCTTTCCCCTTTAAGGGCCGAGGGACTTCAGCTCCCAGAATCCCAGGAGCTATTGGCCAACATGGGACTATTGGCCAACAAGGCTGAGGCTTCTGGGAGCTGAAGTCCCTCGGCCCTTAAAGGGGAAAGGTTGCCTACCCCTGATATAGACCATGGCAATCCATGCAGATTGCTAGTCCGGTGATGCCATGAGCCAGCCCACTGTAATAGATTCAACGTTCTTGTATATTCTGGCTCCAATGTAATATACTCTGAGAATTATTGAGATTGCATGTCTTGGATTAATATGTATAGTGTGCCATGAAGCCATTGTCCTTGTTCATTAAGTCATTAATGAAGTGGAATTTGTAAATATAATTCAATTCAGCAGTTTCTCTGTGTGTTCTTCCTTTGTAATTTCTTTTTTCATGGACCACAGCCTTCTTTGTCCAGGAAGGTTGAAATGTTCTGCAACTGGTTTTGGTTTTAATGTCAGATTTATGTCTGTTGATAATGTAGTCTCCTGCATAGAGACTGTCTTGTTTGTCCAATATAGAGTGTAGAGGGGCATTTCTGGCATAGGCTGGCATATATCACATTGGAGGAAGAACAAGTAATTCTGTCATTGTGGGTGACGTTATTGAGCCTTGTAATATTGCTCCCTAGTAGGTGTAGAAGCAAAGTTGGCATCTGGGTTTGTGTCAGGGTCTTGTACCTGTATTACCATCCATATTATGAGACCTGTTCAAGATTTGTAGGCTGTCTGTAGGCTAGCCTCCCAGACCTTGTGATAGGACTGTGTTATTCTACAGAACTGGTTGTAGCTCACTGATGATGTGTTTTAGTGGTCTCAGTTGGAGATAGTAGGTGACCACTAGGTATGTGCTGACATTCTGAGTTTTTTTGTCTGCCTTGCAGTAGATTGTTTGTAGGCACTAATCTTTTCTTGCTAATTTGTTTCTTCAGCTCCTTAGTGGTGCATATTGTATCTTGATAAATGCCTGTTGTAAACCCAAGAGTTTTAAGTCTGTTTTGTGGGTCTCAGCAGATGTGGTTGCATTGGATGACTTAGGGCCTAAGCAGACTGCCAGAAATAGTGCACATTAAATTGAGGCACTGCCCTGGCTCAGTGTTAGGGAATCATGGGAATTGTATTTTTTTCTGAGACATTGAGCCTTCTCTGTCAGAGAGCTCTGGTGCCACAATAAATTACAGTTCCCATGATTCCCTAGCACTGAGCCAGGGCAGTGCCTCAATTTAATGTGCACTATTTCTGGCAGTCTGCTTAGGCCCTTAGTTGTAAAAAACAGATTTGGTAGTGTATTGTATGTGTAGTGATTTGTGGTAGCAAACAGTAGAAGCTCAGTAAGCTACCACTCAGGTGGACTTCCATTAGCTGTATAAAAATCTATTCAAGAGAGGATGGGGTGCTCTTGGGATACTGACATGCCAATTAGGTTTTTGTTAACAGAGGCCCTTTCACATTACTTGTATTATAGCTCTACAATTCCACTTTAACTGTCATGGCTGTGGAATTCTGGGTTTAAAGTTTAGGAAGAGCATTTAGAATTCACAGCCAGAGAGCTCTAGTGCCTCACCAAATCCCAAGATTTCATAGATTGTTGTTGTCATGGCAATTAAAGTAAAATATAGCAAAAGAGACCTCAGTGTGGTATTGAAAGCTGACACTCTTCTCCTTCTCTATAACAGTGGTTCTCAGTTTTTGATCTTCCAGATGTTTTGCACTTCACCTCAGAGATTCCAACCATCATGGCTAATTGTCAGAGATTCTGAGTAGAAATCCTAAACATCTGTAGAACTAAAGGCAATGAACTATTGTTCTGACATCTAGAGAGAGAATCATGTCCATCTGATAAAATAATGACTTAGAGACAAATTTTGGAACTCTTTATAGAGGTTGATATGAATACCAAATGGTGAGAGACGTAATTGTGTCAAAGTTTTTCTGTATTGTTCTTGATTCTACAAAGCCTAATCAAAGTCTTTAAAAGCCTCATTATTAGTCAGATTCTGGTCAGGAGTGGAATTGTGTGTGTTTGTGTATGTTTGTATGTGTTCAGAGTGGATATTCTATTTTCTTTTTATTTGTAAAGCTGCAGGGTCTGCTATTCATAAAGACTCAGCATATCTTTCATCATAAGGCAGATGTCCTAACCAGTATTTCTATAACTATTCTTAGGAGCTGAGGTCACGAGAAGAAGAGTTAACTAGAGCTGCTCTTCATCAGAAGTCTCAGGAAGAATTGCTGAAACGGCGTGAGCAACAGCTAGCAGAACGGGAGATTGATGTGTTGGAACGAGAACTAAATATTTTGATATTCCAGTTAAATCAAGAGAAGCCCAATGTGAAGAAAAGAAAGGGAAAATTTAAAAAAAGTAGATTAAAACTTAAGGATGGACACAGAATTAGTCTGCCTTCAGGTTTGCTTTCTTTTCTCCCTTTGTCTCTTCTGCAGATTTATTTTGCTTTGTCCTTGACTGATCCACAGGTCATATAAAATCCATAATTTTGGCCACAAAATCTGCTCTCAACATATACATGAGGTCAACTTATAGTTGAGTATATACAGTAATTAAAAAATTAGCATCAAAGCATACAAAAAGTTAAAACATAACTAAAACACACACTCCATCCATATAAAACCACCCTGTCACAATTATCTTTAAAAAGCCTGTCTAAATAAAAACGTTTTTGCTTGCTATCGAAAGGTCAGCAGGAAGGGGCCAGCCTAGCCTCCCATCGATGGGAGTTCCAGAGTTTGGGACCAGCCACTGAGACGGCTCTCTCTCATATCCTCACTAAGCAAGGCTGGGAGGGTAGCACGACTGAGAGAAAGCCTTGTCCTGAAGATCTTAGGGCTCTAGCAGGTTCATATGGGGAGATGCAGCCTCTCAAATAGTCTGGCCCTAAGGGGCTTTATGGGTCATTACCAGCACTTTGAATTGTGCCTGGAAATGAACCAGTAGCCAGTGAAGCTGTTTCAACAAGGGAGTTATATGCTCCTTATAACTGGAGCATTCTAGCTGCAGCATTTTGGGCCCACTGAAGTTTCTGAACAGTTTCCAAAGAAAGCATTACAGCACTCTTAACGGGATGTAATCAAAGCATATGTCACTATAGCCAGTTCTGACATATCAAGAAACGGGGGCAGATAGCGCACTATTTTAGCTGTACAGATGCACTCCTGGCCACTGCTGGCCACACCTGGGCATCCAGGCTCAGAGTTGAGTCCATGGGAACACCCAAGCTTCGAGACTGCTATTTCATGGGGAGTGTAACCCATCCAGCCCAGGCAAGGTCCCTATTCCCTGATCTGCTTTATGACTGACCAGAAGCACCTCTTTCTTTTCTGGATTAAGTTTCAATTTGTTTGCCCTCATCCAGTCCATTATTGACATCAGACATTGGTTCAGTACAAAGATACCTTCCTTGGAATCATATGGAAGGGAGTGATAGAGTTGGGTGTCATCTGCATGTTGGTGACACTGCATCCCAAAGCTCTGAATGACCTCCTCCAGTGGTTTGATGTAGCTGTTAAATAACATGGGGGACAAAACAGAACCCAAAGGGACCCGCATATGCCAGCAGCCAAGGAGTTGAACAGGAGTTGCCTCAACACCATCTTCTGAGTCTGCCCCTCCATGAAAGATTGGAACCATTGCATAACAATGCCCCTAAATCCCATCCCAAAGAAATGGCCCAGAAAGATACCATAGTCAGTGGTATTGAAAGCTGCCAAGAGGTCCAGCAGGACCAAGAGGGACACATTCCCCCTGTTCAATTCCCTGCGTATGTCATCCATTCCATAGCCAGGTCTGAAGCCAGATTGAAATATAGGTATGCCTCCTCTATTAGCAGACTGTTTTAACTTAAGGATCAATTAAGTCTGTCTCTCTGTCACTTAATGGCAAATGAGAATATAAATACAAGCCAAATCAGACAACACTGCACCAAAATTGCCTCTCATGTTCACTTCTGGCTATGATGAAATCAGCTTAACTCTTTTCTTGTTTTTATTTATTTATTATTCAGGTTACTTATATCCTATGCTATAGCTCCAAAGAGCTCTCAAAGCAGTTTGCAAACAATTCTTTTTTTAAAAAATTAAATAAATTATAAACAAATAAATAATCCATAGAAAGCAAGAAGAAAAAACTGAAAAGGATTGGGAGATAGTAAGGAATTATTGTGGTAGACGA
>CM034701.1:329079939-329109869 GCA_020142125.1 Phrynosoma platyrhinos
GCTTTGCTTTGCTTTGCTTTGCTTTAGCACTAGAGTTGACTCTTGTCAGTGTGGATTGCAGCAGTTCAGTTGGAATTTCATCTGTTCATGGTGATTTGTTTTTTGCTATTTCTCTTATTGCAGTTTACACCTCACTTTTTAGAATTTGGGGTTCATCCTCATATGACTCTCATCCCATGCATCCTTCATTTTGTCATATCTTTTATATAATTCTTTTGTGTATTGCATCCAACGTCTTT
Source organism: Phrynosoma platyrhinos (assembly GCA_020142125.1). NCBI lineage: Eukaryota > Metazoa > Chordata > Lepidosauria > Squamata > Phrynosomatidae > Phrynosoma > Phrynosoma platyrhinos. The sequence continues at coordinate 329,080,179 of CM034701.1, forward strand.
TTATTCCCTCCTGGTCTTGAATTATGTTATTTTTATTGTCATAGATTGTCCCAGTCCTTGGTTTGAATTTTCCTTTGTTTTCCCAGATTTTGTGAAATAGCTCTCTTGTTCTTCCCTTTTTTCCCTCCCTTTTTTCATATTAACGTGAGCTATTTACTCATTCCTTATCCATCTTTCTCAGAAGTTCTGCTAGTAACCTGAAAACATATCCAGGGATAGCCATGTTAGCCATATGGCAAAGTACAATAACTTCCAAAATCTACAAAACAACAATACCTTCATTGGGCCAACCAAAATGCCTAAAATACTTTATGCAAACTTTCAGAGCTCCACTGACTTCTTCATCAGGCAAAGATGTTAAAAATCATATAGGCTTGCATCATGTATTCTGTGCATTTTGATTAATAAAGGTATTGCTGTTTTGTGGATTCTGGATGTTATTGTACTTTGCCAGTAACCTCTTCACCTTTTATGCTTGGTTTTTATTCATAACGTATAAAACTGAACAATCTGTGAAGACTGAATTGAAATCACTTCAACCAATTTTTAAGTGCCATGTAGTGTGGTAGTTGATTACATAACTATTAAAGACAGCATTGTGCAACGCTCTGGTAGTATTCTTGCAGACTGGGTGTGGAGATAATCATGTTCAGATTCACAGTCAACTGTCTCGCTGGGGTAATAAAGTTATTATGAGGCAAAGAAATAATTCCAAAGGACACTTACTAGGGAATAAGTCCATTTAACTTAATGGGTTTTATTCCCTAATAAACCTGAATAGGATTGTGCCATAGTACCTTGAGCTTATTAAAGACAGAGCAGGGGTGTGGGTATAACAGATTATTAATTCTTATGCTCTGCTTCTGCTACATTTAAAACAAAGTTCAAAATTTGATTATTAGCATATACATCTGCATTGTATGTAATAGTCTTCAGTATTTTTTTAAAAAGAAACATTGAAGTGTAACTTATTATTTTATTTGTTACAGATTTTCAGCATAAAATAACAGTTCAAGCTTCCCCGAATCTAGATAAGCGAAGAAGTTTAAACAGTAACAGCTCTAGTCCACCAAGCAGTCCCCCAATAATTCCCCGTCTTCGAGCTATCCAGTGTAAGTCTAAATGAGTTTTTCTCATTTCTGTTAATTTTAAATGATACTACTTTGTTAATTTTGCAGTATATTTTTATATGACTAAAGCTGCAGTTCTTGAGCATAATGGGACTTATGTCCAAGTAAACATGCACAAAATTGTGATATGAAATGCTGTTTAGAATTGGTGAAGGTAAAAAAAAAAAGTGCCTTCAGAAGCATTGAATAAAGTGGTAAAAGAAAAGAAACAGGAAAAATCAAGATTGTTCCAATAAATTTCAAAATTATTATACAAATTTTCAGTTTTAAGAGCACTCTGTGGTTAATCAGACTTAATTCTGGTACTGATAAATTTTTAACTGTGTCCAAGGTATGATTTAAGCATCACATTAATGTGTGGTTGGAACTTCCAGTCCAAACTGGTTTGTAGTGGCCTTTCTTTATTTATTTTCCACCTATTTGTCACTTCTATCTGTGGTTTGTTAAGTAAGACTGTAGTTTGACATGATTCTCTGAACTGAGGCCTAAATGGACTGTGGTAGGAAAGTGAATTTACACAGAAGAGAGGAAAAACAGCAAAAGCTAGTGTATGATCTGATTCTGGTCCCTTAACCACTGTTCTGAGAGATGTCCACATGTACCTTACAGAGTCTATCCAGGTAAATCATATTATTTTTGTGAGCCAAGAGTGTATTGTTGGTCTCTCTGAGTAGTGTAAGAGGATGATCAAGCATGTGTTTATTACAGCTGAGCTCAGGAATGGAAGTCAGTAAACCAAGTGGAACAGAGTTAGTAACAAGGCAAGAATCAGTTGTTGTTGTTGTTGTTGTTGTTAAAAGAGGTATTAATCTAAAATTGTATAAAAGAACAAGTTACTTCTTGTTACCTATTGTATATAAAGCTTAGATGCTATGCTGTGTGAAAATTTCTGAATCTAACACATGGAATTGTCTTCAACTGAAAAAGGTGGGCAAAAATGCCAGTGTATTTATGTCATGGGCATATGTGGTTGATGTAGGATTATGTTTGTTGATTTGGAAATTAGGAAATTATTTCTACAGTGGTTTACATTGCACTTTGTCAGCCCAAGACATAGTCTAGTATTCAAGAGTTCTGTTTCTAAAATTTGAAGTTCACAGTCAGTGCACAGAGGTGATGCCGGCCTTCTCTCTTCATTGTTCAAGTAGGTGATACTTAAAATTGTACTACTTCAACATATGAAGTGTCCATGTACATAGCATGGCTAGTAGTTTTTACAGATGTAAACTCCATGATTTTACCTAATCTCTTCTGTAAATTTGTACAGCTATACCTTAGTTAACAAAGTAGATGTATTCCTTCTTCTGAGTATTTCTTGCTTAACAAAACCTTATTAAATTCACAGGGTCACACCATAAGTTGACAGGTGACTTGAAGGCACATACACACACATGCCTGTAATGTATATGCCTCTATATTGCAATGTACAGCCATATAATCTCTTGCTTAATTGAATTACTGTTTTTATTATATTTTAAAGGAATAAAAAAAGATTCCAAAAATAGTATTGAAAAGAATGGTAAATGTTTGTGCAGTGATAAACAGAATACAACCTGAAGTTTCTGGAGACAGGATGAGAGAGAGAGAGGAGATTGTTACATTCAATTTATTTCTAAGTGTTTTCCCATTGCATTCAGTTCTTAGTGCTGGTTAATTATTCAGTGTCTACTCTTTGAGAATAATAAATTATCACTCTTGTTTCCCAGAACTGGAAGGGACTATTGTCTGTCAATCTGGATGTCTTGTAAACAAAAGACTATTTTCTTCTGTTTGAACACAATTTTCTTAATCCTTTGTTCCTATTATCTTCTGTTCTTTCAGAACTGATAACAGTGAAGGAGAGATTCTTACAGACATTAATACGTGTGTTTATTTGGGTGAAGCTGAAATTCCTTTCTTACTCAAGCAGTACATTTTCTCCCCTCACCTAGTTTGGACAGAAGTGCAATGGCATATTGAGAGGAACAAACGTCTCTTCAATGCAACCAAAAATTTAAATACTAATGTATTTTTGCCTTTGTCAAGAATCTTCTGTAGACATAATAGATCTGTCACTTCATCTTTTAACAAAATAATTGAAAGGCTTACAAAAATATGTCTCCTCATGCAAGTTTTAACTGTTAGTTATAGTTTAAATCAGGTGTTACTAATTTTTTATTGTAAAGATCATTACCAACCTAGCATTAAGATGTAGTGATAGCACCAAATATGTTAAGTTTTAAAAGAAGATTGGACAAGCTATTAATTTTTGAAAAAAAATATTTTTACTAGTTTACTTCTAATAGCAACACAAAATAGCAATAAGAAGTGATAAACTGAAATATACCATCACATGACAAAGCTGCCCCGATTGCTCTGCAGAGGGGCGGGATATAAATCAATATTATTATTATTATTATTATTATTAAACCCTATCAAAGATAGAAATAATTTTCCATCACAGTATAAATACTTCTTTCCTTTTCCCCCTCCAATTAATAATCCCGAATCTTCATTTTCCAAAATGTAAAATTATCAAGGTTCCCATAACAAAATTTCCCAATATTTGTGCTGAAACCTGTGTAATCTTGGGATATTAAATGTATTATTTTTAAAAGTAAAGGTGGTGTAGTGGTTTGAACATTGGATGCTCTGGAGACCAGGTTTCAAATTCCTGCTCAGGCATGGAAACCTTGGGCATGTCCACTCTCTTGCACAGACTCAAAAGGAAACCAAAGTCAAACTATCTTCTGAACAAATCTGGTCTGGAAAATCCCATTCACCTTAGGGTCATCATAAGTTGGAAACAACTTGAAGGTACACAACAATAACTATGAATGGCTGCCGTATGTGAGTAAATACGTCTGCCAGAATTTATCTTCTAAGAACTTTAAACTGTTGATTTTTCATTTAATGCCAGATTGCACAACCTTCTCCCCTATGTAAAGAAACCCATTTCCTCATCATGTCCCCCCTAGCTATAACCATTCATGCCACCGAATAATAAAATAAATACCAGACGTTGATGGTGCAAATGTTCATTGTTACTTAAAAGATGGGTACTAATAATAGTCTGCCATCTATATGCTAGGATATGATTTTACCTATTACATTTGATATCTGTCCCTCCCAGATCTTTTATTGTGAGGCAATATATGTGAATTATTTCGGGGAACAGATCACTTCATCTCCAACAGGAAGATTTTTTTAAAATTAATTAATGACAGTCAAGAAGTTATAAAATATCAGTTATATACTGTTTTCTATATATCCAAGAGGCTGAAGTGGCTTTAATTGCTACTAGTTACTTTAATAGTCATTTTAGCAGACAAGCTATTACTGATATAATGGCTATATATGAACCCCATATCTGTCCTTGAATGCCAGTTGCTGGGGAACAGAAGTGAGAGATAACTATTTTCATATTGCTTTCTGTTCCTAGGGTGCATTTAAGGTCTCTTTACATTGGGATGTCTGGTTATGAACACTTTCGCTGTACTAGAGTTGATACAATACCAAGCTGGAGTACATCTTGGTATTTTCATCTGTATTCTCTAATTGTTTCTCCAGTGATGTCCAAAACTGACCCCAATGCAGCTAATGGGCAAAGAAACAGTATATATGTGTACCATCAAGAAGTAGATATCACAAATGAATATGAACTTCCCAGTGGGGTTAAGAAAAAAGGCAAGACCTCATTAAATCATACAAAGGTGTTGGTTATGTTAATTGAGTAGCTAAATTTTCTGTGCCACGAGAGCCTGAACACTTACTAGGGTATCCATTACAGAAATTTGATTATGAATGACTGCACATAACATTAATTGTATATTAAGATGACTTTCTCTTATGAAATGGTACCATAAAAAAGTATTTTTTGTGTGTGTATCTGTTGTAAGTGTTCAGTATCTGTATCTTCTCTTATGTAAATCTATCTAATAGGAGCAAAAATTACAAGCATGAAAAAAAAATCAGTAATTTTTCATTGATTGGTTTAATTTCTTTTCTTTACCTCATATTTGGGCAGATCAAATCATTCTTTACCTGTTTAATTTGATTTACCCTCTAATCTGTCATTTAGCCAGGGAATAACCTCTTTCACAGTAGTATGATGTGACTTGTTAGAAGAGTTGCATATTTGGTAATGTATTGCCATACTGCTCATGACACAGCTGCTTAGAATTGGTAATGAGTTTTTTCTTCATTCTGCAGTAACCTCAGATGAGAGCAACAGAACCTGGGGAAGAAGTACAGCTTGTCATCAGGAAGAATTCGAAGATGTGAAGCGAAGCTTTAAAAAGAAAGGTTGTACATGGGGACCAAATTCAGTTCAAACAAAAGAGCGCTCAGATTGTAAAGAGAGGTATGGTTGCTACGTGACATGGAATATATCAAAGTACATATTTATTGCTTATATATTTATTTTTTTACATATTTATTTGTATACCACTTTTCAGTTTAAAAATTCCAGAGTGATTCAAAACCAAAACAGATACAAAGAAACAGTGCCTAAAAGTAAAAACCCATAAACTCTCAGATTAAAAATCAGGAAAAATTGATCCAGTTAACAAATAGGAAGCTAATTATTAAATCTCTTTTGTTATGAATTACCCACAAAGGAAAGCTAGTGACTATAAAAAAATGCTGGGATATGTTAGGGATGAGTGAGAATTTTGTTTCAGTTCATTTTTGAGAAGAATGTATGATAATTCACAAATTTCTTCACATTATTAATAGAAAAAAATCCAACTTGAAATAATTTGAATGTGCTAGGAACCAACATTTACAGGTCCATCTTGAGTGCATAATGCTTACATATCTGGATTTGAATCACTATGTGTTCAGCTATAGTAGTTAGGATTGCCATTTCTTTTTTTTCCTGAGAGGCTCCTTATCATGAATAGTTTTGTAACAGGCACAAACAACATGGTCCTCTCTGTGCTAAGATCAGCTGTATCAATTGAATTTGGCTGGTGTGAATGAGTGAAAAATTTTGTTTATTTTGAATAAGAATTTACCCCAATTTGCAAATGTCTTGGTACCTGGGGGAGAAAGAACCTGAAATTTTAATGGAGAGAGCAAAACCTATACTGTAGATTCCATCCATTTGAAGAATGACTACAATCTAAGGATTTGCCAAGTCAGAATTTCAGAAACCCTGAGCTAAATTTCCATACATTTCTTTGTATCAAAATGTATATATTCTGTGAAAAACAGCTTTTAGCTGAATAGCAAAGCAGATCTCACCGAAATTGAAACTGTATTTCATTTTTTTTTTTTGTTCAAACCCCAGACATTTAATAACCACCCTAACCAAACCATGTAAAAACCTCTGAGATTAGAGAGATGATTCTCTCTTAGTGAAATATGCTGCCTTGGAGTGTGGTGAGTCTGCTTTTTTGAAGATTTTTAAACAGAGGCTGGATGGCCCTCTGTTGGGAATTCTTTGATTGTGTGTTCCTGCATGGTGGGGGTTGGACTCCAGCTCTGATGCTATGGAGAGGATATGTAATAGCCCCCTGCTTTAACTCACTGGCTTGCCCAAGTGTACAGATCCCAGGGACTATGAGTCCTATTGCCCTAAAAACATCTTGGTACATTTCCAAAACATGGAAAATAGACAAAAACATGAGACTGATACACAGTTTCATCTCATTGAAATGATGAATAGGAGGGGAAATGAGAAGGTGGTACCACATGCATGCAAAGACAGTTATTTGTTCTGATTTTAAACATTCCTCATCAGAATTTTCCTTCTCATTCCCTCCTTCCTCTCCTTTTGTGTGGAGTGAGGGGTTTTTTGGGCAAGGGGGGCTTTCCAGTTTTGCAAAGCAATGCAGAGTTTATACATGGATGAAGAAACAAGACAGGATCAGAGGCACATTGCATCATCTAAGTGGTACATTAGGTGGGGTCTTATTATATAGTAATAAACTAAATTACTCTGAACCGTTTATCACTTAGGTGATGCCAGTGATCAGATGATGCCAATTAATTCAATACTAATGGAATTGCTAAAACTGTTTTTCAGAGGAGGTGGATTGTACAGTTCCATTCTTTGGCGTTCTGGATTATTCAGTAGAACTAATTTATATAATGCTTTTTATATAAAGAACATTATTTTCTTCATATCTCTCTTTTCAGAATACGACCACTTTCAGATGGCAGTAGTCCTTGGTCAACACTTTTGATGAAGAATCAAAAAGGTGTTCCATTAGCTTCTTTGTTTATGGACCAAGGTGAGTGTTTGAATAACTAAATACTGCTTTTTTATTTTCTGGATATAGTGGAGCTTGACAGCCAATATTAAGCCAAAAATTTCACAGTTGTAGAATTTTGACCTTAGGTCAGAGGCATCTGAACAAATGTTTGGCTTCCTGAAAATAATGGAACAGAATAAAAAACTGGAAAGCATGTATTCATAGTGAAAGAATGTCAGGAGACAAAATCCCATCTGCTATGCCAGGCGTCCTCAAACTTTTTGAGCCGGGGGCCGGTTCACCGTCCCCTAGTTCATTGGAGGGCCGAAGTAAAAAAAAAATGGCGTCTGGAGGCATGCACACACATGTGCTTGCGTATCCCTCCCTTTCTCTTCCTGTCCTGCCCCGTGACTGGGGGTGGGGCTTTGCGGGCGACGAAGAAAAAGGACGCTCGCGCGTGACTCCGGCCGCCATTTTTTATTCCAAAATGGTGCTTAAAGTCGTATGTGCATGCGCACGACTCCGGCCGCCATTCTGGAACAAAAAAATTGTGTCTGGAGTCATGCATGCATGTGCATGACTGCGGGTGCCATTTTTTTGTTCCAAAATGGTGGCCGGAGTTGTGAGCATGCGTGTGCGACTCCAGGCGCCATTTTGGAACAAAAAATGGTGCCCGGAGTCACGTGTGTGCTAGAAAGGCGGCGGCAGCGGCAGGACTGGCCACGGGCTGGATACAAGGCCTCAACAGGCAGGGTTCGGCCTGCGGGCCGTAGTTTAGGGACCCCTGTGCTATGCAATAGTTGAAAACTTTTCTTTCATAAAAAGCTGAATGTGTTTCAGCCTTATCAATTGGCCTTCTTCCGGGGTATAAGAAATAAAAGTTTTCAGTCATCACACAACACATGGGACTTTGTCGCCTTTTGTTCTTCCACTTCTGAAAATAATATCAGGTGCAGATGAGTACCACATACCTTGAGAGTGTTTGGCGGGAACAGGTATGGTGCACTTGAATGTTGACTTTCAGATTGCTAATTGCATTGTCCTGACCCAATTTCATATTTTATAAGATAATGGATTATACACTTCTGCTTTGCCTCACAAATGAGCTCACACAAGGGGATGATGAATGGATAGAAAGATAGATAGATAGGACAGAGAGAGACTGCAGCATTCTGTCAGACATTTCTACTTGTATTAAGCAGAAGCTCATGGTAACTTGGACAACAGAACATAATCACAAGCATGCTTAAAAGACCTAGAAAAGAGATATCTGGGATTATATATAAGGAGCTGCTATGTTCAGGGATATTCAGAGCTTGGAAAAGTTACTTTTTTGAGTACAAGCCCAAGACTCCTCTGCCCAGCATGGCTACTGGGAGTTAGACTGCAACTATCACTGACTTTGCAGGCTAGAGGATTTGGGAAGTTGTTGTTCAAAAGAATAATATATATTTATAGGGTCAGGGCATTTGGTACCATTTATAACGTTCAGCAAATCCAAATCTAGGTAGTTCTGTCCTAAATGGTTTGGGTTAATTTGTGCCTCACTTCACCGACTTGCCCCCCCCAAAAAAAATTAACTATCTAATGGGGCAGGGGATATAGCTAGAAGTAATACAGCATTGCTTCCATATATGTTGCTAAGGCTTGCTAAGGGATGTAGTGGCAAAAGAAATACCCCTGTTTCTGGTTGAGTCTCCTCCCCCTCCAATGGAGACTGAACTTGATGTTTTCCCTTGCAGACCTTTCATTCTACACCAGACCAGTAGTTCATCATTGATATAGTTTTGTTACTTGTTTTACTCTATGGAATGCCAGAGCAGCAATAATAAAAATGTAGCAGGCAGAGAGATAGAGTCATCTTACTGGATAGCCAGAAGTCACGTTTTGAGAAAACATTAATTTAGTTGAATAGAGAATGGGTCTCCTATACCTTTAATAATTAACTGATCCTTGATCAGGTACAGGTACCATGAAGGTGCATCAGATGGAGCCATAGCATGTTTCTCTCCTCGCCCATCCAACCCCACCCTTTAGCTGCTACAGCCCCTCACACACACAATCATGTTTATTTACTGGCCTGTTCCTGTAGCTGGATTCATAGCAATAATATTGCTTTCTGCATGTCCAGCCACAGAAGCTGAACTGGATATTTTTCTGTACTTGTCCTGCTCTCCACTAGCCAACAAATAGCCATGTTGGGAGTGGGGTGCTTCAGCAGCTAAAAGACAGCATTGAGAGGATTAGGGAGAATGTGTGCCATAGTTCCATGTGTCAGAACTTTACAGTACTTCTTCCCAATCCATGATTTGCTAACTAATGGCCTTTACAGACTGCCAGAAATAATGCAGCTTGAGACCACTTTAACTGTCCTGGCTCAGTGCTAAGGAATCATGGGAACTATAGTTTATTGTGGCACCAGAGCTCTCTGACAGAGAAGGCTCAATGTCCCAGAAAAAAAATACAATTCCCATGATTCTCTAGCACTGAGCCAGAACAATTAAAGTGGCCTCAAGCTGCATTATTTCTGGCAGTCTGTAAAGGCCCTAAAGCTACAGGACTCCCATCCCATATTCAATCTGGCAACACTATCCAAATGAATTCCCCATCAAGCTGTGTAGAAGGGCAGTATACTTGGGTGGCCATATCAAGAAACACTTCCTTGTTTCCTTGATGAAGGTTTCTGCTTTCCTCTTCAAGAAGAAAGGATATGTTGTATATGATAAGCTTTCTTTTATCCTGTATGTTTGATCCCACATATTGTGCTGAGAAGCTACAGTCACTAGGTTGTTTGTAATTTCATACATTTAATTTTTAATTTTTTTTTGTGCATTTCTTTATAAATATCTGAACTAATGTATGTCTGTACAGAGCAGAGGGTTTCCTCTGAACTTCTGGATATTAAGCGACCAAAGCAATTAAAATTGCCAAATCAGGCCTACATTGATCTACCTCTGTGGAAGGATGACCATGGACTAAACTGTGCAGAACAAGAGAGCACAGAAGAAGGGAATTCAGCAAGTTCTGCAAATAGCACTCCGCAAATGACTCCTACAAACAGTTTGGGTAGAACATTACAGAAGAAGAAAACTGATTCTGTGCTGTATGGATGTACCGTCCTTCTTGCATCTGTAGCTCTGGGATTTGATATTAGGGAATTGAATAGATTGCAAGCTTCAGAGGAAATATTGCCCAAGGAGGAAAAGAAAAAACGTGATGGACTGTTTCAGCGAGCGTCTAAGTTTCGCAGGAGTTCAAGCCCTGCAAGGTTGCAATCTAGGAAAGAAGATACACACATTTCTTCATTGTGTCAGTGTGCAAGTACTGTAAATCTTCTCTCTATGCCTTCTGTTTCCACAAAATGCCTCCTTCATGCTGACAGTGAAGACACAATTCTGAGCACGCCTCCCAATAATGGAGACATTCCCACTAAATACTTCTTAACAGAAAACCCCATGAGCAAAACAGAACACATGGCCAAAGCTGACCCTAGTGCCGATTCAAATGTGCCATCTCCAAGTCTTCCTTTGAAACAAGAAACTGTGTCTGTAGAAAATGTTAAAGTAAGAGTTTGGAGTCACAGACGAACCATGTCAGATGGAAATTCGTGTCATTCCACAAGTGAGTAGAACAAAGTGTCTCTGATGGTTTTTATTGTGATAAAGAGGTTAACAATTAAATTGATATGAAGCATTAATATACTTCATAAGTAATATGCCATAAAGAAGCAGTGAAAATTATATACTAATGTAGTTTGGGTTGAAGGAAGCTGGCTGTGGGGATTTCTGCTGTTAGTTGCTTTACGTCATGATACTGGGTAAGTAGGGAACACATACCACAGAAATTTGTCAGAAAAGTGGTTGAAACTCAATAGAAACTGATGTACTGCTTGCAGAAAATCCCAGGTGTAGAAAGTCTTCTGCAATTCCAGCCAATAAAATGTTGACATACCTGGAGCTGTGAAAGATCTCAAGACTCTACAGAAGCATTGCCAGTAAGAGTAGACAGTAATAGCTGAGATGTGCAAATAGTACAATTTAAACTAAGACATTTTCCAGAGTCCATATGCATGTAATTTTTTTCTATACAAAGATAATGAAAGTAAGAGGAAGAGAAGGCATAGATGCACAGATCCAGTGATCTAACATATGGAAAAGTTTCATTATAGTTCGTGACTTGAAACTCTGAAGTTAGAAGAGTTAATTGGCCACACCCAGTTTCTCAGATTGCTGTAATCAGAAACCATTGCCTCTATCTTTTACCAGGAAGACTTACATCCTAGAATGTAAGTCAGCCCACAAATTTGGTTCAGCAAGGCCTGATCTTTATCATTCCTTCTGCCTCTACTCAAGTCTCATTCCATTAACTGAGATCTCCTGGGAGATGATTGATAGTGGAAAATAAGCGAGGATCAAACCTAACTTGGGACTGTCCTTAAGTTTTGTCATATTATTTGTCTGTGTATATATGCCTTCGTCACACTCATCAGCTTATGAATTTCATAGAGTTATGTGAGGAGTACTCAGGGTTGGTTTTGCCTGTTCCTTTCCTGAAATACAACCCACAGCACCCAGTATTCATTGGTGGGCACCCATCCAAGTACTAACCAGTAATGATTCTACTTAGCTTCCAAGATCAGATGGGATCTGCTACCTTTAGGGTATTTATCATATTTACTTAAAACAACTATATACCACCTTCCATATTATGAAGATTCGGGTATACACATGGTGTAATGGTTTGGGTGTTGAACTACAACTCTGTAGACCAGCTCAGCCATGAAACCCAGTGGGAAACCTTGAACAAGTCACACTCTGTCTGCCTCAGGGGAAGGCAATGGCAAACCTCCTCTGAACAAAACCTCATGATAGGTTTGCCTTAGGGTTGCCATAGTTCGGAAGCTGCTTGAAAGCACACAACAACAGCAACACCAACAACAACAACAACATACTGGCCATTATATCACATTGAAATAACCAGATACCCATGTTACACATTAATCTCTCCTTAAATTGTTTCATCAAAATTGTATCACACACACACACACACACATACAAAAGAGCAAGGTGAAAAAATTACCCTAACAGCTTCTCTTTGACATAGTTTTGATTTATCACATACCTTGCTACCTTCTGGTGCTTCACAACACTCTTGCTTCTAGATCTGCCCAACATGTCAAGCATATATGCCATTCTCTTTCTGCTTTTTGAGAAGTCATCATAAGATTATTTGACATTTCTCTTTCTTGTCTTTCTTCTCCACCTAGCTAATGGAATTGCTAATGGGGCTCCAGATATTCTACATGCTCCATCGCTCCAGCAAAGAAACATTCGTGCTGATCTTGCATTTGAAAAGCATGGACCTGTCAATATTATACCAAGACCTCGACCTTCTTCGTTAAGAAGCAGGCTGGATCCATGGCAGGCTATTTCACAAAGTGTGAAGTCGAGCCCTTTTGAGATGGATAGTTTAGAGAGTAATAGAAGTTCAAAGACAAACTCACTGGCAGACACTGAAGAGAAAACTAAATCTCTTATGCCCACTTTACTTGACATTGATGTAGAAGGTCAGAATAGTGACTGTACAGTTCCTTTATGTAGAATGAAGAGTAAAGCTTGTCGGCCATCAATATATGAACTGGAGAGGGAATTCTTATCTTAAATGCCTTGGATTTTTTAAAAATTCCATTTTTAAAGAGAACATTTTTTGAAGATTGTTGTGTGTGCATATGGCAGCTTTACGCTGCTTTTTTCTAAATATTTTTATGGATAGAGGTGATATTACAACAGTTAGATAAAATATTAAATATAGAAAGGATATTCCAGGGGAGGGCTGCTTTGGTGTTGGTGTTCAGTTACAGTATTCAAGGAGAATATATACATGTGGAAATCAATAGATTTCTCTAAATTGTAATTTACCTGCCCATTCTGAATGTGAATTCAGAATTTCAGAATTCCAAGTGAAGTTTTGCCAATGGCTTTCCCCCTATTATCTGTTCAATGTTCAACAATTTACTGAAGTCCCACTATAGTCAGTAGGTGTTTGATTTGCAAACTGTTTATAAATAAAGACATTGTTGTGAAATTTGGCTTTCTCAGGGCTGCACCCACACTGCAGAAATAATCCAGTTTGACACCACTTGAATTGCATGGCTCAATGCTATGGAATTTGGGAACTGTAGTTTGTTGTAGTGCCAGAGCCCTCAGACAGAGAAGGCTAAATGTCTCACAAAACTTACAGTTCTCATTATTCCATAGCATTAATTCATGGCATTTAAAGTAATTTCAAACTGGATTATTTCTGCAATGTAGATGCAGCCCCAGGCATTATTGTGAAAGTATACTGTTTCATCTCAGAAGCAGAAATAATACAGTCGTCCCTCCCCATTCATGAACTTCCCATTCGTGTTTTTTGAGTTTCCATGGATGCAAGCCAGGAGGAACAAAATGCTGTGCATGGGAGCGTGCTGCCATTATACTCAATGGGGCTTGAATATCCACATTTTTTTCTATTTCATGATGTGTGTGTGTGTCCTGTGAACAGGGAGGGGTAACTGTAACTGTATCGGTAAATAACCATTTGGTAATCATACAGTACTATTTTAGAATGCAGCTGTGATATAGTAAAAATTAATGTTACTTTAATTTCAACAAAGCTAGGATATTCCCCAAAGTGAATAGCTACTTCTAATCAAACCTATTCAACAATATGCACATTTAGGGTCACAGTGCTCAGCTGAAATGTATTTTGAGTAGGCAATATTCAGAGACAGCAATTTGATTAAAAATATGTAATGTCTTTCATATGAATATGTATTATATATGGGTAAATATATGCTCTAGTATATGCATACCCATAAGTCCAGTTGCTTTTTTAAAAAAAGTTAGTACTGTAATTCAGTCACAGTGTCAAAAATCAATGGGTGAGGTGTTGGGAAGAAATCAGGGAAGGGGTATTTTTTAAATTAGATTTATTTTGTCCATTGTGTCTAATGTCTAATATGAGTAAAAATCTTGCTGGAGAACCTCAATTACTGAAAGTGTTCAAATCAGATGAATGCTTTAGTGTGTCAACTCTTATTATTTGAATTTCTTTGTCAGAGCTAAAGCCTTATAAATCTAGCTTCTCATTCAATGTCATTAAATATAAATCAATTAATTTTATTGTAACCATTACTCATTGACAAAGGTGCATTTAAAACTGATGGTGTGAACAGTTTAATTTAAATCCTGTTTTGTCAAGTTTCAGTATCTATTTTCAAATGAATTCTTGAAGACATTTTGAGATACTGAGGCATTATGAAAATACTGTGGTTTTAAATATTCTGAAACAGACCACCCTAAATTGGACATTGTTCAAAAGTGGTTTTTTTTTAAAAAAAAAAAATAGAATTTCATATGACCCAGAAATGAAAATGCCCACTAATTGATCATTTATTTTATATGTGTGTGGTTTAAGGATTTTGTTTACAATGCTTTGGCCATGGTCCAAAACAACTCACTGCATGAGATTCATGTCCTTACTTTCTTACATGTTACATGTGTAAGCATGGCATGTCCACTCATCCTTGTTTTCTGACTCTAGCCGCCTTTACACCAGAATGGAAATCATGAGATCCCTCAGATGTGACATTGCAAGCCTCAGCAGCCAAATGGTGAGGAATGCTCAGTTTGGGTCCAAAAACATTTGCTTGCTGCATGATTCCCATTCCAGGTTTAGCTGCAGGGAGTCAAAATGAGAGAATTGCCTTTCCACATAAGAATTCTCTCCCCCAGTGAAATTTGCTTTCAGTTCCCAAATTATAGCATGGTAGAGAATGAGACACTCTTTCACCTAGAAATCCACACCTAGAAATCTTATATTTTCTGCATTCACATTCCCTTGGCAACTTTCCCTGCCTTTTTTTCTTTGGATGACTAAACTGTATTTTAAAATGCACAATGGAAGCTTTAAGCTGCTGCAGTGTTCAAAGTTTGGGGACTGGTGGAAAATTTCATTTAGGAGGCAGAATTCTTCTGGAAGAGGCAGTACTCTCATTTTACTCCCCCCCCCACCCACACGGTCTACACCCATTTTCACCCCTGATTTGCAACATAGAGAATCTCACCACACAGGGAGTGAGTTTCAAGAGTAGCTTTGGAAGTGTGTAGGAACAGATTGCTCATTTGTAAGATGCCAATTGTGGAAATGTAAACCTCTGTTCCAAGGCCACAGATTACATGCCAGGTTCAGTTAAGGCTCATGGCAAAAGGCTTCTCTGGGATGAGAGTACATTCATTTTCCACTGATGGTGCCTTATAAAAGTAATATCACTGAAATTTGTTTGGAGCAATAAACAATTTAATTAGGAGGTTGGTATTTTTGTCAACCCTCCACAACAACCAAAGAGCCCACTCCACTCCAGACTCATAGGGCCTCAGTAGACGACTTAAAAAGTGTCCTGGAGGCAGGGAAGAGGAGGGGCAGCTGCACGCTTGGCGCCTCTTCCTCCTCCCGAGGTTGCCCTCGGAGCAGACGGCCCTCCGCACGGCCGGCACTCCGAGGGCAACCTCCCGCCACAGCGTCCGGACACACTGCGGTGGATAAGTCAGTGAAAGTGCACTGCAAGCTTTTGAGGCGCACTTTCACTGACTTGTGAAAGGAGCGCTATTTTAGTGCTCCTTTCAGGGACAGGGAAGGAGCGCCGCAGGATCGAGGCATGGGGATGCCTCGGTCCCGCGGTGCACCTTCCCAGGGCGGCCCCATGCCGCCAGTCTGCTTCCCCCCATAGTTTAGCTTCCATGTTGGGGGGGATCAGAAAAGCATCTGGCTATGGTCAATGAAGGTCAATAGTCAGATGCGGACTGATGATATCCTCCTCCAAGATCCCATAGGGCCAGATGGTTCTCTAATCACACACACACCCAACAGCCATGGAATGGCCATTCATGGGGATTATTACAGCAAAGAGTAGGAAGTGGAGAGCCTTTTCCACATTCCACCTGTAGAACTCTTTATGCTGTTCTGGGGAATGTCGGAATTCTGCCAATGTTGGTTGTGTGGTCTTTGCATAGCAGGCTATGATTTAAGAGGAGTTTTTAAAATTCTTTTTCGTTTCTCTTCACTACTGTTTAGGTCTGCTATTTTCTGGCAAACAGTACTGTGTGCTGAATGCCATTTATCTGTGGTCTTGCTCCCTGTAGTTTCAGTTCCCCATGGATAATCCCATTCTGAAAACATTACTGGCCTTAGGTTCTGTACTATCTGTGATTTCAGACCTCTGCTGGGGGTCATGGAATGTATCCCTGTGGATAAGGGGGGGCTACTGTACATTTTCAAATACCTGTACCTAGTGAATTGGGACAGGGTAGACAAATGAGAATTTCACTTGATTAATTTTTAATAACTTGCCAAGATTGGCAAATTTATTCATAAATTGAATGAAAAGAAAGTGATTTTTTTAAATGAAAATTGAAGAAAGTAAAGCACACTGATTCCTTTGTCTCTTGATTAGGTTGGAAGCAGACTCTATTCCCACTGGCAGAAGGGTAGGAAGAAATTACTTATGCTGATTTTCTGTCCCTTTGCAACCAGATGTGGGCTCTAAAATCTGTTCCTATCCATCCAGAACAGATTCTTGGAGAGTGCAAGTGGCTGTAGGGGGGTAGATCTGTTATCTGCTCTCCCTTCTGCCAGCAGATCCCTTAATTTGATAAAATTCATATTTTGAGTGGATGTTTCAAGATACAAAGTCTGGATCCACCCTTTGTGAAACAATATTAAATCTATTTTGAATTTGATGTTCCACATTAACATTCACCTGATTCATCTACAATGAAGGACACAGAAGTTCCAATAATGAGAGGAAGAGAAATGTATTCCAAATCATTTACAATCAGAGTTGCCAGGCTGCACCCACACTGTAGAAATAATCCAGTTTGACACCACTTTAACTGTCATGGCTCAGTGCTATGGAATTCTGGGAATTGTAGTTTTCAGAGATATTTAGCCTTCTCTGTGAGAGAGCTCTGGCGCCACAACAAACTACAAATACTAGAAGAATTCCATAGCATTGAGCAATGGCAGTTAAAGTGGTGTCAAGCTGGATTATTTCTGCAGTGTGTGTGCAGCATCAGATGTGCTTAACTTTGACTGGAGTTTTGCACTGGGTTTTCATTGCTTCATAAAACAAATATGCTGAAATTGTTTTGTGTACCTGCCTGCCCAAATACCTATCTGTCTAAGCAGAATTTCTCCATTGGTAGTCTAGGTATCAACAATAAAATGTAAGGCAGGAAGTTCAAATAAATGTAAAGGACAGAAAGAGCTTTTTCCTGGAAGAAGGAAGGGAAAAATGTGAATCATATCCAATAAAACATTGAAAAAAAGTTCAGAATTTAAGATTCTGATGCATTGTGTTTTATATGTCACCATCAAAATAATTTCTAATCTGCCATGAACGTATGAATTGCAGAGAAGTTGCCTTGTCTATATGGAAAGCAGTAAATTAATTGAACCAGTAGTGTGTTATAGTGGCCAATCTTGCACAGGTTATGTGTTAGAATATGTCTATTAGAGTGGTCATGTGTCTATGTTGATTCTCCTGGACATCTCAGAGGCATTCAGTACCATCACCCATCATTTGAACCACCTTGCATAGATGAGTTTGGAAGACATTATTTAATTGGCTCACAGGTTCTTGAAATGGTAGTTTCAGATGATAGTATCTAGAGACTGCTGCTCTGCCTCTTGCCCTTTCTTATTCCATATGATTTTAAACATCTGCATGAAACTGGCACTTCTGGGGGAGGTCATCTGAAGATCTGAGCTGAGGTCTCATCAGTTTCCTGATGGCACATAGCCCTGTGGTCTGCATCACATCTTAGAAAATGGAAATCCTGCATTACTACTTATTTTTGAAGGACAGGATGAACAGAGTATATTCCAATCATATACACTGAAGTGGGCAGGCTTTCTGATCTAAATGAGGTTTCATTTATAAGTCTGCTTACTTTGCTCATTCATCCAAGACAGTTTTGAAGGCTCAGGGAGTGTTGATGATTTGGCATACATTTTGATAGCTTCAGAAAGTAAGCCAGCATTTTCAGCTTGAAAAATTGGACCTCACTTGAGAGTTTCATGCTTTGGTAACTGTTAAGTTAGTCTACTATAATGAACTCTGAACAAGACTCTAGCAAACACGTATTATTCTGTGTCTTTTATCTTTAATATCTGGGAATGGGTTAACACAATTATGATTGCATTTTTCTTTATTAATATGAAAAAAGAAATACAATTTCAAATACAACCCAAGGCATGCTGAAATTTGACACCTTTACACATGGAAAAGTGCAGTGACTAGAAAGAGAAATATAGTGCTTGGGGCATAATTATCTGACATCCATCTGTGTTCAGTAGGTTATAATAATGGCTCTGTCAGGACCACCAATACAACTCAGCAATGCTATGCTGTATATATTTTTTAAAATTGTAAATTCTTATGTTGTGGATTTGTCCTCTGAACTGGGTTTCATTATTCCTTTATCACATACAAAGCAGAAATTTTCTATGGAACACTATGCGGGTGAGTAATCTGGAATCTGGTTTCAGATTTAAGCCTCCATTTGCTTAATCTAATTCTGATTTATTTTAAGTCTGTGAAATTCTGTGTTGCTCTAAAACAACATGAAATAATATAAAATCCTAGAAGGTTCCTGTGGCTTCCAGATCAAATCCTCCATTTCTACCATCTGGCTCCCTAATTGCTAGTCTTTGCAGGAAGGGGGTTGCTGGTGTTGAGGTGCACCATAAATAATATTAGGATGGAAGCAGACCATCGGGATGGGGATGGGACTCGTAGCCTTGAATCGTCCTGCAAATCTAATTTCTGTTTGCAGAATGTTGATTTCTACACAGACACAAATGAAACTTCCTCTGCTTCAGCAATTCTCCCAGAAATCACTGTGGGAGACATAAAAATGGACACTAAGGGGGTACAGAGCCAGACAATATGACCATTTAGAAGTACTGAAACTTGTGCTTTTTCTGCTGAAGTGGATCTGACATTAGCCACAATTTAAATCTTGGGCTACTTGACTTTGAAACAAACATCCTGATATCTGAGTAAGATCATATTCAGAGCCCAGAACAGGTACTGGCTGGTGAAGCCCAGTGGCAAAGCCCAGTGATTTTGTGTGAATGTGTAGTAGATACCAGTAGTTGAGCCTGAGCAGACAGGGCAACCTGTACTATCCTGCCTTTGGTGCTCACCCAGGTTTGTCCTTGGGCCAGCATGAGAATAGGTAGGTGTTCATACACCCATCCTCACACCAACCCAGAGCTGCTCCTTACCTTGTCGGATGTGAACCATCTGAGAAGCCCCATAGTTGCCCCATCTGATGCAGAAATGGGATGCTTGGCTGCACACACTAGTTTACATGCTAGCAAGGTAAGGAAGGGGGGGCTGTCTGAACAGCCCGGTTTTGGTTAGAAACTCCACACAAAACCAGGGCTATTTTACCCTGGAATCAGACCAGCTCCTCCAGATCCATATCTGTACTGATGGGATCAGCCCAACCCTGACGGTTTCAGCCTGCGTTGTCTAAATAACACAAGGCTGGAGAGAACCCAGGCCATTTGACCCATGCGGACTGTCCCACAGTCATTTTACCTTTAAAATATATATATATATCCTCCCCTGAGAAAAAAGCAACATGCTAAGCCTTTCTTTCATGGCAACTGGCATGAAAAATAAACATACAAGGAAGAACATCCATGCCAGTGGAAGGATTTCTGTTTAGTTGACAAAGTGGTATTTCAACTGCTTCTGAGAGCATGAAGAGATCATAGGCCAGTCTCTTCACCTGTAAAGATCCTTATTACCTACCATTTTCTAAAAAGCTTTAGAAAGCAGGTTGTGCTCTGTGTACACATGTATGTGCATGTGTGTGTCCAAAGCAATGACTGTTCCCTATCAGTCAATATTGTAGTAAATCAGCAAAAAGTATTAACATTAATCAGTTTAAAACATGTATACACATTCACAAAAATGAATGATAAACTCATCCATGACATATACAGAGAAAAGGATTTGGTAGCACCATTCACTTTAATTCCTCAGAATGTCTGTGTGTTTGTTTTAAATTGTTTATTGATAGACACCTGACTGCAACATGATTTGCCTCAGTACAAGGAGTTTATCACACGGATAAAAGAAATGGGATATTAGTGCTATGCTCATGCAATATACCATAAATATCACACACTAGCACAGTAGTTTTCACATGACATCGTTGTTATTATTGCACGATTATCCCACTAATAAAGTGGCAAAATTGCACTGCATTTTATTAACTGGATTTTCCTGAAAATAAAAAGTGGTGCAATTTTGCCGCTTTATTCACAGGATATCATCAACATCATGTGAGAAGCCTTGCACTATGGCACAATATTTATGGGATATTAATGGGAGCATAGCGCTAATATCCCATTTCTTTTGCCCATGTGATAAATTCCCAAGACCTATTTATATGCTGGGTGTTTCTATTTTTCAAGGCCAATCTAGATTTTATAGTTCTCAGTTCTTAACTAGGTTGACCATATTTCCTTGAAACAAAAAGAAGAGATTGGAATGGCAAAAACGGGATGGGACATATTTATGAAAAAGTAAGATGATAACAAGAGTTTTATTACATGAATATGTTGAGCTAACAATTATTCTTCAGTGAGAGAACTCATACAAAAAAATGTAGGTAGACATAGAGAGGGCCCGTATTTCACCATGATCATACCATCAATATTTTTCTGATGAAGTAATCTTACGTAACAAATTTCAGTCTTTCTACACCTTATCATAAAACTTCTTACACTCTATGACAATTTCTTTTGACAACCACAATTTTCAAACAGATCTTCAAACCATTTCCACAACATCGTTTTTCTTGAAAACGGGACAAAATTGACTTTGATTTTCAAATACTGGACAGTCTGGAAATATGAGAAAACCTGTATTGTCCTGTTTAAAATGGTACATATGGTCAACTTATGCTTAACTATCTTTTCACCTGCCAGTTTTCCAAACCTAAATTTGCTTTCTTGGAATTACAGTAGTAGATTTGTAGTAGCATCTTTAGAGCATCCCTTCATGCCACCAGAGGGCGATGCTGTATTATCTTAATTTTGCTTGCTTGTCTTACACATTTATGGAAACCTTAGTTAAATTCTCAGTCAGATAATAATTTTGGACAAGTTGTGTCATGTTTGTCCTAAATCTATATGAGGGATGTCAAAATTTGCTACAATTTCAACTCTGGTGTCAAAATTGACCAAAAATTTACTACTACTGATTAAATTAGAGCATAGATGGTATACTACATTGCATGAAGCACTTGTTTTCTTATTTTGTGAATGCTTACTCAGTTTCTTCTTCAATAAAGTCTTGTCCATATCTACTCAAAAGAAAGCCCATTGGGTTAATAAATAGGGACCTCATGACCCTTTAGGTTTTGGTGTAGTGCAACTCCCATAATCTAGGTTCTAGGAGCTATACACCTGAAGGATGAAGCCATGGCAGCTAACATGGAACCATCATGCTATAATTATGTAAAGTGAAAGATCCTCCATCTTCCATTTCAACCATCAGCTTTATTCCAGTCCATTTCTCTTCTTCAAAATAACCCTGCAGATAAGTTCAGCTAGTTTAGGTTGCAAAGGAGAAGAGGACATAGGGGTATGGTGGAGGCAAACATTGATAGGAAACATGTTGGAGATGCAGAGACCATTCTTTAACAATTACTGGTTAAAGCTTTGTTTAGACTCCTACCAACACACACACACACACACTATAAAAAGCAATGCTATATTTGAATGTTTAAAAGTATAATTAGGAAGGAGGGAAGGAGGAAGTAGAAAAGAGAAGAGATGAAGAAAAGGGGAGTGGGGAGTGGGGAGGTGGAGCAGAAGAAGAGGGGAATGAATACAATATGAATATGGGCTTAATACATGGATATAACCTGACCATTTTTTTTTAAAAAAGAACACATTTTCTTGGGGTTCCCATTTATAAAATACTCATACATGATTAGCCAAAGATCTTCCGAACACTCAAGAATATATGGAGCATGTTTATTTTTTCAACCTAGCCATAGAAGTATATTGGCAAAGGAACATGCAGGATCCAACCATGTTGACAATTAGTTAAATTCTGTGTCTCAGGGATATAATTTAAATGAACACGCCTCACTACAAATATCAGATTTTTTTTCCAGTACAAAATTGATACCTCATAATACAAAAAGAGGTTAGCAGTTAAACATGTTTCTCGAAACAGGAAAGAAGGTGGTGAGACAGGCACTTAAAGCTGACTATGGATTTCATAATTTGGTGAGGCACTAGAGCTCTCTGGCAGAGAATTCTAACTACCCCTTCCCAAACTGAAAATCCCAGGATTCCATAGGATGGAGTCATGGCAGCTAAAGTGAAATTGTGAAAGGGCCACAAATCTATCAGCCAATTTTCTGCCCTGGGACAGATTACACAAACAGTATGTGTGGAAGTGGCCAGAAGTCCACTACTACAGGGTTTTTTTTGGGGTGGTGGTGGTGGTTAAATAACAACAGAGGGGAGACTTGCAATGTATTTAAGATGTGAGTCACCAGTCCTAGAGTCCTAGAGCTCCAGCAAGAGGCAGTACACTTTTTGCCATACATTTTTTGTTGCTCAAAGGCATTCAAGAGATGCTAAAACAGCTTTGTGCTGGACCCAGTACACACTTTGCCAGCCTGTTACACACACAGCCTTTTCACTCTGTACACTATGCCATCCTACAGAATCCAGGGTTTTGTAGTTTAAAGAGTATGTAAAATTATCTGTCAGAAAGTGCTAATGCCTCACAAAACTAAGAAACCTCAAGGTTTCATAGGATGTAGCCATGGCAGCTAAAATGGAATCACAGTGCTATAATTGTATGTGCACACATCGCACACACATAGACACATTTATACACATGGATACAGTATAGTCATCAATACACATACCCAGCTGAGGGTACTGCTCATGTATTATACAAAGATGGCCAAGGGATAATTCTTGACTCTTCTAATTTTGAGATGGGGTGAAACAGATGGCTCTTTGCGGAGGCTTCCCGGCAGTTTAGGGGTATTTCATTTAGACAAGGCACACTCCCAAGCTGGTGGGAAGCCACCGGGAAGCTGCCTGCTTGCCCACACAGGGGGCAGCTTTTTGGTGCTCCAGGAGTGTGGTATTTAGATGCCACATGCTGCAGGAGCACCAAAATGCCGCAGCAATGGTGGAAAAGCTGGTGTTTTACCAATGCAAAAAGAAGTGGCTTTCTGCCCCTCCTTTTTGAGCCAGCATGGGGGCACAGTGTGGGGTTGCCATGACCCCATTTGTTTCACCCCTTAGTTTGTTTGAGTAATTTCGACAGAAAGGGATTTATGTTTCTGTACCAACAGATTTTCTATGCATGAACTATACATGTATGATGTTGGATTTTTTCATACTGGTGGTGCAGCATGATCTGGTCCAGTAGTCCCTTGATATCTATGGGAGATCTGTTCCGGACCCCTGCCACACAGATAGCAAAAATCGTGGGACCTTGGTCTTGTTCTTTTCAGTGGACACATGTGCATGCTTTTGCTCCCATACTGAAAAAGCCAGGGCTTGCCATCCACAGAAGCCATCTTGCCATCCACAGTGCTCCACTGAAAAAGCCAAGGCTTGCCATCCACAGAAGCTCAAATCTGTGGATGGCATGTCCACGATTGGCATGGGTGCACTATATATGAAAGACCATATCTCCCCATACAAACCTGAAATGGTCTTTAGATCTATGTAGGAAGAGTTTCTCTTGGTCCCACCACCATCCTAGGTTTGCTTCATGAGGAGATAAGGGGTTATTCAAATGGTGAAAATAATCTAGGAGGAATCCGGTTTGAATGTCCATTGTTAAAATGTATTCCGAATGGACTCAATTAATTGGGGGGGGGGGGCTGCTAAAACCCCAGTTAATCCAAGATAATCAATATTGGGGTTTTCCTCAAGTTTTTTTTTTTTTTTTTTTAAGATCCGCATTGTCAGTAGTGTGAATAGATTCAAATAGACCTGGGGTAAAACTTTGCATACCTTGAACATGTTCTGAATGCATTTGCATCATTGACTCCATCTTTATTTGAATGCTTACATGTGTGTGGAACTGAACTTACATAGATGGACATTGGTGCAGTTCCATAGTGTGAATAACAAACCCAACAATGAGATGGTTCACATCGTGCTAAAAACGACATCTAAATGACTCCTAAGAGAGATCCTTTTTGGTGACTGCTCCCCATTCTCTGAAATACCCTCCCACAGGAGGCTAGACTGGCCCTCTCCCTGCTTTCCTTTTGCTAAGAAGCAGGTGGTTTTTTTCCAAGTAGGATTTTAATGTATAATCATGTCAGGGAGGCTTTTATGCTGGGAGTGTGTTTTTGTAATTTTATACTGTTTTTAGCTAGTTGATTTTAATTGCCTTTTACATTTTTATTTTAACTTTTTAAATGGTTTGTGAGCCACCTTGGTGCCCATTTTGGGAGAAAGGTGACATAGAAATGAAATCAAATTAAATCAAATCAAATTAATAAAATTTTCTGTTACTAAAGCATCAACTTTTGGTTGTGTGGTTTAAATTTTGCTGGAATCTCATCTTTAGACCACTATTTTCTGTGCCAGCCTGTCTAAATGTTACATTGATCTTTGTGACAGTTCCTCATTAGCTGCTCTTATTGCTGTTCAGAATTTTTCTGCTACTGTACTGTTTCAATTGAAGAGAAAAAATTGGTGCACTTCTGTCTTAGAAAATTGCTTCTGGTGAACAGCATAATATAGTAGTTAGGGGCAATTTTAACACAGGAAAACAAGAAGCTCATCATTCTAATTATTTCAACAGCTTTTTTAAATGTTGCATTTTTTTTCAGTTGTGCAAAATTCTTGACAAGACTAAACTATAGGACAGATTGTCAAAGTACTATTGAAATGTCATGGTTTGGAAGCTCCTGAATTTCACAAAGTCCAGAGGATAGCACTGCTGGATTTTTGGCTCATCTGGAGGGATGTAGTCATGCCATTGTTACTATTTTGGGTGCCCAGATATTGGGTGGGTTACACCCTGAAGCACTGTGGAATAGCCCTACAAGGGTTTTTTAAAAGCCTTTAAAATGTGTTTTATTTGTTTGGTGCAAAAATAAATAAATAAATAAATAAATAAATAAATAAATAAATAAATAAATAAAATTGGGGAGATACCAGTGCCATAGGTTTTGTGATATAATATAATCTCCTGTATAAACTCACCCACACTGAACCTGATCCTTTTCTTGATTTTGCACTGTGTGTAGTTTATGAGTGATTTCACCTGGAATTCAGCTATGGACTGGTGTCAGAGGTGATAAATGACTGTTAAGACTGCACAATGCACAATTCAGATTATGACATGTAAAACTATATATGGCTCAGGTACAAGCTATGGAAAAGACTATATCCTCCCACATGAGTCTGCCCTAGATTTGAAATCTTCTACATGAGCCAGCCCATCTCTCATCCCACCACCCTCATAGATACACCCAGTGGGAACAAGGGAGAAGGCTTTTTCAGTGGCTACTTGCAGACTCTGGGCCTCCCTTCCCAGAGAGGTTAGACTGGTTTCCTCCTTCTTATCCTTTCCTAGGCAGGTAAAGAACATTTTCCTTCAGAAGTCCTTTAAGCATTGGTTGCTCAGGGGGGAAGGACATTTCAGAAGTTACTGTATTATTTATTTGCTGTTTTCTTTTTAAGGGTCATGCTTTATTGCTTTTAATTTCTTGGTTTAATTATATTTTGAACATGCTTTTTTTTCTCTCTCTGTATACTTTTAACCTTTGCAAACCACCTTGAATCCCAGTCTGGGGAACCGCATAATATAGCAGATTCCATGTTCCTTGTCTCTTTCTTTGTGGTGAGCTTTTGTACTAATGCTAATCTGCTGAATATTCACATTAATAACGGTAATATTGTAGTCTATATTTCAGAGGAAGGAACCGACAAAACTACCTCTGAATATTCCTTGCCTAAGAAAACCATATAAAATTCATGGGGTTGCCATAAACCAACAGGCAACTTGAGGGCACATACACGCACACACAAATATGACAATGCCTTGGATCCCAGAACTCAGCATGTCCATGCTGGACTGTTTTTAAGATGGAGAAGGGCTTTACATTGGCAGACAAGTTGTTATTAATTTTGCATAATTGCAGGTACTTTCAAGGAATGGCAAATTAATTTCCCCATTTATTATCATTGAAACATCCTTAACTATGAAGATTCTTACAGGCACAAAGTGTAGTTAGAAGTGTTCACCATGTGTTCAGCATAGTTTACTCCCAAGTATGTGTGTATAAGATAACATACACCATACAAACCTGAGAGGTCTCAGCAATGACAACTATCAACATTTCTTAGTGGTTGATCATTTTGAACACTTCTGATTGATAATTCTTGAGGTTGGTCTTCATAGCCCGGTTTTGCCAGATCATTAAGACCACTTAATGGGTTGACATCTTCATTCCAAGTTCTATGTCAACATTACAATTATTCTCCTTACAAGACCTTTTCCAGGCTCTTCTCTAAAGTGAACTTTAAATGTCTTAGCTCACCCAAACACTACATTGCAGCAGCATCTATGCCAATCCTAAAACTTAGGGGGTTTGGCCTGATCTATACATGTAGCAAAATAAGATTATATAAAAGACTGATATAGAACAATGGACACACACTAATTCAGACAGTAGACATGGGATAGTATTTGCAAATCTCTTTAAAGTTTGTTTGTTTTTAAAAGTAACTCCCTCCATTCCCCCAAAAGGCAAAATAATAGATGACTGGCAAAGGGCTGGGGCAGCAAATCGGAAAGATGTTACATTAATAGCAGAGTGTCTGCTTTGTATGCAGCAGGTTGAACAGATGGTCACACCTGATAGAAAGCAGCTTCCTATGGCTTGTATGTATCCTGTGGCTGGTCTCAACTAGAGGAGACCTATTGAATCTGCAGCAATTACCTCACCCCGTTATTAATGTGAATATTCAGCAGATTAGCATTAGTACAAAAGCTGCAGCAATTGCCTCACCCCTTGAAGGTGAAACACCTGCACCTGAAAAGAGACCATCTCAGTAGGCAACACAATAGGCAGAACTGAACTGATACCAGCTAACTAAGCAGAGCAAAAAGTGGAAGATGAAGCAAACTCTGAACTGGGTTCACTCAAGGCTACCACCCTCCTTGGAGCATAATGAATAGGAATGCCCCTGAAGAAGGCTTAGTGTGACCAAAATGCATTGGGCTTTTAAAACACTGAATAAACACTGAATAAACAGTTAACAGCCAGCGGCGGCCTTGGTGAGGACTCTGAGCTGGACGGGGAGCGCTCTAGCCCACCTGCTCCTTCCCTGAAACACCTGGCTCCAGGGAAGCCTTATAGCCAGCCCGATAGCCCGAACACCGGCACCAGTGGTGGCCTTGGCATTCTAAGGCCGTGGAGGACTGTTTTGGCTAGCCTGCAGCCCTCGGAGGACCACCTGAGTGGCTTGAGCCACCGCACCTGCGTACAGCCAGGAGGAGCACTGGCGGACATAAAGCCCCCACCTGATTCCATCTTCCTCTGGCATTACGCGGCGAGCGGCAGCGTTCTAAGGCCGCAGAGGACTGTTTTGACCAGCCTGCAGCCCTCGGAGGACCATAATGATATTGAAAGTATTTTTGTATTTTTAAATTGTATATTTTAAATTATTGTTATTTAATTTGTTTAGTTTGATTTGTTTTTGGGGGATGGGTGGGTGTGGGAAGGAGGGATGGGATTCAAATTGATTTATTTGTTCTGATGTTTGTTTTGGTATTTTGAAATGTTGTATGCTGCCCCGATTGCCTAGCAGAGGGGCAGGATATAAATAAAAAATATTATTATTATTATTATTATTATTATTATTATTATTATTATTTATTCAATGAAAGTTTGACTAGCCAAGTTCCCATTGATTTAATGTCTCTACTTTAGTTGGGACTAACAACTGTATTCAAGCCCACATTGTGCCCTCCAACTGTGTTTATTTTCCATTTGCCAGATATATTTTTTTCTTTATTTTGCTTTGCGGAAGTGAATCCAAGCTTAAATCCATTGAGGAGTAGTGACTGAATCTGCCCCTGGCTTTGGCATGAACTTTAAAGAACTATCCAAGGCCCTGAACTCTATTCCCAAAACTGTTTCAGTGTCTTGGAGAGACTGGAACCCAAAGTTTATTTGCACACACACCCATCCTGCCATGATCACTGACCAGCTAATACAATGCAGTTCATTCTTCCACCTCATTCTCTGCAGGTACATGTAGACAAGGCCTCCTGTTTAAAGACATAGTTCATTTGAACAGTAGGGACTGCTAACTATCTGGCTCTTCCATTTCTACTAGAAAACAACTCAGTGATTGTGACTGGCAGTTGATTATCATCTTGTTGAGAGCTGTGCAACTTTTTCATTTTGGCAAAGAAAAGGAAATTACAGAAGCAGAACTAATCTGTGTATAAACAAGCAAATCTGCTTGAGTTCTACTGTTGGACAGGTCTTTCATGCCTTGGCTTGCTTCTCTCTGTTATTCCTGCTGACAGCAGATGCTTCATTAAAAGGGGGTTGATTCTTAAAGTAACAAAAACCTGTTCTCAACTCCTTCTGTCTGCATGCATTTTCTTTTTTAAGGTAAGATATGGAGCAGAAATTAAAAGAATTCTCAAGGGTCATTAACCAGATTTGCAAGCTTTAATGGAAAAAATAATTTCTAAAGCTGTAGCTTACTAATTGCTAGGTCAGTTTTAAATGGAGAAGGAAAACCTTAATCATGGGGCTGTATTTAGGATCACTTTTGGATTCTTAAAAGCTCTTTTCATCTGGAGTGTGAATTAAATAATAAATGAAAAGAAAATTTGCTAACCATGTCCCAAGAGAACCAAATAATAGTTTACAGAATTTCAATAGCAATTCCTAAAATTAAAAATAGTCTCTAATACTTAATAATACTTCTTGAGAAATCATTAAAATATCTGCGAAACTATGTGAATTATAAGCCATTGTTAATATTTATTTTAAAATATTTGTTACCAGTGGAGGAAGTGGGGTGGGATCAAAGTGCACTGAAGATCTCGATATAACAGAGTTACAGCCCACTTTAAAGAATAAAAACCCTTAAAAATGGGTTACAACTTAATTAGAAACACAAAATATACAAGCCAACAATCAAAGAAATGTTAAATTTGCAGTTTTTGATCATTAAAATAAAAAAGGAAGATAAAACAAATGAGATAGCAGTATTAGCATCAAATACAATGT